>JALJCO010007651.1:0-42044 GCA_023101725.1 Atherinomorus stipes | reverse complement strand
CGACCCTTGGAGACGACTACTTTACACTCACCCCCAACAAAATGGAATATACAGCCCCTTCCCCATGGAGATGTCAGCCAGAGAGCCCCTTGCAGCTGCAGACTCCACAGGGGGGATCACATGGTCATCCATGGTAGACCTTCAAGCCTCCCAGACTCAAGTTTCTCCCCAGATGCACCTCCAGAGCCCATCCAGTGCCAGACTGCATCCTTTAGCAGGAAGCCCAGTTAGGTCAAGTTCACCCACAACAACCCCCTCAAAAATGCCTGGTGAAAATCCATCCACTTCTGCAAGCTCTGAGGGAAGCCTTTTGAAGTCTATAAACAAGGGTGTCCCAGTGAAGACGTCCAATGGCTCATATTTCTATGGTGGGTATACCGTCTTAGTAAATGCATGTTCTGGTTAATTCTTTTTCTCTTCTTTTCCAGTAATATTTTAATTCCCTCCCCAGAAAAAGTCATCGAAGACTTCAGAAAATACAGGCTTGGTGCCAAGCGCAGCAAGGAGGAGTGTGACAATGCCAAAAACTGCTGCCAGGCATTGCCTGGTCTTGTGCATGTACATGCTTGGGAAGGAGCATCGCAGGACCGAGTGTGCGAATGACCTCAGGTTCTTGGCCCGTATTGACAAGCTCCGCATGTAAGGAGATGTAAATCATAACTGCTTTCTGTGTGTTCCATTTTTTAACTTTAAATGCACATTTTATAGATGAAAACTGGAATGCACACTCATGGTCCAGATTTCACACCATAAATGCAGCCTCCCCTTACTTCCCTTTCCTCCCCCTCCGTTCCCCACAGGTATCCTACCTATCTCATGGCAAAGAAGTATGTCTCCACCACCATCAGAAACATGCTCATAAATGCAATGCTATTCTATCAACACATACAGCACTCTTTCATGAACGAGAGCCGCTTGAGGGATCAGGATGTCCAGCGAGTGCTGTATGAGCTGAAAAGGATTAGGTCAAATGTCCAAAAGGATGTTGTTGTGCGTCAGCAAAAGGTCCGGAAGAATAAAACGGATACCATGGTTGAGGCGAGCCAGGAGGTTCAGTTTCTGGACAAGGCCAAGAAAAGGATTCCAGAACTCTTCGGTAAGTCTTTTATATTTCTCTATTCTATTTTGTTTTATTTGTTGAGGAAAATAAATGTCTTTGCTCTATCTGTTAGAAAATCTTTCCAAATGGGTTGGAGGAAATGCCCATGGCCTGCTGATTGGCTATCTGATGGGGTATATATCCATCATCAGTGGCCATAGGTCAGCGGTGATGACAAATATGCTTGCAAAGCATGTGTTGGAGGCAGACTCTTGGCATGCGGGCAAGAGATGGCAAATCTTGGTAAGACTGCCAAATGATTACTTATTGACTGACGATGTCAACTAAAATTTTGAGTCACTCTTTCTTATCTTCATTCACCTTTATTTCTAAAGGTAGATGAACACAAGACTGTAAGGGCATTTGGTCAGGCCTCCATCGTTTTGGAGGAGGAAGAGTTTCAGTGGCTCAGATGGCTTGCTGAAGGGAAGTGTTGTGGACATAGAAAGAGATCAGAATATGTGTTCCACACCTCCCTTGGGTCTTGCATCTACAAGCCAAACCTTTTTCTACTGAGTGCATGGAAAGATGCTGGTCTCAGGAGCCCTGTCAACTTTACAATGATTTGGAGCAGCGTGTCTACCCAGGTAAGGGCTCTCCACTCTAAACTGACCAATGTGGAACTGTTACAAGTGCTTATTTGATCTCTTGTGAACAGGCGCAGAGGCATCTGACTGAAAAAGGACGCAAAACTGTGGCCTCATCAATGTGCCATGACTCGGCCACAGCAGAACGATTTTATGTCTAAGTTTCGTCTATTCACATTGCAAAACATCGACAAGGATGGGGGACCTTCTGGAGGACCCTGAGCCCAATTTGAGTGCGCCAATCCTGGGTACAGAGCCCAGAGATGTCCATGGAGAACTCCAGGGGGTCCCTTATGTCCAGATATGGTCTTGCTTGACCACAGAGCTCCAGGAAGATCATAAAAGTCCACTGTAAAAATAGACGAGAATCTGGAATCCAGATTCTCGTCTATTTACATTGCGGAACATCCATGAGGATGGGGGCCTTCTGGAGGACTCCAAGCCTGATTTGAGTGCTCCAATCCTGGGTACAGTGCCCAAAGGTATCCATGGAAACCTCCAGGGGGTCCCTGAGGTTCAGATTTACTCTTGCTTGACCACAGAGCTTCAGGAAGATCATTAAAGTCCACCATTCACGTCTATTTACATGGTGGACTTTAATGATCTTCCTGAAGCTCTGTGGTCAAGCAATAGCAAATCTGGACCTCAGGGACCCCCTGGAGGTCTCCATGGACATCTCTGGGCACTGTACCCAGGATTGGAGCACTCAAATCGGGCTTGGGAGTCCTCCAGAAGGCCCCCATCCTCATGGATGTTCCGCAATGTAAATAGAGGACAATCTGGATTCCAGATTCTGGTCTATTTACATGGTAGACTTTAATGATCTTCCTGAAGCTCTGTGGGCAAGCAAGAGTAAATCTGGACCTCAGGGACCCCCTGGAGGTCTCCATGGACACCTCTGGGCTCTGTACCCAGGATTGGCGCACTCAAATGGGGTTTGGGGTCCTCCAGAAGTCCCCAATCTTCATGGATGTTTCGCAATGTAAATAGACGAGAATCTGGATTCCAGATTCTCGTCTATTTACATTGAATAGATAACCATTGTAATAGACGATAATCTGGCTTTTGATCATTGCCATTGATCATATTTGAAGGTTCCGAAAATCTGTCCTCATTCCATTTTTCCATCTATTTGGAAATGCGCCCCCTGGTGTTGTTGAAATTTTGGGGTTTTGCACTTTTGGTATGCAAACTTGACAAAATTCATCTCCAAAAATTCAGTTTGCTCTCCGGAATCTGATGGTGCATATTTTATAATTTTGGGAGCCTCAGAGGCTGAGAGACAGCTTCTGACACACTGCTTCCAAATTTTGAAAATGACATTTCGACAAATCTTTGAGCGTCGGGAGATAGACCGTTGTATTCGTCTTGCCGAGGCGGTTAAAATGAGCCAAAGTTGTTGGTTAGGAGCATCTCCTAAATGGGGTTAGATTTTAGTAAGTTGCATGAAAAACAAACTTCCGACTGGGACTTCCGGCATAGATTGGATATATGGCGACGTACCGTGACTGCAGTTGAGTCCCTCTCCAAAATACTTAAACACAGTTGTCTTAAAAAGCTATTTTAAGTCTAGCTCCACAATTCAACTTTTAATGGCTGGGAGGCTTTTCACACATTTATAACAATACATTTATGGCCTTCAGAATGTATTTGTAAGAAAATTGCAGAATTCCCTTGACATGGACTTTAAGTACCTGAATAATGTAGAGTATTATTTATTTATCTAGACTTACCAGAAATACAAACCTGATAAAGGCCCTGCGAAAAACAAAATTATTACAGATGGTAGCTAAAATCAGCTCACATTTACCTGAAGCAAT
Source organism: Atherinomorus stipes (assembly GCA_023101725.1). Lineage (NCBI taxonomy): Eukaryota > Metazoa > Chordata > Actinopteri > Atheriniformes > Atherinidae > Atherinomorus > Atherinomorus stipes. The sequence continues at coordinate 38,538 of JALJCO010007651.1, read as the reverse complement.
ATTGGATGATGAGCATGAAGAGAATGAATAAATTAACATGGATTATTCTGTTGTTATGGTACATGCAACCTGATTTTTACGTGTTCAAATTTGGAGTTTTTTTTCTACAACAGACAATGAATGAATAAAGGTTTTATGTGTTTGGTTTTGGTGGTATTTATTACATTTATTATTATTATTATTATTATTATTATTATTATTTGGCAATTCCTCAATAACTAACAGAAAGCTAAATCTGAACTCACAGGACAATAGTCCTCATTCATTTGTTCATTGGTCTTAAAGTATTGGTGAAATGAAGGAGTTGTGCTGCAGATAATGTCTTATAGAGGCCCACTGCCCCTTTCACCCGCATTATATGGATATACGCTGACAGAAAGGAATGTCAATATTGTCCAAAGGAACCAGAGTGACACAGAGATGTTATCAGTGAGTAAATGCACATTTATGTTCCTTGAAAAAAGGTTGGAAAAAAAAAGTTATCCTTTAAAATGACACTTCACTGTCATCTGGGGGCCCCACAGATTCATGTGGGGGGTCCCGTAGCTCAGATTGAGCACTTTTACAATACATACATCCCCTCCTGTTAACTCCAGGAAGAAGTGGAGCTGTGCATAAAGCCCATTTAAAGTGATACACCGGACTCTTCTCCAAAGCAAAATTGTCAAAAATATAAAAAAATTAACCCCTTATGTGATAGATGTAAATTGGAGGATGCAACATTCATCCACATGTATTGGTTCTGTCCGAGGCTAAAGAACTATTGGAAGGCTATTTATGAGGCTCTCTCCTCTGTCTTAACAGTTACAATTGATCCAAACTATATTGGGGATCACTCCTGAAGGGATGGAGCTACCTGTAGAGGCTCATAGAATAGTTGCTTTTGCCACTGATACTTTTAAGATTGAAGGAGGCTGTCCCACCTTCAGTCTCCCACTGGGTGAGGGATGTAATATTAAACCATCAAGTGCATTGTATTGATCGGCCTCTTACTCATAGTATTCTTTTTTATATAACTGTGTCCATTTGAAAATTTCTAGTGTGGAGAGTAAGACTCATTCCTTTCTTTGAGTGACAGCAGAGGGTAGGAGGTGTTCATTGAGGGGTGGAAATGTTCAGTGTTTTTTAAATGTAAAACAAATGTGAAAAATCAATGAAAGGAACTATGAAAAAAAAGAAAAAACTCTGTTTTTGGGGGGCAAGTGCAGTCATATATATATATATATATATATATATATATATATATATATATATATATATATATATATATACACACATATATATATATATATATATATATATATATATATATATATATATATATATATATATATATATATATATATATATATATACAGAGTTGTCCCCAGAATTAATCTACAATTGAAGAAAATGCTAAATTCACAATAGTGTCAAATAAGAAGTTTACGAAGTTTTTAAAAAGTAATGAATAAATTATTACAAAATTATAACTCAGTGAAATGAAACGTTTTAAACTGTAGTAGAAAAGAATAACTATTTTAAGAAAACAAATCAATAAAACTGTCCCAGACAAATTGGAGCACCTTGCTCATGATCAGTGGGCCAAAACACCTGTCAACAGGTGCAGCAGTCTGATTGGACGTTACAGAAAACACTTGATTGCAGTGATTGCCCCAAAGAGTTGCTCAACAAAGTTTCCGTTCAGGAGCCCCATCATGCTTGTTTACTTGTTTTATCTTTTGTTAGTTTGTTTTTGATATTTCTGTTAATCAGCAATTCAAAATCATGTCATGATTTTCATGTATTATAACTTTGTATTTCAATTTCATCTTACTGATGGTTACTTTTTTCTTATTTAATGGAAGGGTATGATTAATGTTGAGGATGACATTATTTACAAGTCCAGTCCTCAGGGCTACTATCCTGCAACTTTTAGATGCGTCCCTTCTCCAACACCTCGGGAAACCCTGTTTTACAATGTTCTGACGACCCCTTGAAATGACCTTTGGACCCCCATGGAAACCCAGTTTGGGAAAGGCTGCTTTAAAGGACTCATCCCATATTCTATCTTCTGAGTGCGATTTACTCCCCTCAGGATGAAGACTTTGTTACCCAGAAGTCAGATGACAGAGGAGGAAGACAGCTTTTGTCTCCAGGGCTGTTCAGCTCTTCAATGCTGAATTACAGCTTATTCATACAAATAATACACTTTATTCCATCTACTTAATAAATTCTTCATGCGCTTTTCTTTTTAATGTGCTCTCTGTTGATTTCATAGTTTATGTTTTCATCTATTTTATTATTTTATAAATTTGTTTTGTTTCTTTCCTTCTTTTTAAAGCTTAAGATGTGTGAGTGGTAGTTTGTCTCTGTGTTTGTCCTGTGATGGACTGGAGATCAGTCCAGGGTGATCTGAGACACTTTAAATCCTGTCAGACATCACAAAGATGACCAGTTATTGATCATTTCCACAGAACGATGCAGGTTCGAACGTCAGGAGCTCCAAGGTGTTTTTCTGTGTTGTTTATTCTTTGTGTGGACCGATCATGGTCTTCAGATCAGATGGTAGAGAGGGCGTGGCCTCATGTTATTCACCTGTTCATTATCAGGTGAGTTTGTCTGTCTCTGTAACTTCATCCTTCCTGCAGCACTTTATTATAATGAACACAACCAGACTCGGGAGTGGACTTCACTGGTTTCTTTCATCCATCATTGGACACATCAAAGTCTTTTCTTCATGTTCGAACAGCCAGCCCTTTTCTATTTTCAGTAAGAGCAACGCTGGAAACATAAGTGTGTCAGACTGAGTTTTACTGTGAGAGATGAGGAAATGAAGACAGTAAATTCAGCCTCAGTCTGAACTGATGGAGCGATGCTGCTGAGCTGCTCTCATCTCATCTAGACTTTGATTTCTTCATCTGTTCAACATATCAAACAGGGAAAACCACAAGAACACAGTTCAGATGCAAAAGAGATTTTATTGAAAGAAATGAATCACAATGAATCAGTACAGACTCAGAAGAATGATTGATTTCATTGATTGTAGGATCAAAGACAGAGTTCCATGTTGGTAGAATAAAACCTCTGAGATCAGAGAGGTTCCAACATTATTTTAGAAGAAGAAAACCATCACCAGACCAATTAAACTTTCTCTCTTTTTTATACTCTTGAGAAAACTGTGCTGTTACCATGACAACTCTTACTTATAAAAACACAGGAACATCTTGGGTGGATTCACACATTTACAGTTGTCGCCTGAGTTGAGGTTCTTTTTGATGACGTGGACCCCTTCGGACTGAAACGGGGGCACCAGATCCATGTTGAAGATCAAAGTGATGGTTCTGATGGGGGTGTCGCAGTTGTCCTTCTTGTACCACAGGAACACTTGGTTGCCACCGGTTCCCTCATTGAGATCCTGGTTGACTAGGTCGTAATCCCCATTCTGGAAGTTTTCATACTCTTTATCACCGATGGAAACCTTCATATCTGTGAGGACCATCTTTGGGTCGGTGGTCAGACGGTACCAGATGAAGACGCTGGCACCTTTTGTACCTTTGTTGGTGCTTTCATCCAGTCGGATGAAACCGTTGCGGAAGTAGTCATCGTCCTCTTCCCAGGAATCAGTGGCAGAGATGTCACAGACGTAGACCTTTTTCTCTCTTCTCATCCACAGGTAGATTTGGTCTCCTCTATTATCTCGGTTCAGATTACAGGCCTGACGCTCCCAACCAAACTTAAACTTCTGGGCTTCATCTTCAGTGGAGACGTAAACTCTTGTAATGGGGATATCATACTGGCCGGAACCCCTGTAGTACCAGAGGAAGATCTCGTCTCCACATGTTCCAGTATTGAGGTTTTTGTTCACCTTGTGGTACCCTGCAGAGCTCAGGCCATCGCTCATGTCACTGTTGAAGGAAAACTGGATCCTGGTAATGGGTGCGCAGTTGCCTTCTTTGTACCAGAGGTAGACCTGATTCCCTCCAGCGTCTTTGTTCAGATTAACTGAGATTTTCTTAAACTTGCGACCACGGAGCTCGGACTCCTGGCTTGAGTTCAAAGACACTTGGAGCTGGGTGACGTACATGGTCTCTCTGGGTTTCTGCATTAAATGAAAGGATTCAGGAGTGAAAACAGGTTGGTGATGACAGGAGTGTGCAAGAAGAAACATTTGAATCAGTTTCACACAGACAAACAGAGAAATCACTTCATCAAGCTTGAAGCAGAAGAACAGTAACTGCAGTGATGGTAGCTGATGAAGATGAAGGACACGATACAGAGAAAGAAGAGTGTTGAACACTTACGTGTCTGCAGACAGTGTTGCACTGGAGAAAGTCACGTAGACGGCTGAATGCTGCTGGTCCTTGTCAGATTCAGCTGCCTTTATATGCTGAGGATGCATTGTCACATCAGCTGATGTGATTTATGGGCTTGTCAAAAACTTCTCAGGAAAGAAACACCTTCATTACTCAATAGCAGGATCCACCCACTTCATTCCTTTATCTTTCCTTTCCAGAGAACATCGCTGGGCCAACGGTCCGGACTGAAACTGGAGTTCCTGCAGAGAAGCTTTGGGCTGCTATCATGTGACCTTCATGAAACATTTACCCACACAAATCATGTCCAACCAAGAAAATTTAGGGTGAAGTAGAGAGACACAGGGATCTGAGGACAAGCAGAGATAAAAGTCAATACAAGTCAAAATCTGGGTCCTCTAGTATCATTTAGCGAATGTTCAGTAATGTCCCAGCACCTGAAAAAGCATCAAATGAGATTCAGTAGGATACTGGAAGGCATGATGATGATGATGATGATGATGATGATGTACCAAACCACAGAGAAAATTTCATACAGTAAGAAGAGATCAGTCCAATAACAACGGAATAACAAAGGAATGAGACTACACATGTTGGTGAGCAGACTATGATGGAGCATCATGGTGGAGCAGGACTGGTCGGAGGAGGGGGACATGAAAGGGTCCCATCATCGCATCAGGAAAAGGTGGAGCATGACAGAACTGAGTAGTTACCCTGATTGAGTCAAAGAGCAGCAGTCAAGAAGACCTCTGGACTGAGAGGAGAAGGAAAACAGAAGTGAAGACAGTTGGTGGAGCAAGCAGCAGTGAATGAGGACAGATGTTCAAGGTGACAAACGGATCAAACTTCTGCCTCACACAGGAACTTTCTAACTGAACCCAAGGAAATAAAGATGGTTCCTGGTTGGATGTTCTGGCTCTAGCTTCTGTCAGTCTGCTTTCAGACAACTCAGGAGCAGATGCTGGTTTTTACGTCACACAGCAGAAACAGGAGCAAAGCTCATAGCATGAAAGCTGTTGTGATGTCACTTTTTCTACTTCTGCTGTTGGCAAGATGAAGAAACATCACATCAGACGGACATGATGTCCCAGAGGTGCTGGACTGGATTTAGGACTGGTGAACGGGCTGGCCAGTCCATAGTATCAATGGCTTCATCATCTTGACCTGCTGACACACTCCAGCCTCCTGAGGCCGAGCGTTGTCCTTCATCAGAGGGAACCAGGTCCCACTGCAGCAGCATACGGTCTGACAATGTCTGACCATCTCATCCCGGTACCTAAATCCCCGTTTCCACCAGAGGGTCCGGGTTGAGTCGGGATGGTTAGGTGGGTAAGAGTCAGTAAATTCTGATCTCTGTAGCGTTTCCACAGCAACCATTCCTTTACCCAGCAGGTGATGTGTCAGCTGGACAGGAATATCTGCATCAGCTACGTAACAGTGTGACGTCATAGCGGCCGACGCCGGCCTTAAATTATAACGAAGAAGAACGGAACACAGAAACGAAGGATGAGAATGGTGGACATCCAGCAGGTTGTTCATTCTTCTTGTCTTGTAGCTTTAAATAACAAAATCAACCGTAGAGCTGTTGCTGCTTTCTTCTTGGTGCCACAGGAAACGATGACTCTTTTAACCAATCGGTGGATTGTAGTGTGTCAAGCCTTTTTAGATTGGATCGGTTAGATTGGTACCGTAATGAAAGGGTCCCCAAAAAGTAGGATGGAAAGGGCTGAATATTAGGCTGAATTTGGAGGAAAATTTGGAGTTGGGTCGAATAGATAATTTGTTAAAATTCTTGCATAACTGCCAAGACACCATTTGCAACAGAGCGCTAAAAAAGGTCTTACGTTGTCCGAGGTTCTCCGACTGGGCCGAAACTTCCAGGCTGACGCTTCCCGGTAGTGATGTCCTCCGCGGAGAGTGGAGCAGACAAGTCGATAAGCCCGTAGCTGCTCTCTTCTGGAGCTCAGACTGAGTCTTAAGCCAGGCGTGGATAGTGGTGTCAGGACCGCAGTCACACGTAACTTTGGCCGAAATAGCAAGATTAAGGTCTAGAGGATGCAGGTTTCTATAATCCTCCAGAGCACACAATTACTTTTAAAGTTTGGTCCTGATTATCATTATCATGTATGTTGTGAATTCCCTGCTGTGAGGAGTACACGTCACATCAAGCTGCTTCACGCAGAGACGGATGGACTGTTTGCACATGCGCAGTGTGTTTTGATAACTTCCTGTGTAGTTAACTAGTTGGGTTAATCTTCCACCGATCGTCAGTGCTCTCCCATATTCCTTTGTACAGCAGTGTGCGTTGGTGATGATGTAAGTTACGTTATGAGTGGATGATGTTTATATTTTATATGTGATGAGAGTTATCATTATTACCGGGGTAATATGCTCGTTTGCTTGTTAGCTTACCACTTAGCCCGCCTTACTGAATCCCATTAAGCACGGATGTAACTTAGTTAATTACAATCCATTTCATTTTATTCCGCCATTGCTTATTTGGCCGTATAACTGTCGTTCATTGCAGCCATTACCATATTGATGTTAGTGTAAAGGTAACCGAACTTGTGGCCGCCATGATTGTTCCAGTTTAGCTTGGTCACGTGACCGCCTGTTGCGCCAGGCCATAGTGTTGTTTAATAAGCCTACACTGACCCCTAGCAGCGATCGGTAATACTACATGTCATTTATGCTTGTTGTATTTCATGCTATTCTTTATTAATGCTACAGTAGGTTGATTATTAATATTGTTTATTGTTGTTGTCTTCTGCAGACATCACAAACCACACATATGCACATACATGACTACAGAGTCCTGTACAGGTGGATAGAGGCCAATAAATTCATCTAAAGGAAAGAAGTTGCTGCGTCTTCTCTGACCGGAGGATTAGGCCAGTATACATACAGCCAGCATATAATCACCGAGCTGTTCCGTTACAAGTGGTCCTTCGAGCAGGATGTGTGTATAACTGCGCCATGGCAACTTCCGGCAATCATGCAGATGAACAACCTCCAGTTGTGTCCCGTCCAAGCCGGTCTCACCAACTCCCCAGATACCTACATGACTTTGTTATGGATTATCCTGGTTATCTGCATCGACGGGATACAACACACCAAATGATAGAAACACACCAGGAAGAGCCTACAGACCATATTGTGCTTGCTGGGTCAGAAGATTTGAGGCTGGAAGGGATGGAAGCCCGCCTGAAAGACATAACTAGGCAGATGGAACAGCTACAGTCAGCTATGGACAGTGTTAAAGGTAAAGCTCATCTTCAGCAGCATTCATTCAACTTATCATATCGTCGCTGTCCGATAGAAAGCACGTATGTCCAATTTTGACGTTTTTGAGGTTTTATCATATCTGATATGTCCACATTCTTCTCTAGCAACTGATGCAGTAGATATCTAAATAACCAACGGGAAGAGGTTTTATACAGCAATCTATTTAAAACTTATCTCCATTGGATGCCATGAGTGTCAGTCAAGAACACGCATCTCCCACCCCTTTGTCACATCAGCCCGCCCCCACGTTGTTCATGAGGTCCGAGAGCAGACCGGACCTACACCGATCGCTTAGAAGGTAAAGTATGATTATAAGCTTAATGTTTGACAATTACATTCCAGTTTTCACAAGATAATATGCACTCACGGTTGTTATTTGTGTGGATTGTTTCAAGTGCAACTTTTTTTGTCGTTATTTACAACTCGCTCCTGACGAGTACCATGATGCTAGCTAATGCTAGCCGACTAAACGCCATCTCTTTGCTGCTTTCCATTTGAACTCGAAAGTCAAAAATTCACATTTCCGAGTGGGACGTTACAACTGGAACGGCCCCCCGAAATCGGATTTCCTACTCGGAAGTCTGATAATCCTTGCAGGTCTGAGTTCAGATGCTAGCGCAGCTAACACGGCACCCGGTGTTAGCTGCGCTAGCAGTGTTAGCAGCTCCTGTAATGTTACGTTTAATTACACATCTTACTATTTCTGCTTCATTAAACCAGTCGTACACATAGTATTGGTTTATGTAGACGTAGGGGGACGCTGCTGTGGTGTAATTCATAATTTCCATGCGGTATATGTGAACTACAACACCAGCTCGTTTTAGCAAACACGTTGTTTTGCTAGGCTGCTAACTGGTTTTCAGACCAGTAACTAGAACGCAGATTGGTCGGGTTTGTCGGTCCCCCCCAGTTCCCACTACCCAGTTGCGAGGTAAACAGAATGCAGCATTGTATGGCAATTAGATGGGTAACAGCTAGCATTTTGTTGACACGTTTCTTTTGCAGCAGAGAACATGTTGTTGCTGCTTTTAGTCTCCAGTAATGTTTTCTTTTGTATCTGATTGATTTGCTAAATCCGTTAACAGACCTTGTGCTGTTGTTTACTTGTACATTAGATTTCTGACGGATATGTATCATCAGTGTGTAATCTATGCATTGTTTGCCTGTTTTTCAGGATAATTATGTCTCTTTGTGTAAGCTTTGTGTAAACATGTTTCTCTTTCTCTCCCAAGACTCACTCAAATGTGACGAAGATGACTGTCCTGTGTCCCAGAAGAATCTGAAAATGAAGGTTGGTATTGGGAAGGTTGGCTATCTGATAATTGGTCTCTGCTGAGTGACGTAACATTTGTTGCTTAACCAGCAGTAACCAGGTTTCACACCATTTTAAGTGGAAAAAAGTTAGTGGTCAAACAGGCGTGGAAATGAGCGCACATCTGATCATAAACTGATCTTATGATTGCATCCACGTGTGATTTATAAAATGTTCGTGTCTGACCAAACAACAGAATCTACGTCAGAAATGCACCGTCATCCAGCTGTGTCTAGCCTGAAGCAGCAGCGCTGCAGGTGGAGGCGGTCGGATGCGGGTCAGACCCGGATAGGGGCATAAACAATAACTTTCATTAGTTAAGCTAATAAACAGTCTACCGACTGAGCACATGTACAACAAAGGTATAGATTGCTTAATAGAAAGGACGGATTACCTCCTGTCTCCTGCATTACTCTGGTGGGAGCTTCATTTACCAGCGCTTCTGGCTGCAAATAATGTTCATAAACTAGTATTTCTGTTCTTTAACTTGTCAATAAACTCTTAGGGGGAAAGGAGCTCCAGCGATGCCGTACAGCTCCACACAGGTCAGGGTTGTGTTGCAAACTTTCTCTGAGTCTACAGCAGCATTTCCTGCTGGTCCGATGCACCTGCGCCTTTCTGCAGCCTGACAGTCCCACTTCTTACAAGCAGCTGAGTTTTCTTTCTTTATTCAGACATCAACAGTGAGATAATAAAGTCTGATTTATCTTGACATGTTTGGCGATCAGTTGTCGCCTTCATCAGAAGTTATAACACTCTGCTGTAAAGATCTGCCGGCTGGTATGACACTGCAGCTCCCACTGAGACACGGAGGACACAGGAGGCGATCCGTCGTTTCTATTAAGTAATCTGTACCATAATGTTGTTGTCTATAAGTTCTCAGTCAGCAGACTGTTTCTTAGCTTAGCTAATGAAAGTTATCTTTTCTTCAGTCCCTATGCGGGTCAGGCTCAGATCCGCCTCCAGCTGTCTGCGCTGCTGCTTCAGAAACAGCTGGATGAGGAGGGATTTCTGATGTAGATTCTGTTGTTTGGTCAGACACGAACATTCATAAATCACATGTGGATACAATCATGAGATCATTTTTATGATCATGTGTGCGCTCATTTCCACGCTTGTTTGATAAACGGGACCACTGTCTGTTTTCCACCTAAAATGGCGTCTTAGCAACAAATGTCACGTGACTGGCAGAGACCGATATATGAAATTATGGGAAACAATGGTGACGTTGCTCTCTGCTGTCTTTTTCTTGTACAATTCCTTCTGTCCATCAATTAGGTACAACGTGGATGGCATGCTGGATTGCAAGCTGTGCCACCCAGACGACTGGGAACCCTATCTGCCCCCCCCACCATCTCTGAGGAAGAAGAGCATCACCACGGTGACGTCGCTCTACAGATGCAGAAAGAAAAAGACTTGAAGTTTAGACACCTTCAAGAGCTGAAGAGGGTTATGTCAAAAGATTCCCACGCTTTCTACGGCGGACTTCAACACGAGTGATGGCGGGACGGACGGACGGAGCCACATACTCACACAAACACGTCAATAACACAAAGTCAAGCAGAAGGGTTTAGTTTGTTCTAGAGATGCACTGATCCAGGTTTTTCCAGTCCGATACTGTGGGCTGAGTATCGGCCGACATCGATCCGATGCTGTTGTTGAATGAATAAACTATTTATCTTGCCATGTGAGTGATGACATCCAGCTTGACGTAAACATTAAGCCTGTTTTTTTTTAAGGTAACAAATGAACACAGATATAGATGTACTTGATTCTGTTTGTTAACAAATAACGTGCACATTTATGATGATGCTAATAAAAAACAGAAATGGCTGGATCGGCATGCTGCAACTATGTTGCACAAACAAAACTGTTGGAGTTTTATCTGTGCAACATAGTTCCGCTGCACAGACAAAACTCTGCAACAGAGTTTTGTTTGTGCAACACAGTTCTGTTGCACAGACAAAACTGCAACATCTGCAACAGAGTTTTGTCTGTGCAACACAGTTCTGTTGCACAGACAAAACTCTGCAACATCTGCAACAGTTTTGCTTGTGCAACACAGTTCTGTTGTACAGAACTAGTGAAACTATAGTACACTATTTTGTTTGTAGTGTTATTTATCTGAATTTAAAGTACCAAGCAATTAATTTATTCTTGATTGGTCTGTGTTTATTCTTCTTTGATTGTATTTGTGCCAACTTGTGTGAGTTTAATGTCTTCATTTTCTGACATGAATTTCAGTCACTACTGAGTGTTAATGAAATCAGTTTGACTTTATTTGGTCACTAGTGTGCTAATATTCAGTGTATAAGTATAGAATGGTAACTGGTTAACGTGTATAGCAATAGCTCATAACTTACTGGACATAGCATCATCGGGTGTTCTGTTGAAGAGACAACAGGTATGCTGGGAAAAAAGCACCTCTTCCATATTGGTATTAAAAATTAGTTTCTTATTGAGATGCAAAATCTCTTTTTTTCAGAGTGCCCTAGCCAAGATGAGCAGCAGTACGTTAAAGTTTGTACACAGTTTAATTAAAAATGTACAAGATTTCAGTAAAGTTTGTATCAGGTAAATTTAATTAAAATGACCGAGATAAAAATAAACAGGAACATCAGTCGAAGTATCTGCAGCCAGATGTGTTCATCTTCAAGTTGCTAAACATCCTTTTAAAACAGTCCAGAAAAACAAGAAGTTTTAGTTTTATTGTATTTGTAAATCTGGAAGCTCCATGATGCAGGGTATCCAGGGACTGTCAGCTTCTAGAGGAGGCAGGTAAGTTAACTGTAGTTCACCACAGACAGGAACGCAGCAGCAACCAATCTCTTTCTAGATTTAAATGAGATCTGATTTAATCTGGAAAACAATAAACAGCTGGTTTGAGTGTTTACTTCGCTGCTGACTGTAAACAGTACAAGGCAGATGAAATGCACCTCATCAGTTTTGGGGATAGTAAAATGTTCTCTACTGGCCAGGCAGTCAGGAAAAGCACCCTCATTTTTGTCCCACTTGGAAGAAGTGCCTTTTACATCAGAGGTGTCTTTTCTGTGGGACAGTTATGTCCTGTCGTAAGGCTTAGACATACGTCACAGGGTGCAGTGCAGCAGAGGATGTCTGCAGTTCAGAAGGATAACTTTTGACAGGTAAAATAGTTTTTCTGTCCAGGATAAGCATAACTGAACAGCACAATGCTTTTTTCAGATGATCGAAGTTAATTAAATTGACGTCGGTACATTACGTTGTTAAATGCAGCCGCATTAGTAAGAGTCGCACGAGCACTCAGCATTATGTGACGCGCTCACGTCAACATCTGACAGCTGTTCGCCTGTGAATTACCCTGATTTCAATATAAAATGCTTAGAAAAACCCTTGATTAGCATCACATGCTAAGCGGAACTGTAGCATAACTTGCTATAAATAGTTTACCAGCTTGGTGTGACATAAAGAGGAAACCGTAGGCCCACATGTTAACCGGACCTCGTAAGAGTACATAATAATAGAAACACGTATGTCCGCTTGCTGTCAAAAATACACGCATGTCCGTTAAAATTAATTTAAACCGGTCATCAATGATTGTGAGCACAAGGTTTCATTCCGGGTCTAAAAAATGTCAATAAACCCAGACTTCGCCTTATTTTGTCAATTAGTTTGTAAGAAAAACTGTTTTTTCATGCTCCTGAAAAGTAAGACTTTTGGAGATGCGTGTTTTTCATCGGACAGCGACGATATCCTATCAGGAGCTCAAGCCTTCCTCATATACATCACAGTGGAGTGACAGGGCCCAGAGTATCCCCCCTCACAGATAATCTGATGAGTTGGAAATCAGCTGATGGAGGATATTGTCAACTCTTAGACAACAGTGAGCCTCGCCCACCTACAGCACAGCCCATACAGCAGGGAGGAATCAGCTCAACAACTCAAGCTGCCAGAGCTCTACAGCCATCCGTCCAGGTAGCAGCACGACCACTAGACCTCAGTGAATCTACCTATCATTCAGCTACCCTAACTGGACCAGCGACAGAGCTGCCACAGCTATCTGCAGTTCAGTCTGTTCACCACACCCCGCTTGCCCAGCAAACATACTTACCTTCTCCACCAGTCCAGCATGCAGGCCACCATGTCCAGCCGGGGCACCAACCAGCTCAACAGGCACCACCATCAACGTTCCTGCCAAACCAGCCTGCAGCCCCTCTGACACATCCACCTGTTTCATATACATCTCAACTAGCCCAGCCTGCACCTCCACGGTCTCAAGGTATACCACAGCCCTTCCTCACAACTGCACAACAGCAGAGTTATCCTCAATATATCCAGCATCAGACCACCCCTCAACCTGGACCACCGCCAGGATTTCAACCTGCTTCATTCAACTGACAAGGGATAATAACAGACTCTCATTCTACCCCTCCTTATCAGCCACGGGCTGATCTAGGAGCAGCTTATTCCCTTCCACAGACTGTGTACACCCCTGTAGCTCAACTACAGCTACACCAATCTGGATTTCAATCAGCTGCACATCGCCCACAGCTTACATCCATGGTTGCTTCACCCACAGCACCAGAGTACACCTCTCCCTACAACAATCCAGCAACACTCACCATGACAGAAATGGCTATTGCTGCCTCATATGGTATTCCAAAGCCCAAACTACCTCTCTTCAGTTCTGGACGGGAGAGTGATTTTATCTTGCTGAAAAGGGGACTGGATAGTTTGCTTGGTCCACACAGACACTTAACTGAAGATTATAAATACCAAGTATTACTAGATCATCTCAAACTGCCTAGTGCCCATCAAATGGCAAAGAGATACATGCATGACCCCACACCATATACCAGTGCAATGGACGCTCTGCAGCAACGATATGGGCAGCCAAGACAGCTGGTCCAGGGAGAATTAAAGGCCATACTAAACTCTCCTCCAGTGAAACCTGGTGATGCAAAGGCCTTTGAAGAATTCTCCTCAGCTGTAAACACACTGGTGGGGATGCTAAATCGCATGGATGGTCCTGCCCAGTCTGAACTGCAGTGTGGCTCCCATGTAGACACCCTCCTTGGTAAGCTGCCTGGCAACTACAGGGATAGCTTTGCCGAATTCTGTATTAAACGAGGCATCATCCGCAGTGGGAGCGACCAGACGTACACTTTACCTGACCTCGCTGAATGGCTGGATATGAAGGTTCAAGTGCTCCAGGTGTCTAGACGTGCAGCAGAATTCAACCCAGCTGAGTCCTGCCGTATCACACAGAGAGAGAATAAAGCAAGTAAATCACAGTGGACCAAACCAGCCTCTGTTTACTTCAGCAGCGACTCCACAACAGCCAAACATCAGCAGACCTCTCCACAGCGACAACGGACCAACTCCCTGCTAGGCTCCAAAAAGGACCAGCCCACAAGAAAAAGGAGGGAGCGCTTTAAGCCCTATTGTCCATATTGTACAACCACTCAGGATCATTACCTCAACGGCTGCCCTGAGTTTAAAAGAATTACTACTGATGAGAAAGCTGTCTGGATTAAAGATAAAGGGAAATGTTGGAGATGTGGACGTGGCCACTCACCAGAGAGCTGCACCCTAAAGAAACTCTGCTCCACCTGCAACAAACAACATCTGCTGATACTCCATGAAGTTGTGGCCCAAGACTCGCAGCTAAACATCCTCACTGTCAGTGCCCCAGCTAATATGCTGGATCATGCCAGCCACTCAGGACGTGTCATGTTAAAGGTGGTTCCAGTGCTGCTCGTCATGGCAAGAGAACACTTAAAACACATGCGGTGCTAGACGATGGCTCTGAGAGCACTGTGATCTTGGCTGCTGCGGTCAAACACCTTGGGTTGTGTGGAGAAGCGGAATCACTTAAACTGAAGACCATCAGACAGGACGTATTGAAGCTCCAGGGAATGACTGTCTCCTTTGAGGTGTCTGCTAACACACAGCCACGCACCTATTACTCCATCACCCAAGCTTTCACTGCAGCCGAACTCCAACTAGCTGAGCAGTCACGTCCAGGAGACAAGCTGACAAGTAAATACAACTACCTGAAAGGAGTCCCCCTGCACACATTCACAAAGGTGCAGCCATTGCTACTGATCAGATCTGACCACCCTCACTTAATAACTCCTGTCCACCCAGTACGTGCAGGACCAATGGGAGCACCAGTGGCAGTTTGCACCCGACTCGGCTGGGCAGTGCAAGGACCCACTAACTTCCTTCAACATCCACCTGGTGAAAGCTTCTTCCTTCACCTGTCAGTTGATATGCCTTGCTCCGACCTACACAGAGATGTTCAGCGCCTGTGGCAGCTTGACATTCTGCCATACCAAGGTGAGAGGGAGGTGATGCGTTCCAAGCAAGATCAAGCAGCTCTCATCATACTTGAGGAGAAGAGCACCACTGTTATGGTGGATGGTGTCTTAAGATACGCAACGCCCCTCCTTCGAAAGAGGAAAGTAGCTCTGCCCTGCGCATCGCCTGCTGCCGTGATGCCCCTCCTCCGCTCCACCGAGCGCCGCCTATCGACCAATCCTGAGCTTGCGAAAGTTTACAACCGAGAAATACACAAGCTAGTGGAGGAAGGATATGCTGAGTGTATT
Source organism: Atherinomorus stipes (assembly GCA_023101725.1). Taxonomy (NCBI): domain Eukaryota; kingdom Metazoa; phylum Chordata; class Actinopteri; order Atheriniformes; family Atherinidae; genus Atherinomorus; species Atherinomorus stipes. The sequence goes on along the minus strand of JALJCO010007651.1, from coordinate 23,056 downwards.
ACTAATGAGGAGGCCAGTCGTTCTGCTGAATCCTGGTACATTCCACACCATCTAGTACACCATAATGGAGAGGCAAGGGTGGTGTTTAACTGTTCCTTTCGCTACCAGGATAGTGCGCTGAATGATGACCTGCTACCAGGGCCCTCCCTTGGGCCATCGCTACTGGGGGTTCTGCTCAGGTTTCGGGAACATGTGGTCGCTATTAGCGGAGACATACGGGCTATGTTCCATCAGATCAGACTCCTTCCTGAAGACCGCCCACTTGTCCGCTTCCTCTGGCGTGACATGGACAGAGACAGATCACCTGACATCTATGAATGGCGCGTCCTGCCATTTGGCACAGTCTGCAGCCCGTGTTGCGCCATATACGCTGTGCAGCGTCACGTCCGTGATCACCAGAGCGGCAATGAGGACCTGCTGGAGACAGTGGGTACTTCATTCTATGTGGATAATTGCCTGAAATCGCTTCATTCACCACAGCAGGCAAAGGATCTTCTCGATCGCCTGAGAGCCCTCCTAGCTAAGGGTGGATTCGAGATAAGGCAGTGGGCATCCAACAAGACAGAAGTAATCTCTCACCTCCCAACTGAGGCACGATCAGCAACATCTGAGCTGTGGCTAGCTGCTGAAGGAGCTGACCCAAGGGAGTCCACTCTTGGCCTGGTTTGGCATTGCATGACAGACACAATGGGTTATAAATGTCAGCCTGTTTCACCTAAACAGCCCACCATGAGGAATGTGTATAGAGTGCTCGCCTCGCAATACGACCCGCTCGGATACATAATCCCCTTTACTACCCGAGCCAAGGTCCTGGTCCAGGCTTTGTGGGCTACAGAAAGACAATGGGAGGGTGAAGACCTCCAGCTCCACCCAATGGTCCCTGGGGATCCTCCTGGAGGTCTTTACCCAGGAAAACTTCACTCTGCACAGGCATATAGACCTCCAGGACGACCTGGAAGTCCTGGGGATCTTCCTGGAAGTTTTTACCCAGGGACCCTGCATTCTCCACAGGCATGAAGACCTCCAGCTCCACCCAATGGTCCCTGGGGATCCTCCTGGAGGTCTTTACCCAGGAAAACTGCACTCTGTACAGGCATGGAGACCTCCAGGACGACCTGGAAGTCCTGGGGATCTTCCTGGAGGTTTTTACCCAGGGACACTGCACCCCACGGGCATGAAGAACTTCAGCTCCACCCAATGGTCCAGGTGGATCCTCCTGGAGGTTTTTACCCAGGGACACTGCACTCTGCTCAGGCATGGAGACCTCCAGGACCACCTGGAGGTCCTGGGGATATTCCTGGAGGTTTTTACCCAGGAAAACTGCATTCTCCACAAGCATGGAGACCTCCAGGTCCCCCTATTGGTCTCTGGGGATCCTCCTGTGGGAATTTCCCCTGGGACAGTGCACTCTCCAAGGACATGCAGACCTCCAGGATCACCTGGAAGTCCTGTGACAAAAACCCCAAAAAGGTTCCTTAGGCAGGGTAGCTACAGAACCGGGACCCCCCAAAACCTTCTCCATATACTTCATTGTGGACCGCATTTGGTGGTTTTTTCGGTCCTGGAGGTCCCTGGAGCTCCAGGGAGCAAACGCTTAATTTTAGCCAGGAATGGTGAGCCATCTCTGGGTACAGTCAAGAGTCAGATCCCTGGAGATCCTCCTGGAGGTTTTACCCGGGAACAGTGCACTCTCCATGGGGATGTCAAATTCCAGGACCACCTGGAAGTCCCTGGGGATCCTTATGGAGGTTTTTAACCAGGGAAACTGCACTCTGCAAGGGCATTAAGACAACCTGGAAGTCCCTGGGGATCCTCCTGGAATTTTTTGCCCAGGAAAAGTGCACTCTTCATGCACATGAGGGCCTCCAGGACCACCTGGTTCCTCCAGGGGGCTTTGGAGGTCCCCCTGCCTGTAGAGAGTGCACTTTTCTTGGGTATAGAGCTCTGGGAGGCTCCAGAGGTAGATGGATTCCAGATTTCCATCTATCACCTATGCAAATATAGATGAAAATCTGGAATCCATTTTCTCGTCTATTAGATAGAAAAATGGATTCCAGATTTCCATCTGTAACCGAAGTAACAATAGATGAAAATCTGGAATCCGTTGTCCTATCTAATAGATAGGACAACGGATTCCAGATTTCCATCTATAACCAGTGTAACAATAGATGAAAATCTGGAATCCGTTTTCCTGTCTAATAGATAGCAAAATGGATTCCAGATTTTCATATTCTCGCTTATAGATGGAATTCTGGAATCCATTTTGCTATCTATTAGACAGGAAAACGGATCCCAGATTTTCATCTATATTTGCATCGGTTATAGATGGAAATCTGGAATCCATCTACTTCTGGAGCCTCCCAGAGCTCTTTACCCAGGAAAAGTGCACTCTCTACAGGCATGGGGACCTCCAAAGCCCCCTGGAGGAACCGGGTGGTCCTGGAGGGCCACATGTGCATGAAGAGTGCACTTTTCCTGGGCACAAAACTCCAGGAGAATCCCCAGGGACTTCCAGGTTGTCTTCATGCCCTTGGAGAGTGCAGTTTCCCTGCTTAAAAACCTCCATAAGGATCCCCAGGGACTTCCAGGTGGTCCTGGAATTTGACATCCCCATGGATAGTGCACTGTTCCCGGGTAAAACCTCCAGGAGGATCTCCAGGGATCTGACTCTTGACTGTACCCAGAGATGGCTCACCATTCCTGGCTAAAATTAAGCGTTTGCTCCCTGGAGCTCCAGGACCGAAAAAACCACCAAATGCAGTCCACAATGAAGTACATGGAGAAGGTTTTGGGGGGTCCCGGTTCTGTAGCTACCCTGTCTAAGGAACCTTTTGGGGGTTTTTGTCACAGGACTTCCAGGTGATCCTGGAGGTCTGCATGTCCTGGAGAGTGCACTGTCCCAGGGGAAATTCCCACAGGAGGATCCCCCGAGACCAATAGGGGGACCTGGAGGTCTCCATGCTTGTGGAGAATGCAGTTTTCCTGGGTAAATACCTCCAGGATGATCCCCAGGACTTCCAGGTGGTCCTGGAGGTCTCCATGCCTGAGCAGAGTGCAGTGTCCCTGAGTAAAAACCTCCAGGAAGATCCCCAGGACTTCCAGGTCGTCCTGGAGGTCTCCATGCCTGAGCAGAGTGCAGTATCCCTGGGTAAAAACCTCCAGGAGGATCCCCAGGGACCATTGGGTGGAGCTGGAGGTCTTCATGCCTGTGGAGAATGCAGAGTCCCTGGGTAAAAACCTCCAGGAGGATCCCCAGGGACCATTGGGTGGAGCTGGAGGTCTTCATGCCTGAGCAGAGTGCAGTGTCCCTGGGTAAAAACCTCCAGGAGGATCCCCCTGGACATTTGGGTGGAGCTGGAGGTCTTCATGCCTGTGGAGAATGCAGGGTCCCTGGGTAAAAACCTCCAGGACGATCCCCAGGTCTTCCAGGTTGTCCTGGAGGTCTCCATGCCTGAGCAGAGTGCAGTTTCCCTGGGTAAAGACCTCCAGGAGGAACCGAACGGACTCCCAGGTGGTCCTGGGACCAAGTGGGAGTCCCAAAAACCCCAACCTTTTTGGGGGTTTTTGTCACAGGACTTCCAGGTGATCCTGGAGGTCTGCATGTCCTTGGAGAGTGCACTGTCCCAGGGGAAATTCCCACAGGAGGATCCCCAGAGACCAATGGGGGGACCTGGAGGTCTCCATGCTTGTGGAGAATGCAGTTTTCCTGGGTAAAAACCTCCAGGAAGATCCCCAGGACCTCCAGGTGGTCCTGGAGGTCTCCATGCCTGAGCAGAGTGCAGTGTCCCTGGGTAAAAACCTCCAGGAGGATCCACCTGGACCATTGGGTAGAGCTGAAGGTCTTAATGCCCATGAGGTGCAGTGTCCCTGGGTAAAAACCTCCAGGAAGATCCCCAGGACTTCCAGGTCGTCCTGGAGGTCTCCATGCCTGTGCAGAGTGCAGTTTTCCTGGGTAAAGACCTCCAGGAGGATCCCCAGGGACCATTGGGTGGAGCTGGAGGTCTTCATGCCTGTGGGGAATGCAGGGTCCCTGGGTAAAAACCTCCAGGAAGATCCTCAGGGCTTCCAGGTCGTCCTGGAGGTCTCCATGCCTGTGCAGAGTGCAGTTTCCCTGGGTACAGACCTCCAGGAGGATCACTGAGAACTTCCAGGTGGTCCTGGAGGTCTGTGTGTCTGGAGAAAGCACTGTCATGCAGACCTCCAGGAACATCTGGAAGTCCCCAGGGATCCTCCTGGAGGTTTTCACCCAGGAAAACTGCACTCTCCATGACCATGGAGACCCTCAGCTCCACCTGGAAGTCCTTGGGGCTCCTCCTGGTGCTCTCTACACAGGAGAAGTGTAGTCTCCATGGGCATGGGGACGTGCAGGTCCCCATGCCTGTGGTCCTCCTGGAGGTCCCTGGAACTCCAGGGAGCAAATACTTAATTTTAGCCAGGAAAGGAGAGCCATCTCTGGGTTAAGTCAACAGTTTGATCAATTGAGATCTTCCTGGAGGTTTTCACCCAGGAAAAAGACACTTTCCATGGGAATGCTGACCTCCAGGACTACATCAAAGTCCCTGGGGATCCTCTTGAAGGTTTTTACCCAGGGGCTTTGCACTCTCCAAGGACATGCAGACCTCCTGGACCACCTGGATGTCCCTGGGGATCCCTCTGGAGTTTTTTTTACCCAGGAAAACTGCACTTTCCACAGGCATGGAGACTTCCAGGACAACCTGGAAGTCCCTTAGGATCCTCCTGGAGAATTTTACCCAGAGACAGTGCCCTCTCCTCGCATATATAGACCTTCAAGAACACCTGGAAGTCCCTGGGTATCCTCCTGAACATTGTCAAGGGCTTGGAAGAGCTATAATGCTGGGAGGAAACCTGCAGGGGGAGAGCCTCTTCCTGGATCTCTCATCTGCATGGAAGAGCTCTATTCCTCAGATAAAACGTGCAGGAGGAGAACCTTCTTTCTGCAGCATCCATACACAGAAAAGCCCTCATCCTAGGATAAATATTCAGGAGGAGAACCTCCTTTCTGCAGCTTCCATACACAGAGAGGAGCCCTCATCCTGGGAAAAAAATACCCAGGAGGAGAGCCTCCTCTCTGGAGCTCTCATCTGCATGGAAGAGCTCTATTCCTCAGATAAAACATGCAGGAGGAGAACCTCCTTTCTGCAGCTTCCATACACAGAGAGGAGCCCTCACCCTGGGACAAAATATCCAGGAGGAGAGCCTCCTCTCTGGAGCTCTCATCTGCATGGAAGAGCTCTATTCCTCAGATAAAACATGCAGGAGGAGAACCTCCTTTCTGCAGCTTCCATACACAGAGAGGAGCCCTCATCCTGGGAAAAAATACCCAGGAGGAGAGCCTCCTCTCTGGAGCTCTCATCTGCATGGAAGAGCTCTGTTCCTCAGATAAAACATGCAGGAGGAGAACCTCCTTTCTGCAGCTTCCATTCACAGAGAGGAGCCCTCACCCTGGGACAAAATATCCAGGAGGAGAGCCTCCTCTCTGGAGCTCTCATCTGCATGGAAGAGCTCTATTCCTCAGAAAAAACATGCAGGAGGAGAACCTCCTTTCTGCAGTTTCCATACACAGAACACCCCTCATCCTAGGGTAAAATATCTATGAGGAACACCTTTTTCTGCAGCTTCCATACACAGAGAGGAGCCCTCATCCTGGGAATAAATACCCAGGGGGAGAGCATCCTCTCTGGACCTCTCATCTGCATGGACGAGCTCTATTCCTCAGATAAATCATGCAGGAGGAGAACCTCCTTTCTGCAGCTTCTATACACAGAGCAGCCCTCATCCTAGGATAAAATGTTCTGGAAGAAAACGTCCTCTTTGCATGTCCCATGCCCAGCACACCCGTCTGTATGAAAAATCCAGGAAAAAAGGACCTTCAACTGGATTTGCCCTTGTCAGTAGATTAAAAAATGGATGCATTCCAGATTGTCATTTATTTTCATTTTTTAAAATATAGGTCTTCATGGGACTTTCCTGGAAAATGAATTAAATAAACACTATACCGTACCGAACCGTCTTCTTCCGCTTATCCAGGATCGGGTCGCGGGGGCAGCTGCCTAAGCAGGGAAGCCCAGACTTCCCTCACCCCGGCCACAGCCGCCAGCTCATCCGGGGGGATCCCGAGGCGTTCCCAGGCCAGCCGGGAGACGTAGTCCCTCCAGCGTGTCCTGGGTCTCCCCCGGGGTCTAGTCCTGGTGGGACGTGCCTGGAACACCTCACCAGGGAGGCGTCCAGGAGGCATCCTAACCAGATGCCTGAGCCACCTCATCTGGCTCCTCTCTATACGGAGGAGCAGCGGCTCTACTTTGAGTCCCTCCCGGATGACCGAGCTCCTCACCCTATCTCTAAGGGAGAGCCCGGCCACCCTGCGGAGGAAACTCATTTCGGCCGCTTGTACCCGCGATCTCGTTCTTTCGGTCATGACCCACAGCTCATGGCCATAGGTGAGGGTAGGAACGTAGATGGACCGGTAAATCGAGAGCTTCGCCTTCTGGCTCAGCTCCTTCTTCACCACGACGGACCGATGCAAAGTCCGCATCACTGCAGACGCCGCACCGATCCGTCTGTCCATCTCCCGCTCCATTTTTCCCTCACTCGTGAACAAGACCCCGAGATACTTAAACTCCTCCACCTGGGGCAGGACCTCACTCCCGACCCGGAGAGGACATTCCACCCTTTTCCGGGCGAGGACCATGGTCTCGGATTTGGAGGTGCTGATTCTCATCCCGGCTGCGTCACACTCGGCTGCAAATCGCCCCAGTGAGAGCCGGAGATCACGGCCCGATGACGCCAACAGAACCACGTCATCTGCAAACAGCAGAGACCCGATCCTGAGGCCACCAAACCGGATACCCTCAACACCTCGGCTGCGCCTAGAAATCCTGTCCATAAAGGTTATGAACAGGATCGGCGATAAAGGGCAGCCTTGGCGGAGTCCAACTCTCACCGGGAATGGATCCGACCTACAGCCGGAAATGCGGACCAAGCTCTGGCACCGGTCGTACAGGGACCGGACAGCTCGAACAAGGGGGTCCGGCACCCCGTACTCCCGGAGCACCCCCCACAAGAATCCCCGGGGGACACGATCGAACGCCTTCTCCAAGTCCACAAAACACATGTAGACTGGTTGGGCGAACTCCCATGCCCCCTCCAGGATCCCGAAGAGGGTGTAGAGCTGGTCCACTGTTCCACGACCAGGACGAAAACCACACTGCTCCTCCTCAATCCGAGGTTCGACTATCCAACGGACCCTCCTCTCCAATACCCCTGAATAGACTTTACCAGGGAGGCTGAGAAGTGTGATCCCCCTGAAGTTGGAACACACCCTCCGATCCCCCTTTTTGAAGAGGGGGACCACCACCCCAGTCTGCCAGTCCAGAGGTACTGCCCCCGATGTCCACGCGATGCTGCAGAGGCGTGTCAGCCAAGACAGCCCCACAGCATCCAGAGCCTTAAGAAACTCCGGGCAGATCTCATCCACCCCAGGGGCCCGGCCACCAAGGAGCTTTTTGACTACCTCGGCGACCTCAGCCCCCGTGACAGGAGAGTCCACCCCTGAGTCCCCAAACTCTGCTTCCTCCTCGGAAGACGTGTTGGTGGGATTGAGGAGGTCTTCGAAGTATTCCCTCCACCTGCCCACGACGTCCCGAGTCGAGGTCAGCAGCCCACCATCCCCACTGTACACAGTGTTGACGGTGCACTGCTTCCCCCTCCTGAGCCGCCGGATGGTGGACCAGAAACGCCTCGAAGCCGTCCGGAAGTCGTTCTCCATGGCCTCACCGAACTCCTCCCATGTCCGAGTTTTTGCCTCAGCGACCGCCAGAGCCGCGCTCCGCTTGGCCCGCCGATACCTGTCAGCTGCCTCAGGAGTCCCACAGGCCAGGAAGGCCCGGTAGGACTCCTTCTTCAGCTTGACGGCATCCCTCACCGCTGGTGTCCACCAGCGAGTTCGGGGATTACCGCCACGACAGGCACCGACAACCTTACGGCCACAGCTCCGACTAGCAGCCTCAGCAATAGAGGTGCGGAACATAGCCCATTCCGACTCGATGTCCCCCACCTCCCTCGGAACATGGGTGAAGCTCTCCCGGAGGTGGGAGTTAAAGCTCTCCCTGACAGGGGACTCAGCCAGACGTTCCCAGCAGACCCTCACGACACGTTTAGGCCTGCCAGGTCTGACCGGCAACCTCCCCCACCATCTGAGCCCACTCACCACCAGGTGGTGATCAGTGGACAGCTCCGCCCCTCTCTTCACCCGAGTGTCCAGGACAAGGGGCCGCAAGTCCGATGACACAACTACAAAGTCGATCATGGAACTGCGGCCTAAGGTGTCCTGATGCCAGGTGTAAATGTGAACACTCTTGTGCCTGAACATGGTGTTTGTTATTGACAATCCATGACGAGCACAGAAGTCCAACAACAAAACACCGCTTGGGTTCAGATCAGGGGGGCCGTTCCTCCCGATCACGCCCCTCCAGGTCTCACTGTCGCTGCCCACGTGGGCATTGAAGTCCCCCAGCAGAACAATGGAGTCCCCGGAGGGCGCACTTTCCAACACGCCGTCCAAGGACTCCAGAAAGGGTGGGTACTCTGAACTGCCGTTCGGTGCATAGGCACAAACAACAGTCAGGACCCGTCCCCCCACCCGGAGGCGGAGGGAGGCTACCCTTTCGTCCACCGGGGTGAACCCCAACGCACAGGCGGCGAGCCGGGGGGCAATGAGTATGCCCACCCCCGCTCGCCGCCTCTCGCCCGGAGCAACTCCAGAGTGGAACAAGGTCCAGCCCCTCTCGAGGATGGTGTTCCCAGAGCCCAAGCTGTGCGTCGAGGTGAGTCCAACTATATCTAGTCGGAACCGCTCGACCTCGCGCACCAGCTCAGGCTCCTTTCCAACCAGAGAGGTGACATTCCACGTCCCTAGAGCTAGCTTCTGCAGCCGGGGGTCGGACCGCCAGGGTCTCCTCCGCCCTCGGCCGCCGCCCAACTCACAATGCACCCGACCCCTATGGCCCCTCTTGCGGGTGGTGGGTCCACAAGACGGGGGGCCCATGTCGTCCTTTCGGGCTGAGCCCGACCGGGCCCCATGAGTAAAAGCCCGGCCACCAGGCGCTCGCATCCGTGCCCCACCTCCGGGCCTGGCTCCAGAGGGGGGCCCCGGTGACCTGCGTCCGGGCGAGGGACACGTGGCTCCATTGCTGTCTGTCTCCATGAGGGGTGTTTGGGCTGCGCTTTGTCTGGTCCCTCCCCTAGTAACCTGTTTGCCATGGGTGACCCTGCCAGGGGCATAATTTAGCCCCAGACAACATAGCCCCTAGGATCCTCAGAACACGCAAACCCCTCCACCACGATAAGGTGGCAGCCCAAGGAGGGCTATAAATAAATAAAATGTGACCCCTGGTTGTTTTCTGGAGTGAGCTGTCATTTCTATGCTCACTGTTCCATCTCAATAATGAACCTCCAGTTTCATGCTTTCATTTAAGTCTTTTAAGCTGTAATTGAAACTCCTGGCCACTAGGTGTCAATCCAAAATCAATAATAATAAAGGACATCCAGGCATTTGCCTAACTTTTCTTTCTTTTTCTTTTTTTTCTTTTTTTTCATTTGTTTTGTTTTTTTTTTTTTTACTTTGTCTTTTTTTTTTTTATTGTTTCTTTTTTTTTTTTTTTGCTTGTGTTAGACCTACCAGATTTTTGTCGGCTCGGGGCGTCGCGTCTCGGCGGCGGGAGGCGGGAGGAAGGGCAGGAAGTCAGGGGTCTGTCATTCGGTTTTGTGTTTTTCTCTTGTTTTTTTGGCTTTTGAATTTGTGGGTGGGGATGAGTTCTGAAATTTTTTGTTTTTTTTTTTTTCTGTTTTTTTTTTTTTTGTTTTTTTCTTTTTTTTTTTTGTTTGGGTTTTCCTGTTTTTCTGTTGATCATTTTTTATTTGATACTTTACGAGAATCTATACGCTCTTCTCTCATATTTGACTTTTTGTTTTAGTTGGTGGAAAGTGGTCTATGATGCACTCCGCTCTTTCCTTCCGCTCCCCCACCCCCGCCCGCCCCGCGCCCCGCGCGCCGGCGGCCAGGCGACGCCGAGGCCCACACCCCTCTCCCGTCCCGCTGCCGCCGGCCCGAAGCCACGCTCACCAAACCCAGTAACCCTAGTTTTAATAGTTTTATAATGTAGTAAATTTTTTAGTTTTATTTACTAGTTCTTCATTCCGTCATTCCTTCATCTCCTCCCTTCTTCCCTTCACCTCCACCACTTCAAATCACCCCCACGAAACATCAAAACCTCATACTCTTATACCCGTGGGATTCGCTGTCACGCCATCTTTTTCTCCCTTTCATTGGTTTTGTTTTTGGTTGGTTTTTTTAGTTTTTTTTTGTTTCGTTGATTTGTTCGGTTGCGCCCACTTGCGCGTGGGTGTGTGATTTTCTCTTTTCTTTTTTTTTTTGTTCTCTATTTTTTTGGTTTTTGTGTTTTTTTTTTTTTTTTTTTTTTTTTTTTTTTTTTTGTTTTATATTTTTGCCTTTTTTTCCCTTTTTTTAACCTCTGTTTTATTTTTTTTTTTATTATTTTTACTATATTTCATAGTTTTTGTTTTGAGTTTTTTAATTTATAATTTTTTTTTTTATTTTATACTCCCTTTTTTTTTTTTTTTGGTGTTTTTCTATGTTTATTAATATTTTTGTACACCCTCTCTTTTTTCTCTTTTCTTTTTTTTTTTTTTTTTTTCTTAACCCTCTCTATATCTCTCTCCCTCTCCCCCCCCGCGCGGCCTGCCTCTCTCCTCCTTTCCTCCCCTTTTGTTTTTTTTCCGCCGCCTCTCCTGTTCCTCTCTTTGGTGGGAAAGGCGCACTCTCCCCTTTTTTTTCTATTTATAGGTATATTTTGTGTGATATTTCACCATATAACAAAAAAAACAAAAAATTTTTTACACCTCTTTCTTTCCTTTTTTTTTGTTGCGTGGCAGAGACGCCAACTCCCATATCTTTTTTTGTTTCTTTTTATTTAAACAAAAAAAAGACTCCCCCCCCCCCACACCCAAGAGACTTGTACCCGACAGTGAGGGACTCCTTTCCGCCGCCCCCGCCCGGCCAAAATTGGGCTAAATTTTTTTATTTTTGACCCAGTTTTTAGAGTAAGATAGTTTCTCTCAAGACCATTTTGCGCACATGCTGAGAGCACATGGCAGAGCTTTGGATGGAGAGTGGACTTAGCGGAGCAGAGAAAGTGAATCGGCAGACTGGGAGTTCAAATATTCTCGCTTGGAGGCACGGAGGCCAAAAGCAGAAGGCAGTGTAGTGGAAAAGTTGACAAAGGTAAGTTTTCAAAACTTTTTTCTTCACAAATAGCCACCGCATGGTAACTAGCTAGCATGCAAGTTCTGGAAGCCGATATAGTTTGTGAACATGGCAAATTGGTTGCCGAGCTATTTAACGAGTTAGCATGCTAGTTAGCATGCTAAATTGGTGGAGTTCTATGTATTTAGATCAAAATTTGGAATTAGCCGCTAACTACCAGCAATTTAGATTAATTTTTGGAATGCTTCCATTTTTAATTTTATAATCAGAATTGTTTTTATTCATTTAATATTAGATTTATTATTTTCAATTAAGTTTCAGACTAATCAATGCTTGATGAGAAAATGAAAAATCCATATGTAGGCATATCTACATCAGATGTCACTAAATTTGATGTGATTATAGCAAACAATTTGACTAAAAATATATCAAATATCAAAAACTATGGTACAGTATTCTCATTTTAATGTATTTTTTCTTTTTTTATGGAAGTGGTAATGTTAGATAGACAAATGAATAATAGTTTAATTAAAATGGGGAAGATATTCATTTTTTCCCTTTCTTTTTCCTTCACTTTTTTGCATGTGTGTGCCCAGGGAAGGGATCAAAGATGGTGAGTGCTCAGCTCCTCCATCTTACCTGCCTGCCTTACGGTCAGTAAGTGTGACTCACTGATAAACTTGCTCTTTTTTTAGCCAGAAAAAATTTGTGCGCTTTTCTACAGAAGTTACGTCAATTTGAAGCAGCACCTTCGTGTGGGCCACACGGTGCCAAACAAGGAAGAGTTTTCACTTCTCATAAAGTGAGAAAATGCTAGGTGAGTGGTGGTTTATTGTCACCATTGGGGTGTCCAACCGCATTGGGTCATCTGACCACATGGTGTTGCCACACTTTTCTTTTGCAGGACCACAACAAGTCTGTCATGCCCCATTTGTGACAGTCAGATGTTTTCCCGACTGGACAAACATCTTAATGATGTACACAAATTGTACAGGAGAGAGGACAAGGAGCCCTTCCTCACCAAGGCAAAGCGCAATGCAATTGAGGATGAGTTCAGGAACCTGAGGATGTCTGAGCCAAGACAGCCCATGGTCTCATCTCTGGGAGACCTCAGCGATGATGAGTTTGATTATGATGGCCCTGACATTGCTGACAACCCCCAAGAGGCTTTGACCACTCAAGCAGATGAACCTGGTGACACTGGCCAAAGACAGGTAGCTTCCACCCCTGGGAAGGCTTGTCCCCCTCCATTGGATGTTGACGTTGGTGAGTGTGTGTGTCTGAAGATTCTAAAATGTTTGTGCCCTCCCCTGACCTCTTCCTTCCATTCCCCAGGCTCTCTTTCAGGGTCGCTTCCCCCTGGCCAGCCCATGCGGCAGGCCAGCTCTCCAGCCCCCTCTACTTCCTCCTCTGGGTTTTCATCCTGTCAATGTACCCAGCACTCCAAGGCCCTCCACAACAATTTAGTCAGCAGATTGGAGAGTCTGGAAAAGACAATAGCACAGATGATGCTGCAGCAGACACTGCAACAGCAGCAATCATCTGCAATAGAGAGCCCCCAAGAGCTGCAGACGCCCCCAACGTTGGTGCTTGTGAGTGGTCCTCCTGCAGAGCAGTTCCTCCAGGAGTTGAGGACCCCCCCGAAGTTGATCGACCCTTGTATTGAACAGAGACCCACCAGTTCTTCCTGCACCAGACCACCACCTCTGACTAGCAAGTCACCTGGACCAGTCACCCCCAACCAAATCCAGTGTGCACCCCCCACACCGATGGAGCTGCAGAGCCCACCTGGGTCAATTCATCTCTCTATTGCAGAGAGTACCCCCACCTCTTCCAGCATCAGACCACAACCTCTGACTAGCATGTCAACTGGATCAGCCACCCCCCAAAAAATGCAGTATGCAGCCCCCACCCCATTGGAGATGCAGACTCCCCCGAGGTTGGTTGATCTTTGTATTGCAAAGAGAGCCTCCACCTTTTCCAGCACCAGCCCACCACCTCTGACTAGCAGGTCACCTGTATCAGTCACCCCCAAACAAATTCAATGGTCAGCCCCCACCCCAGTGGAGCTGCAGACTCCCCCAAGGTTGAGTCATCTTTCTATTGCACAGAGTACCCTCACCTCTTCCAGCACCAGATCCCCACCTCTGACGAGAAAGCCACCTGGACCAGTCACCCCCAACCATATCGAATGTCCAGCCCCCACCCCAATGGAGCTGCAAACTCCCCCGAGGTTGGTTGATCTTTGTATCAGAAAGAGGGCCTCCGCCTCGCCCTGCACCAGCCCACCACCTCTGACTAGCAAGTCACCTGGATCAGTCACCCCCAACCAAATCCAATGTCTAGCCCCCACCCCAATGGAGCAGCAGAGTCCTCCAAGGTTGATTCATCTTTCTTTTGCACAGAGTACCTCAACCTCTCCCAAGACCAGACCACCACCTCTTGCTAGCATGTCATCTGGATCTCTCACTGTGACAAAGTGGGTGAGATTGTCCATTCACCATTTGTCCCTTACATTAACCTTAATTTCATATTTGTTTTCTTTATCTTTTTCCTAATTCTGTCAATGTTGCTACATTTATATTCCCGGGTTAGTTTATGTTGGTATTATGTTGCAATTGTGGTGATGTATGTTTAACATGGTTTCTTTGTTTGACCCATCTTGCAGGTTAGGTGTTTGGGGAGTGGCCAACCCAGCACTTGTGTGCCTCAGGTGTAGTCTATCCCTAGATTAGATCGTTGGGTAAAACCATGTGGAAGATTTTCTTTTGGTAGTTTCTTTGTATTTGGACTTAGTTGAAGTAATGTACAGTATATGATTATTTTGGTATTCTTTTGGGGGGTTTTGGTTGTTTGAGTTTGATGTTTAATTAGCTGTATTTGGTGGGGAATCATGAGGTTAATGGGTATGTGTCTTCTCTGGGAAATGGTACAATCCTAATTGGAATAGGTGGGGTTTTAAGGTATATATACTGTGGGATTTTGAAGCTCGCGAGAGAGAGAGGGACAAAGGGAGATGGCATGAGTGCCTTGTCCAATTGCAATTTGGAATAAATGATCATTTTAAAGAAACCTTCCAGCCTGTGAACTCTGCATTTGTTCAGCCCGTGTCGACCCTTGGAGACGACTACTAGAGATGGGCCAATGAAGCCTTTAGAACCTTTTGAGGCCTTTGCTTGACTGTATTGGAAAAAGAGTCGAAGCTTCAAAGCCTCAAGTAGATCATGCCAGTGACATCTGGTGGTCAGTTGGAGTCATAGCATCTATAATTCTCCATGTGATTCATCTAAATTGATTTATATTCCAACATAACATCAATCCATTCAGCCTTACACATTTGATGTCTGTCTAATGATCATCATGTACACATGTAAGAGTTGCAACACTTTGACAGTGTACCAGTAGTCTGGTAATGTGTTGTCCTATGTTTCATTAGCTTCTTACAGACATGATTTGGATTTAACACAAGTGCGCTGTAAAATACTATGACAAATATGTCAACATGTGTTCTTGATAAATGTAACCGAGGGTCCATGAAAAGACCTTATGCAACTCAGTGGAAGAAACTTGGGTCGAACCTGTGTTTACTACACAGGATTTGAAAATAATGGATAATTGGAAACTTCAGATGCATCACTGTGGAATACTTTTGCTGGAAGCAGAATGAATAACTATTCCAGGTGTAGATAAAGCAAATATGTACATGAAGGGATTGTGCTTGTGCCACAGTAAAAATCAAGCAAATATGTACGAGGGGATTGTGCTTGTGCCACACCTTTTGATTTATTCTTTACAAGTTTTTATTCAAGAACAAGATTTGCTCAATTGTGCTTGGCTTCAAGCGGCTTCTTCTCTGGCTGACAATTTCACCAGCCTTTGAAAAGATCCTCTCACAGGGGACAGAAGATGCTGGTGTGGAGAGGTACTGCAGAGCCAGTGGATACAGATTTGGGTATGTTGTTTTGTGAAGAAGCCAATACTGTAATGGCTTCTCTGTCCTGGGTAGCAGTCTGTCCTTCAAATATCTAGAGGAGTAAGAATACAATATGAGAGATCTTCATTTTTGCATTGGATAAGGAAATCAAAGTATAAGTACCTTACCTCTGAACCTCTGCAATTGCATTGGCAGTGGAACTTGAAGGACGCTGTGTCTCCACATGACTGTCCAGAGGATCCCAGAGGCTGATGCCCTGGGAATTACCTGCACCCTCTGCAGGTGGCAGTTGTTGGACTGGTGCAGCAGCAGCAGGCATTTGACTTGCACATTCTCTTGTGAGCCTCTCCACTGCAGCCTGACTACATGTTGTGCTACAGAAACCCAGTTCTTTGAATCTGGGATCCAGCAACGTGGCAAGTGTCAGGGGTGTTATCTTCTCAAGAAGTGCAAATTTTTCTTGGAGGTTGCTATTTATTTTGCTCACTAAATTAATGGCAACTTCATTCGTGACAGTGGTGCACTGTCTCGCTATGAAGTGCTTCAGCATCTTCACAATTGGTATCACCTTTGATCCTGAGACTCTCTTCTCTGTAGACATTTCAACAGTGGCTTCATGGAATGGAGAGAGGACTGAAAGGCAGCTTCTGATTGTCTCATATTCTTCAGCAGAAAACGGGACAAGGGTGGTATTGAGACTGCTGAGTGCTGCACCCAGTGGCTCCCTCTGTTCATGCATTCTCTGAAGCATTGTGAATGTGCTGTTCCAGCGTGTGTCAACCTCTTGGAGAAGTTTATGCTCTGGTCTCGCCATTTGTCGCTGAATTTCTGCCAGTTTTTCCTTTGCAGTGGTGCTTGATTTGAAATGTGCCACAATTCTTCGTGCCCTGGTACGTATCTCATCAAGCTCTGATGTTTGTGCTACTGATTTCTTTACTACCAGGTTTAACATGTGTGCAAAACAGCTAATGTGGCGCATATTGAGAAGATTTGCACAAGCAATCATGTTTGCGGCTGAATCTGTGACCAGACTCCTCCACCTTGCCTCTGATCCCCCACTCTGCCATCAGAGTTTCTTTGGCCTCTGCAATGTTTGCTGCTGTATGGGAGCGGGGGAACCTTTTTATGCCCAAGAGCACGGTTGACAGCTGGACCTCCTCTGTAATAAAATGGCAAGTCACAGCCAAGTACGCATCCATATTGATTGACGTCCACATGTCAGCTGTTAAGCTGACTGTGGATGTTTTTGCAATTTCTTCCACAGCGTTTTCTTTTGCAACTCTATATTTGCTTTCCAGCATATGTTTCAGAGCTTTCCTTCCAGGGATTACATATGCTGGGTCCAGGAGATGGACAAAGGCCCTAAAGCCTTCATTGTCCACCAAAGACAGTGGCTGTGTATCCATAATAATGAGGTTCAGTAGGGCCTCATCAAGCTTTTGTTTCCTGGACACTGATGACAGAAAAAAAGTGAGAACATATTACACATTAGTGTGCTTTAATAGGGTACATTTTCCTTTTCTTAAAATGCTCAATAGAAATTGAAATCAATAAATACAATGATATCATTCCAAGCTTGGAGTACAAACTTAAAAGATAATTAATAGACTAACAAGTGACAATATATTACAAGTGATCTTTACAGATATGCATGCATGCAAATATAAAACTATTATCGGATTAAACAGAATCAGGTGGAATTGTTACCATACCAGAAGGTCCAGCAGTATTAGCGTCAGCTGAAGTGCTCTGCTGCGGAGTTGCTGCATTTGCATGCTTCGCACGCAGATGCCTCAACATGGAGGAGGTGTTACTCCCATAGACCAACTCCTGAGAGCATATCTGGCACTGAACCTAAATGTATGAATAAATATGACATTACAAATTGACACACGATACTGAAACAATCAAGTTATTATGATGGGAACTATGGAGATATCGCTGGCATATATTTATATAATGTAGGCAACACAGTCAAGATAGTTGTCAACTTTAATCGCTTTAAACATTATTAAACCTACACGGTAATATTTATTTATTTTTTAACCATTTATCATTGCAAATGTCGCAGTGTGCCATTTAGCAAAACTCAACAATACTGAATAAAATACGACGACAATGATAATGAAGTACTGATAACATTTGATACACTAGATAATTAAAATCCTACCTTTGTGGGTGACACAAGCTCAAAGTGTTGCCACACACAAGATCGTTTTCTTCCAACACCAGAATTCTCCATCATTTAAAGAGTTCTCAATCGTAGTTTTCTCACAAGGTTGTAAAGCAATGGGCACGGGGGAGGTTGTTGAACATTTGGCGTCTCTTTTTGACAGCTGACACAGCGGCAAAGATTTGAATCAGTTACGTAATTTCCGGTGTCTCACTGGCGTGCATGAAGCCTCATACGTCATCAGTTACGTGATCAGAGAGATTCGGTGGGGCTTTTGATGCATAGTTTCGAGTAGTCTGTCTCACTTGGCTGACACAGGCTCTGGAGTCTCGGTGTCAGACGTCCCATCTCTAACGACTACTTTACAAATGGTGGCAGTGGTGGGATCCAGGCCATTAAAGGGCAGCAATGCCCTTTATTGAAGTCAAATAAAGGACGAAGACAACAGGTACCAATGGATTGTCCAACAGAGGATGTTCCAGATGATGGGAATCACCGTGGAGCAGTTGGTGGGCAGTCAACTGATCAGCAAAATCTGGCTGAGCTTTCCAGCTTGATTCGAGGCTTGATGCAGCAGCAGACTGATCGTGAGACGAAATGGGAACAAGAAAAACAGCGCCAAGAGGAGCGGTGGAAAAGATTGCAGCACCAGTTTAGCCAGCTCCAACAGGAGGTCCAATCAGAACGTCGAGAGCACCAGTTAGCTCTGGGAGGCACAGCAGCTGGTTCTGGAACTAACCAAAAGACTACTGCAAGCCAGCCAGCATCTCAGCAAGCTGCTCTGGCTGTCCAAGCTAACCTAGCTGTCCAAGCTGCTCCATCAGGTCAAGCTTCCCCAGTTTCTCAGCCTCTGCAACAGGGAACCCTGTCCTTGGATAATTCTGGTGTAGATCAGCCACCCAGCTTTGTGAGGCCCCCCGGATGGAAGGGTCCAAAGATGCCGCCTTATCATGAGGATGAGGACATTGAACATTATTTAACTACTTTCGAGAGGATTGCCATTGGATGCCAATGGCCACGTGAGGAGTGGGCCTTGCATCTCGCCCCCCCTTCTGATTGGGAAGGCACGAGCCGCTTATGTATCCATGGATATTGGAGAGACTATGGATTATGATAAAGTGAAGAGCGCGGTGCTTGAAAAGTTTGAGATAAGTGCTGAAACTTACCGGATGAGGTTCCGTTCCACGGCAGTGAAGGAGGAGGAGACCCCTAAGGAGTTACACACACGTTTGAAGGATCTGTATGAAAAGTGGATGGGTCCAAAGGAGAAAACAAAAGAGCAAATTGGAGATGCCATTGTGATGGAGCAGTTTATGAGATGTCTCAGTTCTGACCTTCGCACATGGATTAAAGAACGCAATCCGACCTCTACAAAGCGAGCTGCCGAGATGGCAGAGGCTTTCCTTGCAGCAAGGCGCCCACAAAAAGGCTTCCCCAGCATGAAACACAACTCTGTTCCTTCAGGGGCGGGTAAGCAAGGGGGAGGTAATGGGCCCAAGTTTAGAAATTCAAAGTCAGGTTCTGCTACCACAGACAGCAGCCGGGCTCGGGAGTTTAAACACAGAGGCCCCTTGGTGTGTCACTCCTGTGGTCAAGCAGGGCATTTTAAGGCGGATTGTCCCATGCTGAATGTGAGTAAAACTTGCTTATCCTTTTCACCAGAGTGTTTAAGTTTCCAACAAAAAGTTGATGAGTTTAGGGCCCCCAATGATAAAGAGCTCACTACTTGTGTTTTCATTGATGGAAAGCCTTATGTTGCTCTTCTAGATTCAGGCAGCAGTCGCACTCTGATTAGACAAGATTGCCTTCCAAGAGATGTAACATTTTCAGGAAGAGTAAAAGTTTGGTGTGTTCATGGGGATGATGTGGACTATCCTACAGCAATTATTGATCTTCAAGTTGAGGGCCAAGATTATATGTTGGCAGTGGGAGTAATGAGTAAGCTTCCTTACCAAGTTGTTTTAGGTCGTGATCTACCGGTCCTGAGGAGTATGATAGCACAGAGGGGAGAGGATTCTACAGCCCCATGTGAAGGTTTAGTGGCAGTGACGCGTTCTAGACACAGGAAGTCCTATGCAGAGTCGTGTCCGGAGCTGACAGAGCTACCATTTGCCAACAGTGATGTCCCTGAAGTTGATAGCTGTAGGAAAAATGGTGTGAGGAAGAGTAGAATGCAGAGGAGAAAGGACAAAGTGAGGGGATCAAGAATTGTGGAACCGATTCCAGAACCAGAAAGTGAGGAGCTTGTGGTTCTCCCAGGAGATCTGGCACAGCTTCAAAGACAGGACCCTTCAATAGCACCATTGTTTTCAAAATGCATACCTGAGACAGCACAGGTTACGGACACTGAACGCGAGTTGTTTGTTCTTAAGGGTGAGCAACTGTATCGACGTAGCAAAGTTGGTGATCAGTTAGTGGTCCCCAAAAGTTTGAGACCCACAGTGTTACATTTATCTCATTCTGTTCCCTGGGCAGGCCATTTGGGGCAACTTAAAACCTTTTCCAGAATGATAACACGGTTTTACTGGCCGCATCAATATGAGGACACTGTGCAGTTGTGTAAGTCATGTCCCCAGTGCCAGGTTACAGCTCCAGCAAGGAAAAGTGATTGAGCTCCGCTAATTGTCATGCCTATCATTGATGTCCCCTTTTCCCGGATTGCAATGGACATTGTAGGTCCCTTGGAAAGGAGCAGTGGTGGGCATAGGTATATTTTGGTGGTGTGTGACTATGCCACAAGATACCCGGAAGCTTTCCCTTTGAGAAAAGTTAAAGCCTGCCAGATTGCAAATTGTCTGATACAGATGTTTTCGAGGGTGGGCATTCCTAAGGAGATCATCACTGACCAGGGTGCAAATTTCACGTCCAACCTCTTAAAGGGGGTGTACAAGCTGTTGGGAACTACTGGTATCAAGACCAGTCCCTATCACCCCCCAGACAGATGGACTTGTAGAAAGGTTCAATAAGACCCTCAAATCCATGCTGAGGAAGTTTGTGCAGAACTCTGGTGCAGATTGGGATCAGTGGCTCCCTTTCTTACTCTTTGCATATAGAGAGGTTCCTCAAGCATCAACCGGTTTCTCTCCATTCCAGCTCCTGTACGGTCATTCAGTGCGGGGTCCTCTTGACGTGCTGAAAGAAGCATGGGAAGGGGATAAGCAGGTGAAACAATGTAATGTTCTGTCCTATGTGCTGAAAATGAGAGAGAAGCTTGAACAGTTTCAGGAGTTGGCCCACAGTCATCTGAACAGCGCTCAGCAACACCAAAAGCAAAACTATGACAAAAAAGCTCGGAGGAGGGACTTCAGAGAAGGCCAGAAAGTTTTGCTTCTGCTCCCGACCTCAGAGAGTGGCTTATTAGCAAAGTGGCAGGGGCCCTTTGTTATTCAGAGAAAAGTAGGTCCTGTCACCTACGAGCTGAACATGCCAGATCACCGTAAGAAGCTGCAGGTGTTCCATGTTAACATGTTAAAGGAGTGGTTTGACAGACCTGAACCATCTGAACAGCTTTGGGCTCGAGCTGTTGTTGAGGAAGATGAACCACAGGAGCAGTTTTTTCCTTCTTCCTGGCAGGAGCAGTCATTGCCTGATTTGAGTCATCTTACTACAGGACAGCAGGTAGAGCTGCTGGCCATTATGCCTTCAGAGCTCTTTAGCGACAAGCCAGGATGTACAGATCTTATCCAACACGACATTCGGCTACGCTGTCCAGACCAGCAACCTATCCGAGATACAACTTACAGGATACCAGCCAAGCTCATCCCAGCATTGAAACAGGAAGTGACAGAGATGCTTGCCACTGGGGTCATTGAGCCTTCTAGAGGTGAGTGGTGTAGCCCTGTAGTGCTGGTGCCCAAGAAGGATGACTCCAGACAGAGGTTCTGTGTTAACTTCTCAAAACTCAATGCAGTGTCTGTCTTTGATGCCTACCCCATGCCAAGGGTAGAGGAGTTGATTGAGCGCTTGGGAAATGCAAAGTATCTAACCACACTTGACCTCTGCAAATGTTATTGGCAGGTACCTTTGACAGAATCTTCCAAAGATCTAACGACTTTCAGGGTCCCTAGCGGGCTATATCGTTTCAGAACTATGCCATTTGGACTGCATGGAGCTCCTGCTACATTTCAAAGACTGGTGGATGCAATGCTGAGAGGAGCGGAGGGCTATGCGGCAGCTTATATTGATGACATAGTGGTGTTTAGTGAAACCTGGGAGGATCACATTAAACACCTTTCAGATGTCTTGCAAAGGATCCAAAGAGCGGGTTTAGTCATCAATCCACGCAAATGTCACATCGCCAAGGCTGAAGTAGAGTACCTTGGGTACGTGATCGGAGGTGGGGTCATCCGTCCACAAGTGAGTAAGATTGCTGCTGTTGCTCACTGTCCTCCTCCTTCGACCAAGAAAAAGGTAAAGTCTTTCCTGGGATTGGCTGGATGGTACCGGCGGTTCATCCCCAATTTTTCAGCAAGATCGGCTGTTTTGAGTGACTTGACTAAATCCAGTCCCAATAAAGTAAAGTGGACTCCAGGGTGTGAAGCTGCATTTAATGATTTGAAAAACTGTTTGTGCCAAGGTCCTGTGTTGCAGTGTCCTGACTTTACCCGTCCATTTACTGTACAGACGGATGCATCAGGGATGGGACGTGGAGCTGTGCTACTACAGGGTGATGGTGAGAACCTGAGGCCGGTAGAGTACATCAGTCGCAAGCTTTTCCCGAGAGAACTGAAATACTCAACGATTGAAAAGGAAGCTTTGGCGGTGAAATGGGCTCTGGACACATTGCGATATTACTTAATGGGTGATGAGTTTGTTTTGGAAACTGATCATCGTGCATTGCAGTGGATGAGCAAAATGAAAGATTCCAATGCAAGGATCACAAGATGGTATCTGTCTCTGCAGCCATATCGTTTCAGGATCCAGTACAGGCCTGGCAACAAGAATGTTGTGGCTGACTTCCTTTCACGGACTTTTGAGGAGTGATGAACATAAGGGAGGGGGTGTGCGACAAAGTGGGTGAGATTGTCCATTCACCATTTGTCCCTTACATTAACCTTAATTTCATATTTGTTTTCTTTATCTTTTTCCTAATTCTGTCAGTGTTGTTACATTTATATTCCCGGGTTAGTTTATGTTGGTATTATGTTGCAATTGTGGTGATGTATGTTTAACATGGTTTCTTTGTTTGACCCATCTTGCAGGTTAGGTGTTTGGGGAGTGGCCAACCCAGCACTTGTGTGCCTCAGGTGTAGTCTATCCCTAGATTAGATCGTTGGGTAAAACCATGTGGAAGGTTTTCTTTTGGTAGTTCCTTTGTATTTGGACTTAGTTGAAGTAATGTACAGTATATGATTATTTTGGTATTCTTTTGGGGGGTTTTGGTTGTTTGAGTTTGATGTTTTATTAGCTGTATTTGGTGGGGAATAATGAGGTTAATGGGTATGTGTCTTCTCTCTGGGAAATGGTACAATCCTAATTGGAATAGGTGGGGTTTTAAGGTATATATACTGTGGGATTTTGAAGCTCGCGAGAGAGAGAGGGACAAAGGGAGATGGCATGAGTGCCTTGTCCAATTGCAATTTGGAATAAATGATCATTTTAAAGAAACCTTCCAGCCTGTGAACTCTGCATTTGTTCAGCCCGTGTC
>JALJCO010007649.1:0-14540 GCA_023101725.1 Atherinomorus stipes | reverse complement strand
ACACCAGTCTAAAACCAAACTGAGACCAAACTGATACTAAAGTCTAGACCAAACTGAAGTCTGAGACCAAACTAATTACTACACCAGTCTGAGACCAAATGAATACTACACCAGTCTGAGACCAAACTAAATACTACACCAGTCTGAGACCAAACTGAATACTACACCAATCTGAGACCAAACCGAATACTACACCAGTCTGAGACCAAACTGAATACTACACCAATCTGAGACCAAACTGAATACTACACCAGTCTGAGACCAAACTGAATACTACACTAGTCTGAGACCAAACTGAGTACTACACTAGTCTGACACCAAACTGAACACTACACCAGTCTGAGACCAATCTGACTTCTACAATAGTCTGAGACCAAAGTGAATACTACACCGGTCTGAGACCAAACCGAATACTACACCAGTCTGAGACCAAACTGAACACTACATCAGTCCAAGACCAAACCGAACACTACACCGGTATAAGACCAAACTGAATACTACACCAGTCTGAGACCAAAGTGAATACTACACCAGTCTGAGACCAAACTGAATACTACACCAGTATGAGACCAAACTGAATACTACACCAATCTGAGACCAAACCGAATATAACACCAGTCAAAGACCAAACCGAATACTACACCAGTATGAGACCAAACTGAATACTACACTAGTCTGAGACCAAACTGAGCACTACACCAGTCTGACACCAAACTGAATACTACATTAGTCTGAGACCAAACTGAGCACTACACCAGTCTGACACCAAACTGAATACAACACTAGTCTGAGACCAAACTGAACAGAACACTAGTCTGAGACCAAACTGAATAGGACACCAGTGTGAGACCAAACTGAATACTACACCAGTCTGTGACCAAATTGAATACTACACCAGTCTGAGACCAAACTGAATACTACACCAGTCTGAGACCAAACTGAATACTACACTAGTCTGAGACCAAACTGAATACTACACTAGTCTGAGACCAAACTGAATACAACACCAGTCTGAGACCAAACTGAATACTACACCAGTCTGAGACCAAACTGAACACTACACCAGTCTGAGACCAAACTGAATACTACACTAGTCTGAGACCAAACTGAATACTACACCAGTCTGAGACCAAACTGAACACTACACCAGTCTGAGACCAACCAAATACTACACTAGTCTGAGACCAAACTGAATACTACACCGGTATGAGACAAAACTGAATACTACACCAGTCTGAGACCAAACTGAATACTACACTAGTCTGAGACCAAATTGAATACTACACCAGTCTGAGACCAAACTGAATACTACACCAGTCTGAGACCAACCGAATACAACACCAGTCTGAGACCAAACTGAATAGGACACCAGTCTGAGACCAAAGTGAATACTACACCAGTCTGAGACCAAACTGAATACTACACTAGTCTGAGACAAAACTGAATACTACACTAGTCTTAGACCAAACTGAATACTACACCAGTCTGAGACCAAACTGAATATAACGGGGGAGAGAGACACACACACACGTGGAGAAGAGTGACCGAGGAGTGAGCATGGGCATATAGACTAGAAGCAGCGTTGGGAGCAGACGAGCCGTGGGGCCGCCATCTCGGACCGGTCACCAGCTCAGTGAGCAGCGACTGCGTATGAACGATACCAGAGCTGTGCAGCGTCTTTCTTGCTGTGATCGGCAGAACATCGAAAGCAGCCAACTGGGAGTTACTTTTCACAAGTAAGCCTGAACATCAGTATTATTTATATTTAGTGGTTAGAATCGGTTTTAGCTTTTTCCCAGTAACCAGGCTTGATGCCATTATAAGCGGAAAAAAGTCAGTGGTCAAAACCGGCGTAGAAATGAGTGCATATCTGATCATAAAATAATGTTACGACTGGATTCATGTGTGAATAACAAAATGTACGGGTCTGACCAAACAACAGAATCTACGTCCAGAAATGCACCATCATCCAGCTGTTTCTACCCTGAAGCAGAAGCGCTGACAGGTGGAGGACGGTCGGATCTGAGCACTTTACAACTTTAAGGTGTAGATTACTTTCTGTATGGGGGGGGCGGGGCTGTGTGGGGGGGGGGGGAGGGTGTGTGTGTGTGTGTGTGTGTTTGTGTGCGCTCATTTCCACGCTTGTTTGATAAATGGCCCCACTGACTTTTTTCCACCTAAAATGCCAACAAATGTCATGTGACTGGCAGAGACCATAGTCGCCAGCCTGTAATAATCTGTCCAGTGAAATCATGCTCAGCTAGTCAGCATCACACACGTTTAGTGCTCGCTGTTAAAGTTATGTCATGTAAACATCTATGAACCTTTATAAATCACACATTAAATAACACAGGTGTAGATGACAGCTGATATTGTGATGCTATGGTAGAAATAATCCCGCTATGACTGGTACTACCCTGTTTGACCAGAGTATTTATACAGAAGACTTCACACAGACAGAATAACTGCATCCATCTGTAACTACAGCAAAATGTTTCTTGTGTTTAATAAAATCTCACCTACTTTCATTCATATCAACACAATTTTACACTTGAGTGTACAGACTTCATGTTGTTGAGTAGCCTATACAGTCCTGATGCACAAGTGATAAATGGAGTGTGTGATGTCATGTGATGTATTATAATGTAAATCAGACATAAATCATGTCTAAGTGATTTGTGTAAAATGAGACAATGTTTGTCCTTTTTTTTTCCCATAAATGTTTTATTAATCTTTTTTCTTTCCAGAATAAAACATTTCTCAATTATACATGTATTTTAAAGGCAGTTCGGTATCAATGTTTGTCCTTTTTTCTACCAGGATCATAGCTATGCATCGCCTGGTTGTCTGACTTCTCTGAAGGCCATAATCCACCAGTTTATGGGAAGAGTGTTAAGGATGGAGTGAGAAGGACAGAAAAAAATACCAGCTGGGAAAAGATGAAGACTTAACAAGTGTCTTTTGGAGGATCTGAGGGAGAAGAAACTCATAAATGAAGAACTTAAGATCGGAGTTAGATGTGATTGTATTTGATTACAAACAAAAATTTATATTGTGGTTTATTTTACTGATATGTTAGTGTGTGTGTGTAATACAAATGTGTATATATTATAGATATGTGTGTGTAGAAACTCATTTAACCACGCTACACCATGGAGCGCCACAGGAAGTCATTCCTGCCAGTGGCCATCAAACTGTTCAGTTCATCTCTCTGATAGGCATTTAATTATTTACTTAATTTGGGATCTCCTTATATGCAATAATAATAATAAGTATTAAGGAGCACTGTTGCACATACTGATATTATATGTAAAAGCATTTTGTATGAGTCCAAGGAAAAATGTCTCACTGCTGTGTTTTGTTGAGGTGTAACGAAGTCTGTCTCCTCTAAATGGAGATTTATCAGCAACTGTCACTTAAACACACTTTAAACCTCAACAAGTACATAATAATGGTTGCAAAATAAAATAAAATAAAAATTAAATTAAATTAATCAGATAAACAGGACCTGATTTATAAACGGCCTAAAGACCGTAGACCTCTAAAAGGTCTAAATGTGTGACACCAAGCATCTTGTACACAATTTAAAAATTAAAACTGAGACATGACTTAAAAAAGAAACTTTTTCAATGTCACACACATTCTCATGTCTCTACATATATATGTGGCCTTCAGCATTAAAGCTGTGATGAATGTCGTATTCACCAGAGGAGTGGCCTCCTGCTGTGATCCATGTTTTTTAATCTGTAGAGTTGGGAGTGTTTACCTACCCCTACATCACTTCCGGTCTGTTGCTGTGGCGCCAATTTCAGATGGAATAGCAGGAAAGTCCTGTCGGACTAGTATTTGCACATTTTTACATTGGCAATGTTCAGTGAGGACCTTATACACTACAAGGCTTCTATTTTTGTTTAAAATGAAAGTTAGTCTTAACAATAGTTATCACTCTGTCTCCTGAAAACATCTGACCATTGTCCTCCACACCGGAGAAACTTCCCTCTTGGAAATTGCAGTCATCTTTCAGATCTGACTTCAAATAATCAATAATCCTTCTTTTTTCAAGACTGTAATTAAGTGTTCATGTACAGAGATGTGAATCTTATGGCCCGATTTATGAAAGGTTTGCACTAACTAAAACAAGCGCTATCTTCATTGCAGACACAATAATCGTCTGGAGCTGATTTACAAACAGGGCAAAAGGAGGTTTGCGCCCGTTAACAGGCAAAATAGCCCCCACTATCCATTTTGCATGTCTGCTGTAAATCAATAGGCAATATGGACGTTTCTGCCAGAATGTCCAAAATATTGGGAGGAGACTATGCAAATAACTCAGCTTTGCATTAACCGCCCAACGGAAAGCGGGCACAAAAAAATTGCGTTTCCTGCTGTCTAGCTTCTGCGGAACGTAAAAACGTAGCGACACGGCATGGTAGCCCCACCGAGCCGACCCGTTCGATGTAGATATGAATGATACGAACGGCGAATTCAGAGCTTACAGGAGCACCTCAGTTTGTTGATGGGAGTGATTACTGATTAATGGAAAAATACTTTTGAGCGAAATAATCAATTTTTGTGAATAAATAACAGGAGAACTTACATAATATCCCTTTAAATGTTTTGTATCACTCAGCTGTGTATCTGTCTGTCCCTATCTAAATGTATTTATTCTTGCCTCTTTCTCTTCAGAAATGCCCTCTTGGCAATAATTTCTTTTTATTCTGGATTTGCAGGCGCCCCTGTCATTAGCGGAGACACTTCCCCATTATCATTTTCTTCCATGTAGTTCTTAAAGGTAGAATATGGAGTCCCCCCCACCACTTGTTTGGAAACACTATTCAAACTGAATGCCCCTCCCTCAGGCTAATGGTTGCCTCGCTCAGCCTATTCAGCTTCAAGCATCTCCTTCCAAAGCTCGGAAGCGTGGTAAAAGCCAAATCAATATTAATCCTGGTTTTCCAACATGCACTATCTAAAGCTCTTTTCACAGCAGAGTACTTTCTTTCTTCACTGCATCTGCCATTTTCTTTCTTTCTTTCTTTTTTGTTTTTCTCATGAGTTCGAGTGACTGGCGTTTGCTCGAATAATGAGCTTATCCCCACACAGCATCATGCCCTTAGCTCTGTCATTGGTTGGCGATACAGAAATCTCTACCCAATGTCCAGACCACACTAAAACAAAGGAAAAAAGCAAATTACAGACAGGGGGAGGGTGTTGCAAACAAACTCACCACTGCACAAAAGTAGAGGCCCAAAGGTGCGGTTTGGAGGGGATGGATTTCACTTGCACAAGTCGAACATTTATTTTCAGGGGGAAACCCTCCGGACTCTACCTTTAATATCATTCTCTAGTTTAGCCTTCAATTGTCCCTTCAGTACATTTGAATTAAACCTCCAAGAAAAATACTTGTTTTGGTCATTTTGAATATCTAGATCCATGTAGACTGGACTGTGGTCAGAAAGATCCTTTACTCCCATTCCACACCCTCCATTTTTTCCCCATGTCTTTATTAAATATGAAAAAATACTCTATCCTGGATTATGTGGAACAGGGTGCTGAAAAAAAAAAGAGTAGTCCCTAACTCTGGAATTAGCTTCTTGCCATATGTCAAAGATTCCCCATTTCCTTTAATAATGACCTCCCAACTTCCTGTTTAGTGCACTATTTAGCTTAGCAATGGGCTACGAAATGGTATCGACTTCCACCAGTAGCTCTATGAGTCTCTAACAAAAGACGTCTGCCTGAAAACAATATTTTGAAATTGGCTTACATAGATATAATATAATTCAATTTATGGAAGAATAGCTAAACTAAGTTCTTCCCACTACTAAAAATATCTAAATGCTTTATTTTACTTCTAGACCCCAGATGGGATCGTAGTAGAATCCACCTCTGGCTCACTGACACTTCAGGGATTAGATCTGGAACATATACTCTTCCTGATGTTGTCAGGTAAGGTATTTCAAAAGCTTAGAAACATAATTGCAATTACACTGCCCTACAAAGCCAAAGAGCAGTAACTACATACTGTATTTGATCAAAATTAAGCTTTTACTGAAAATGCCCTTTTTAACACCTCCTTTATTTTGAAACAGAACCACCTACTCCTACTTTGCCCCATTTCAGAGAAATCACTACATCAAGGACATATCTACAACACATTTCAATAGCCAGTGTTAACTTTGAAGCCTTTTTTTCTCAGTTTCAATGTTAGTGTAGTGCTCTTTGCCTTTGTAGGGCAGTACAGTTGTCCTGATTTCTTGTTTTTTGGTGCATGTTACATGCATGTCACATTTATATGTTTCCAGATCATCAAACAAATTCAATATTAGACAAAGATAACACAAGTGAACACAAAATGCAGTTTGTAAATGAAGATTCATATTAGTAGGGGGGGGATCCAAACCTTCATGGCCCTGTGTAAAAAAGTGATTGCCCACCCATATTAAAACATAAATTAACTGGTTTATCACATCTTTGGAAAGTTGAGTTCAATTTCTCTAGCCACACCCAGGCCTGATTACTGCCACACCTGCTCTCAATCAAGAAATCACTTAAATAGGACCTGCCTGACAAAGTTAAGTAGACCAAACGATCCTCAAAAGCTAGACATCATGCTGCAATTCAAAGAAATTCAGGAACAAATGAGAAACAAAGTAATTGAGATCTATCAGTCTGGAAAATGTTCCAAAGCCATTTCTAAAGCTCTGGGACTCCAGCGAACCACAGTGAGAACCATTATCCATAAATGGTGAAAACATGGAACAGTGGTGAACCTTCCCAGAAGTGGCCGGCCGACCAAAATTACCCCAAGAGCACAGTGACAACTCATCCAAGAGGTCACAAAAGACCCCAGAACAACATCCAAGAACTGCAGGCCTCACTTGCCTCTCAATTAAGGTCAGTGTTCATGACTCCACCATAAGAAAGAGACTGGGGGGCAAAAATGGCCTGCATGGCAAGTTCCCAAGACCAAAACCACTGCTGAGTAAAAAGAACATAAAGGCTCATCTCAGTTCAGCCAGAAAGCATTTTGATGATACCCAAAACTTTTGGGAAAATACTCTGTGGACTGACAAGACAAAGTTGAACTTTTTGGAAGGTGTAGGTCCCATTACATCTGTCGCAAAAGTAACACGGCATTTCATGAAAGGACCTGGAAGACTTGCTGTGGTAAATGGAACCATGAATTCTGCTGTCTACCGAAAAATCCTGAAGGAGAATGTCCGGCCATCTGTTGGTGACCTCAAGCTGAAGCGCACTTGGGTTCTGCAGCAGGACAATGATCCAAAACACACCAGCAAGTCCACCTCTGAATGGCTTAAGAAAACAAAATGAAGACTTTGGAGTGGCCTAGTCAAAGTTCCCACCTGAATCCGATTAAGATGCTGTGGCGGCATGACCTTAAAAAGGCGGTTCATGCTGGAAAACCCTCCAATGTGGCTGAATTACAACAATTCTGCAAAGATGAGTGGAACAAAATTCCTCCACAGCGCTGTAGAAGACTCATTGCCAGTTATCACAAACGCTTGATGGCAGTTATTGCTGCTGCTAAGGGTGGAACAACCAGTTATTAGGTTTGGGGGCAATCACTTTTTCACACAGGGCCATGGAGGTCTGCCTTTTTTTTCTAGCCCCTTACTAATAAAAACCTTAATTTAAAAATTGCATTTTGTGTTATCTTTGTCTAATATTTAAGTTTGTTTGATAATCTGAGACATTTAAGTGTGACAAACATGCAAAAAATAAGAAATCAGGAAGGAGGCAAACACACAACTGTAACTGAGCCTTTAATATAAATTTCTTTTGTATTTGTGCAGTATGGGACAATGGAAGGTGGTGGCAAAGTTTCAAAGCAACCCACAAGAAAGCTTCTTCTCAGAATTTGAGGTCAAAGAATATGGTGAGTTATTTTTAAGCCAGTATTAGATAAATCACTCCTTTTTACTTGACTGGGAATAATATGAAATGTGAACCGATTCACAGTACTTCCCAGTTTTGAAGTTAAATTGTCAACTCCACCTGGGAGACCCTTCTTCTACGTGGACAGCGACGAGCTTACCATCTCCATCAAAGCTACGTAAGTGAAGATTTTGTTTTTAGATTTTGAGACCAAATCTAATTCATATATTGGTAGCTTAAAGATAGACGTCAGTTTAAATGGTCTGATTTTCCTGAACTACAAGGTGACCATTTGCTTGTGGTTTTAGATACGTGTTTGGTGAAGAGGTACACGGATCAGCCTATGTTGTATTTGGGGTTATGAAAACAGATGACACCAGCAGGGGGAATAAAAGGGGGCTTTCCAAAATCTCTCCAGAGAGTCCCAGTGAGTACTCTGATTATTTAATTATTTAATCATTCATTCATTTTTCATCTACAAGCACATATCGGAAACCAAATACACATCCTGGATGTTGATGTTTTTGTGAACTCTGAAATGCTTCAGTTGCTTCAGTTCAGCTGGAAACATGTTTATTTCTGCTTTAAACATGGTTTTTCTACTGTAAACATGTTTATTTTTGCCCTGAACATGTGTATTTCTGCTGTGAACATGTTTATTTCTGCTGCAAACATGTTTATTTCTGCTATGAAGTTGGCCTTTTTAACTCTGGAGTCTATGGGGATTGACTCTTTTGCAGCCAGCTCTTAGCAAATGAGGTTTGAATCCCAGTTTTTCAGACTTCTAGGTTGGCTTTACTTTTCTCTGCCAGAGTTTGCCGCTTGATTCACAGATTAAAACCAAAAACCTTTTGGATTTTTTACTTTATTAGATCCAAAGTGGAAGTGGACAAGCCACACTGAGGAGGCAGGACATCATGCACACCTTCCCAAACATCAATAATCTGGTGGGAAGCTCCATATATGTTGCTGTCAGTGTGCTGACAATGAGCGGTAAGACACAGAATGGGCGTGGATAGAAGAAAAGTAAAAAAAAAAAAAAAAAAAGAGGAAAAAAAGTTATTTGTGACTGAAATAAGAAGCAGTGTTACATCTGTACTTTGTATTTAATGGCCAATTTTCAGTAGCAACATCAGAGAGGATGAACCCTACAGGTTAGATCGGTCACAGCTCTGGATGCTATTACTAGCTGGGTTTCCATTACACCAGGAATTGCGCAAAACCGAAATATCGCAATTAAAAACCGCAAATGGAAACAACTACATTTAAAAAAACTCAAATACTGCAAAAAGTTTTTATGCTTTCATGAGACGTAAATTCAGACGTTTCCATGAAGCAGTTTTTGCAGAAGTGTAATGGAAACACTTTTTTCGCAATTACACGCCATCAGGCATAATGCAGGGGGGTTAAAATCCAGTTATTTCTTCTTAATTACAATGAATATGATCATTTGCAAGCATTAACTGTGAAATTTGAGTGATGGGGGAAGTTTTATCAGTCACATATATGAAAAATCCCCAAATCACCGTAACTCAGCAAGCTGAGTTCATTTTGGACATTATACAGATGGATTAAGTTCTTTATGTATTAACGACTGGACACAAGCTGTTTATGTCGTTTACACACATTTGTAACACCACGACTCGATCTCATTCCCACGTTAATTATATGTCACCAGGATTTAATAAAACGTGACCACAGATAACATCAGGTTTTTAATTTGTGTTATGCTTCGGGCGTCTGTCCTGGAAGTCGCCACGAGTGTTTTTCGCTGCTGATGTGATCAGAGGCCCTGTACATACGAACTTTTGTTAGCTCTTACCCGACTCTTGAGTATGGGAAGATCTAAAAAAAAAAAGCATTAATGAAAACAGTGAAAAGTCTGTTTTTTGTACAATATGACTAATATGACTAGCACCGCAGCCTCACAGTAAGAAGGTCGCTGGTTCAATTCCCGGCTGGGGAGGGGGTTTGAACAATTCCAACTGTGGCCTTCCTGTGTGGAGTTTGCATGTTCTCCCCGTGTATGCGTGGGTTCTCTCCGGGTACTCCGGCTTCCTCCCACCGTCCAAAGACATGCATGTAAGGTTAATTGATCACTCTAAATTGCCCCTAGGACTGAATGTGAGCGTGAATGGTTGTCTGTCTCTCTGTGTCGGCCCTGCGACAGACTGGCGACCTGTCCAGGGTGTACCCCACCTCTCGCCTGATAATAGCTGGGATAGGCTCCAGCAACCCCGGCGACCCTGAACTGGATAAGCGGTACAGAAAATGACTGACTGACATGACTAAATGTTGATTCACTTAAAAATCTTTATGTGCTGACCATACAGTACATTTGTCATTTATTTTTATTTATCTTATTATTTCTGTTTATTTACTTTGTTTATTCTGATGTGCGCTACTGCCTTTCTTGGCCAGGTCACCCTTGTGAAAGAGATCTTGATCTGAATGGGTTTTTATCTGGTTAAATAAATTATTAATATTAAAACAATAATATAAAATTTTCACCATAAATTGTAGTGGGATTTTATTAGATATCTTTTAGATTATGGATGTTGAAGTGAGGAAGGTTGCTGAGATGGTATGAAGACATGACTCTGATGTACATCTGTGATGAACAGGTGGTGAAATGGTAGAAGCAGAGCTGAGAGGCATCAAGATCGTCACCTCACCCTACACCATGTCATTTAAGAGGACGCCCAAATTTTTCAAACCAGGATTGGCCTTTGATGTCTTGGTAAAGATGGAACATTTATCCATATATTATCTATCTACAGTAGACCTCAAAATTATTTATACCTTCCCACTGAATAAGAAAAAAAAAATAGCTGTCAGTGAAATAAGTTGAAATTGACAAACTCGTAATACATATTTTTTTCTATGAAAATAATTACACTTATATTGACTTGTGGCTAAACAGATAAATTAAAAACAAACAAAAGAAAAAAAAACAAGCAAACAAGCATGATAGGGATGCTGAACTAAAA
Organism: Atherinomorus stipes; assembly: GCA_023101725.1. Taxonomy (NCBI): domain Eukaryota; kingdom Metazoa; phylum Chordata; class Actinopteri; order Atheriniformes; family Atherinidae; genus Atherinomorus; species Atherinomorus stipes. The sequence goes on along the minus strand of JALJCO010007649.1, from coordinate 3,651 downwards.
TTTTGTTGAGCAACCCTGCACTCAAGCGTTTTTCTGTAATGTCCGATCAGACGTCTGCACCTGTTGACAGCTATTTTGGTCTACTGTTCATGAGCAAGGTGCTCTCATGTGTCTGGGACAGTTTCATCTGTTAGTTTTTTAGAAATAATTACTTTTCACTACAATTTCAAAAGCATTATTTTATTTCTCAAAATTGTAATTTTGCAAATTTTCAATTGTTATTACTGCCTTTGTTTCTCATTATTTGAATAACTGTGAAGTTAGCTTTTTTTAAATTGTAGAGTATGGATAATTTTGAGGATGTCTCATCTATCTATCTATCTATCTATCTATCTATCTATCTATCTATCTATCTATCTATCTATCTATCTATCTATCTATCTATCCCTCTCTATCTATCCTACTATCTACTACTATCTATCTATCTCTTTAAAAACCAAATTGAGTGAATAAGATAGAAAAAGTAAAAGAAATAGAAACTTTCTTTTGTTTCTTTCTTTGATGGTAGGTCGAGTTTTGAATCCTGATGGCTCTCCAGCTCCAGGCATTAATGTGGAGGTTGATCCCGGAGAAGTTCACAGGGCAGGACAACAAACACTGGACTTGCAAGACTTACCATTAATACTCAGGCAAATTTGGGGAATCTGCAAATTACAGTATGTTTTCTTTTTCTTCTTTTTTTCCAACAATGTGAACCTGTTTCTTTAGATGTTCTTTTTGTGTTTATTATAAATTTGGCTCTATTCTGTGTAAATATATTTTCCACTGAAACTTTCTAAAATAGAAATTTCACAAATGTAATTATTTGTCGTTGTGTGTTTCACAGTAAGAGCATGTAATCGTGTTTTAACAGAAGAGCAAGTTGAATGCAATCAGGGACTTCTCAGATTTGGTGTTTTAATTTTGTTATTTTTCATATATAAATCTAGTTTTGTGTGTGTGTTTTTTTTTATTACAGGCAAAGACCAAGCAGGAAGACCTTACAGTGAACAGACAAGCATCAGCTTACATGGTGGCTAGACATTATGAAAGTAGGACCCAAAGCTACCTCCACATCAGTAAGTTATTTCCTAAAATCACATGTGGTATATATGTTCAAATCGCCTACATGTGTAGTAATAACTGTGAAACATGATTGCAGTGTGTGGATACAGCTGAGGGTGGAAATAGACGAATACATCAGAGTCAACTTTTTTTGTCAGCAAACCAGAAAATAGTGACATTACATATCTGGTGAGAGAAGTTTTGAGGTTGGGTTTTTGTTTGGGAACACGAATCACTGAGCTTTGCTGAGACTTTGTAGTGAGATTTATTGTGGACTGATGAGTAAATCTGTTTCCCCAGATATTGAGCAGAGGCCAGCTGGTGAAGTTTTACCGATATGTAAACAATGGTCAAAATCAGATTTCTCTGGCGGTTTCAATTAACCAAACATATGCTGCCATAATTCCGCATACGTGGCCTACTACCACACCAGATCTAATGAACTGGTATCTGACTCTGTTTGGGTCAATGTTCAAGACATCTGCATGGGAACAGTGAGAGACAACGGTCCTGTAAAACGTCACAATCATGTTTGGGCAAATAACATGCCCACATAAACTGAATAAGGGTGAAAGCATATTATACAGAAGGCTTTAGCAAAAGAAGGTTTATTATTTCTTCCACATTTAGCTGAAACTGGAAATAGATAGAGCCGCTGCATCTTATGAACCTCGCAAGACTTTCAAGCTGGTTATCACAGGAGATCCAGGGGCCACAGTGGGACTGGTGGCAGTTGACAAAGCCGTCTACGTCTTAAACAACAAGCATCGCCTGACACAGAAAAATGTAACGTCTTTATACTGTTTTATTTTTAGTAGTTCTTTGATCAGACATCAATTGTGAAAACATAAGGTTTTATTTACCTTTGACAGTTTCGGCGATCAGCTGTCACCTTCATCAGAAGTTGTACTGTAGGTGACAGTTGATTCTGAAACTATCAAGTAAAATAAAACCTTATGTTTTCACAGTTGATGTCTGAACAAGAATATGAAACTACTTGTACGTAAACATGATGAACATTTTCAAGCTGTTTTATTTTTATTAGGTTGAAGTCCTGGTCTGTGAAAATAATTCCCACTAATTGAATGCAAACAATGAATTAATGCTTTCTGGCACCTCAATGTTTAAGTGCATTATTACCACTACAGAAGCCGTGGAAAGTCATGGATGTAATGTCAACATCTTGCATGAGTATCATATCAGGAGTTTTCTTATTTATACCGAAAAGTTAAATCAAGATGAGAAAGTGGTTTTACTTTGGTCAGGGAATCATTAACCTTTTTATGATATCAACACCCAAGGCTATAACACAGAGTTAGATTATGACACAGAACACAAAAACATTTCCAACATACCTGTAATTTTATTCCATCCATACAGAGCACATCCAGTCGTATTTTCCAAGACATTTAGTTATAGATAGAAAAGCTACTTTTAAAAACATAATACAGGCGGCATTAGGAAGAGAGAAGCCAGAACTGAGACCTCAGATCAATATGTCATGTTAATATCTGTCATTAGAAGGCAGAGATAACATTATCACGTCTGCAGAATAGCATAACAAAACAGCAATAACAGTACTTTGTCTGTGCTATATCATAACAAAATGGCCACATCAGCATTTTAAATACATGGACAAACAGCTGCATTTAGACTACAACTAAGTGTGGGTCAGGCAACATTAAATTATTAGATGCCTAGCAGATAGAATGTGTAGCTATTTGCTTGGCTGTGCCTCATGATCTGGGGTTGCTAGCTACTACATGTTGCTTATCCCTCAAAATCCACCGTTTTTAAATAACTGTGGCGTGGCTGAGCACATTCATATGTAAAACACTTGCTCATTGATATGATGACCGATTGACTGGCAGCTGCACCACAGTTAGATGTCCTGCAGCTGAGTGGAGACGAAGATCTGTGCATGCTTTGTCCAGCTACTCCAGCAGGGACTGGAACTAGTTTGGGCCTTTTTGACAGCTGAGACACTGCTGTGCAGCCAACATCTGTAATGAGCGGGTCTCTTGGAATCTGGATAGGACTGCAGCTACAGCATTGTGGGGATTGTGGGCTGGACACAAGAAATCAGGCCTCACAAAATGTGAGAATTCCCAGAACACTGAAAGGTGCCAGCGTGCCAGTGTTCATGTCATGGGGTACCACCCATGGCACCATTGCCAGAGGGTGCCTACCACAGCTTAAGTCTATTCTGTCTGAATATAATTATGAAAAATATGGAAAAACTCTTAGAAACGGTTGCTCATGGGACAGCACATGGGACAAGTGACAAAAAATGATTGAGACAAGTTGTCTCAAACTGCCATGTTTGTTGAAGCTAGCTCCAGCTTAAAGGTAGCATAGAACAAAGCAATGCAGGGCTCTCAAATCTCATGCAATGAGCGTGAGACACATGCATTTGAACGACTTCACACGCTCACACACCACACATACCATTTCTCATAATGATTATTAATTCCATCGTGTTTCTGTGACCGAGCCTACCAGGCTCGCTTGGACTAACTGCGTATGAAGCGCCAAAGTGGACAAAAGCTGAACGTACAGACGCGCATGAGACTCGATGAGCTGCGCGGAGACCAAATGACTCGCACA
>JALJCO010007648.1:10000-14753 GCA_023101725.1 Atherinomorus stipes | reverse complement strand
CCCCACCCCAAACACACACACCCCCCCCCCCAAACACACATCCACCCCCCCCCCCCCCCCCCCCCCCCCCTCCTAAACACACACACACACACACACCCCCAAACACCCCCCCACACACAGACACCCCCCCCAAACACCCCCCCCCACACACACACACACACACACACACACGCACGCGCTTCTCTGTGTGCACGCAGACCTGTAACGTGTTCACTGTCTGATCAGATCTGGAGTCTGCAGAGTCTCCCACTAATCATCTCCAACTGGACCCATGAGAAACTGCTCCTCCAGGTCCCAGACCAGGTCCCAGACCAGGTCCTAGACCAGGTCCCTGCCCAGGTCCTAGACCAGGTCCCAGACCAGGTCCTAGACCAGGTCCCTGTCCAGGTCCTTCGGACTCTACCTTTAAACTACGTTCAGGGGAATTAGTGATGGAGCAGGTTTCCCACAATGCAGTTCACTTCTAAATTAGGAGCAAATGAAGATTGGTCGTGTCATGTGACATCTACAATCGGCACCGCGGCAGTCGTCTGTTGTCTGACATCAGTTTTAGCCAGGAAACCCCCCCCCATGTCAAAGGTGTCTCAGGATCTCACATCCAGCATGTGAAATGTTGGATGTGAAGGACTGACGTCAACTCACAGTTAACTCACATGCAGTGGGAACAAACTGGAACTTAAAAGGGTTAAAATTCTGAAACTCATTGATTTTTGGTATTGATTATTAGGTGAGAAGTCTGTGATGACAGCCATGAAAGAAAATGGCACATTTTCATTTTTACATCATATTTACAGGCCGTTAACTGACACTGGTCGTTTGTGGCCTTAAGAAGCTGAATGTAACTTTTTCTTAGCGAGCGATGAGTTTTAAAACATCAGCCTTTTGGGTTCATATGAAATCTGTTTCTGTTTAATCTGTTTACTTTGCTCCACCGGTTTTACTCTGAGTGACTTTCTGATGATTTTGAATGTCACACCAGACAAATACCTATAATTATAAAAAAAACCCTAAAACTAACACTGAAAGTAAAAAAAAAACCCAACTTAAAGTAACTGAAGTGGAAACCAAAAAGTCAAAACTAAATAAAAACTGAAACTAATTCAAAATCCCGGATGATTTTAAGCTTGCTGGAATATCCTCTGCACCCTGAAAGCAGCGTTTAGATCAGGGAAGCTCCTGCATTTCTCTGTGCAGCCGCCGGATCTTCCCTGATCTGGGACCTGCGAGGTCCGTCGGCGTCCAGCAGAGGGCGCGAGACAGCTGATAATCCGAGGAGGATCCTGTGAGAAAGTCCTGGGATTATGAAACTGATGCAGCGTGTAGTTTTTTTCAAACCGACCTTCCCAGCAGAGCTTTTTTTAGGCTGCAGCTGAAGCTGCTGAAGCTAAAGCTGCTGAAGCTGCTGAAGCTGCTGGAGCTGCTGAAGCTGAAGCTGCTGAAGCTGAAGCTGCTGAAGCTGCTGGAGCTGCTGGAGCTGAAGCTGAAGCTGCTGAAGCTGCTGAAGCTGCTGGAGCTGAAGCTGCTGAAGCTGCTGAAGCTGCTGGAGCTGAAGCTGCTGCAGAGCAGCGATGTGCAGCTCAGACCCACATTCATGACTTCAAACTGAGCTGAGAGGTTTGGATGACGTAACACACACCTATCAGCAGCTGACAGGTACGATAGCAGCAGCTCAGCAGACTCTTCTGCTCAGATAACAGCAGTTCATTTAGTCATAAAAGAGCATTTTAAAGGCAGGAAGGATGAAACAGGCCGTAAGATCTTTGGGATGACTAACATTCACTGTGGTCAGTAAATGTCTGAGCTGTGGGGAATTGGGACATATTTCCCCGGTCGGACACGTGGTCAGTTCCTCCGAGCTCGCGCCGTGTCACTCACAACCATCGTTTCCCTGCTGGACCTCAGAAAGGCTGAGAATTAAAATGCTAATTCATCCCAAACCAGAGCCGAGCCAGAAGCACTCACGGCGCCATAATTAGGTTTGTTCCGGGACGGGGCGGCCTGCGTTACACGCAACAATACGGGATGTTACCCCGCACTTCCACGTCTCTGCACAAAACCTCTCATGTAGAGATTTCATTTAAAGGTTAACTATTATTCATCTGAGGTCTGACCTTCAGTCTGCGCTCATCAGTTCCAGCTGTTATAATTACACGGCGCGTTAACGCAGTCTGTAATCTGCAGTCGTCAACACCGCCGGGAAATGAGACGACCGCGCGGTTAGCTGACAGAGCAGGAGAGAAAACAAACGGAGGGGGGGGACGTCCCACCCATCGCAGCTTTCACCCACGTTCAGCTGCAGTTTCACAGCGCTGAGCTCCACCAGAGGAGCCGTCCTTCCACCCTTCATCCTCTTCCTCTGCACTTCCTGCATCCCAAACTGCTGCAGAAGAAAACAGGGGATTATCACGCTTACCGGAAGTTCCCGGTATTTGGACACTTCCTCTTCCGGGCCATGTTAACGACAGCCGTTCCTGCTCTGTTATACTGTTTAAATCGGATAAACTCCAAACATACTTAAGTTTTCATTCCAGACTGAAGTGATACTGGATCAAAAGCTGGATCAAAGCGATCGATTTACCCGCGGTGAAGGGCCGAACTTTTATAAGAAAACACACGTTTGTTTGTCGCCGGTGGGGCACAACACCGGCACTTCACAGCATACTAGCATTAGCCAGCTAGCATTTACTGACGTGCTTAACATTGTGCGTCTTAAAACACACAAACATCTGAAAATCGGGTCTGTACCCCCCGTATTTCCAGTGGAACAACTGGGGCTGCCAAGAAAGGAGACGCTTTCAGATGCTTGTGTGTTTTCAGCCGCACAAAGTTAGGCACGTTATCGAGCTGGCTAATGCTAACCTGCTAACACGACTGCGCAGTCTGCCGGCCACAAACAAACGTGTGTCGTTTTATTATAAAGTTCGGTCCTTCACCGCGGCGAATCGGTCGTTTTAATCCACTTCTTCCTTAGCATCACTTCAGTCTGGAATGAAAACTTGGCATTGGCGTTTATCCGATTTACAAAGTTTAACAGAGTAGTAGCTGTAGGACTACTGTTAGCAGGTTAGCATTAGCCAGCTCGATAACGTGCCTAACTTTGTGCGGCTGAAAACACACAAGCATCTGAAAGCGTCTCCTTTCTTGGCAGTCCCCAGTTGTTCCACTGGAAACGGGGGGTACAGACCCGATTTTCAGATGTTTGTGTGTTTTAAGACGCACAATGTTAAGCACGTCAGTAAACGCTAGCTGGCTAATGCTAGCATGCTGTGAAGTGCCGGTGTTGTGCCCTACCCGCTACAAACAAACGTGTGTTTTATTATAAAGTTCGGCCCTTCACCGCGGCGAATCGATCGCTTTGATCCAGCTTTTGATCCAGTATCACTTCAGTCTGGAATGAAAACTTAAGTATGTTTGGAGTTTATCCGATTTAAACAGTATAACAGAGCAGGAACGGCTGTCGTTAACATGGCCCGGAAGAGGAAGTGTCAAAATACCGGGAACTTCCGGTAAGCGTGATAATCCCCTGTTCCAGATGATGATGTGCATTAAAACCATGAGTTCCTGCTGGATGTGAACGTGGAAACAGCAGCAGAACCGGGAAACGCTCGTGGTTTCTGCACCGGACTGTCCACGATCCGGTTACCAGATTAACCACAATCAGGTTTAAGATGCTGCTTCACAGCAAACATGCACGAGGCCGATTTCCACGAACTGTCTGCAGAACTCCCAGCTGCTTCTGCTCGTGTGTGCATCCGTACCAACAAGTAGTACATGCAAGTACGCTTTAAGGGTACTCATTTTAAACTTTAAATAAGACTTTCAGTTTACTACTTATGTACTTGTCACAAATACACTTAACAAAGTTTACTTGGCATTTACTAATAAATATGCTAGAAGTTTAACATATTTAGCCAATACTTATGTTTAAACTTTTAAACAATATACTTTAATAGTAGTACATTCATAGTACATTTTCAAACATACTAAGAGTTTCAATGTTACTGGAACATTTGGTGGAGTCAAAGAAAACACCTGAATCTATTTTTAACACAAATTGTGTAATATTAAGGTGATTTTCAGTATATTTGAAAATGTATTTTTAAACACTAAACAGTGTACTATCAGTGTATTATCAGTAAACTCATAGCAAACTTAAAGTGTTTGATTCGACTACTTTCTTAAACTAAAAGAGCATCGAGACGTTTACTGCTAGAAAACTAACAGTATACCTAGAAGGAATACTTTTAGTGATATTCAAAAGTGTACTGCTGCGGCCTCTAACCTTCGTCTCCACTTGTCTCCACATGTTGGGGAAACTGGAGTTGGGTGAAATTTCCCTCATTTTGGGTCTGAAACCTGCCTCGGATGCTCTCATCAGCTCCTTTAAAGCAGGTTTGTGACCTTCAGCAGCTTCTGGTGATGATCTTGATGAGCTGGCCTCCATCCTCATCTATACTCACCACTATTCTACATCGGAACCAGGGACGGGGCACACCGAGAAGGACTCTCAACATCTACACTCCCTCCGGCCGGTCCCTCCCTCCCCGCATCATCATGACCAATAAAAACCAACCCAACCAACACCATGCTAGTAATATGGTTACCATGGGGATCCCTACGCCAACAGCTGAGCTCGGAAGAAGCATCCCACCCATCAAACGCTCCCGGAAACCTCCCCCCTAAACCTCACCCCCCCCTCGGCCCCCACCACTCTCCCCACAACGCATTAATGTAAGGGCAGAGAAAAGAACGA
>JALJCO010007648.1:0-5000 GCA_023101725.1 Atherinomorus stipes | reverse complement strand
GTACCAGAACTGGACTAGAGCTGGTCCAGTACCAGGACTGGAAATGGGGGAGGGGGAAGCAGATGGAAAACTGTTGATCCAGACCGCTGTAAATGATTGCAGAAGTCAGAGATGAAGACATCAGGACTGGATCAGGACTGGATCAGGATTGGATCAGGACTGGATCAGGATTGGATCAGGACTGGATCAGGATTGGATCAGGATTGGATCAGGATTGGATCAGGACTGGATCAGGACTGGATCAGGACTGGATCGGGACGTGATCAGGACTGGATCAGGACTGGATCAGGATTGGATCAGGACTGGATCAGGACTGGATCAGGACTGGATCGGGACGTGATCAGGACTGGATCAGGACTGGATCAGGATTGGATCAGGACTGGATCAGGATTGATCAGGACTGGATCATGATTGGATCAGGATTGGATCAGGATTGGATCAGGACTGGATCAGGACTGGATCAGGACTGGATCGGGACGTGATCAGGACTGGATCAGGACTGGATCAGGATTGGATCAGGACTGGATCAGGACTGGATCAGACTGGATCGGGACGTGATCAGGACTGGATCAGGACTGGATCAGGATTGGATCACGACTGGATCAGGACTGGATCAGGATTGGATCACGACTGGATCAGGACTGGATCAGGACTGGATCAGGATTGGATCAGGACTGGATCAGGACTGGATCAGGATTGGATCAGGACTGGATCGGGACGTGATCAGGACTGGATCAGGACTGGATCAGGATTGGATCAGGACTGGATCAGAATTGGATCAGGACTGGATCGGGACGTGATCAGGACTGGATCGGACTGGATCAGGACTGGATCAGGATTGGATCAGGACTGGATCAGGACTGGATCAGGATTGGATCAGGACTGGATCAGGATTGGATCAGGATTGGATCAGGACTGGATCAGGACTGGAACAGGATTGGATCAGGACTGGATCAAGACTGGATCAGGACTGGATCAGGACTGATCAGGACTGGATCAGGATTGGATCAGGACTGGATCAGGACTGGATCAGGATTGGATCAGGATTGGATCAGGACTGGATCAGGACTGGATCAGGACTGGATCAGGATTGGATCAGGACTGGATCGGGACGTGATCAGGACTGGATCAGGACTGGATCAGGATTGGATCAGGACTGGATCAGAATTGGATCAGGACTGGATCGGGACGTGATCAGGACTGGATCGGACTGGATCAGGACTGGATCAGGATTGGATCAGGACTGGATCAGGACTGGATCAGGATTGGATCAGGACTGGATCAGGATTGGATCAGGATTGGATCAGGACTGGATCAGGACTGGATCAGGATTGGATCAGGACTGGATCAAGACTGGATCAGGACTGGATCAGGACTGGATCAGGGACTGGATCAGGATTGGATCAGGACTGGATCAGGACTGGATCAGGATTGGATCAGGATTGGATCAGGACTGGATCAGGACTGGATCAGGATTGGATCAGACTGGATCAGGATTGGATCAGGATTGATCAGGACTGGATCAGGATTGGATCAGGATTGGATCAGGACTGGATCAAGACTGGATCAGACTGGATCAGGATTGGATCAGGACTGGATCAGGACTGGATCAGGACTGGATCAGGATTGGATCAGGATTGATCAGGACTGGATCAGGACTGGATCAGGATTGGATGAGGATTGGATCAGGACTGGATCAGGACTGGATCAGGATTGGATCAGGATTGAATCAGGATTGGATCAGGACTGGATCAGGACTGGATCAGGACTGATCAGGATTGGATCAGGACTGGATCAGGATTGGATCAGATCCAGAGAAACTCGAAGTTTTGTGACAAACGATTTAAAACACTTTCCTGCAGTAACAGAATGAAAGTTTGTTCTTTGTTTCAGATCCTTTTCTAGTGTGAATCTGATATGATGTCAACAGGGCGATGTAAACGATACAATACAAACGACACGATGTAAACGATACGATGTAAAAAGATACGATGTAAACGATACTATGTAAACGATACGATGTAAACGATACAATACAAACGACACGATGTAAACGATACGATGTAAAAAGATACGATGTAAACGATACAATACAAACGATACGATGTAAACGATACGATGTAAACGATACGATGTAAAAAGAAATGATGTAAAAAGATACGATGTAAACGATATGATGTAAACGATATGATGTAAACGATACGATGTAAACGATACGATGTAAACGGTACGATGTAAAACGATACGATGTAAAAAAGATACGATGTAAACGATACGATGTAAAACGATACGATGTAAACGATATGATGTAAAACGATACGATGTAAAAGATACGATGTAAAAGATACGATGTAAAAGATACGATGTAAACGATACGATGTAAACGATACGATGTAAACGATGCGATGTAAAACGATACGATGTAAAAAGATACGATGTAAACGATACGATGTAAACGATACGATGTAAAACGATACGATGTAAAAAGATACGATGTAAAAAGATACGATGTAAACGATACGATGTAAACGATACGATGTAAAAAGATACGATGTAAACGATGCGATGTAAAACGATACGATGTAAAAAGATACGATGTAAACGATACGATGTAAAAAGATACGATGTAAAAAGATACGATGTAAAAAGATACGATGTAAACGATACGATGTAAAAAGATACGATGTAAAAAGATACGATGTAAACGATACGATGTAAAAAGATACAATGTAAAAAGATACGATGTAAAAAGATATGATGTAAACGATACGATGTAAACGATACGATGTAAACGATACGATGTAAACGATACGATGTAAATGATGTGATGTAAACGATACGATGTAAACGATACGATGTAAAAAGATACACGAAAAAGATACGATGTAAACGATACGATGTAAACGATACAATATAAATGATACGATGTAAACGATACGATGTAAAAAGATACGATGTTAACGATACGATACGATGTAAAAAGATACGATGTAAAAAGATACGATGTAAAAAGATATGATGTAAACGATACGATGTAAACGATACGATGTAAACGATACGATGTAAACGATGTGATGTAAACGATGCGATGTAAACGATACGATGTAAACGATATCACGTTTTTGATAAATGTAGCCTCTACTTCATTTATGATCTGGCGGCTCCCTGAAATGATGATGCGACCCACTTGGGGGTCCTGCCCCTTAGTTTGAAAACCTCCGGTCTAATCTTTCCTGCCTCTTTCTTTTATTTAAAAATGTCTGCAAGTCACATGAGGTCCGGACGCACTCATGAGTCGGCACTTATCGTAAAAACTCAGAACCAGAATGAGCTGAAACACTGCCTCGGCGGTCCTTCATGGGGCCCGTTTTTACAGCCGGTCTGGAGGACCCGCGTGGACATGTGTTTGTTGATGGTGAGGTTACGAGGGGCCACGGAGAAGAAACACCTCGTGTGACAGCCGCAGAGTTAAATGAGGCCCGCGGGCCCCCATATGAAGGAGAGGATTTCCCTGCTCATAAATATCCTGGTTTAAGATGGAAATTTCAGGCTGCGGTAATCAGGAACGAACGCACACACACACACACGGAGCGGGAACAGCTCGAGGCTTTTCTGGAGGAGAATCTGTTCTCGGGTTGTAAATCTCTCGTTTATGGGGCGTGCACCAGCTCCAGGATCATTTTGCTTTCCAAATGGTCTCAACTATAAACACACTTATTTCTGCTGGTTTCTGAGGCCTGATTTAAGCTCGGCTGCGTGGTGGACGTCATATTTCTGCTACGAGAAGTTACAAATCTCCCAGCCAGGACGGATCAAAACTGGGCAAGTCGGGGACAACAGATGGAGTTTATTTTGGGTTTTTATTTAATTCAAGAAAAAAAAAAACGTCTGAAAGGGGAAAATAACTTTGAGAGCAAATGAATAAATTGGATTTTGCGTTTTAACCACTCTGAAAGCGATCGTGCTCTGTCAGTGGACGCTAACGCTCAAACAGACCGAGTGTTGCCTCGGCTGGCGATCGGAGCCCTGCAGCATGTTCTGAAAACAGCCGGCAGCAGCCAGCATGCATCCTTCTGTCCGCGGATGGAACAATCCTGCAGCAGCCAGACTCCATGCTGACACTCAGGACGATGCCCCCCCCCCACACAGTGGTCTGACTGTAACCCCTCTGATGGTGGATGTGGTCTCTGCCTGGTTGCAGACACGCTGATTGTGGTCACAGACAGTCCGGCTGCTGGTCGGACTGCTCGCCACCGCTCCACCTGAGTCGTGTCTGAAAGTGTGCGCGGGTAACTATAACCCGGTTACTTATTTGATAAACTATCATGAAAGACGCAGCGATGTGTATCCATGTTTCCCAGCAGCAGCGTTTATTAACCGCTCTGAAAGCGCTACAGTCCGTCTGAGTCCGCCTGAGTCCTGGGCCGGCGGGAGTTTCCTCGTGAATATTAACAACGAAGGCGTCACCGCCTTTGCCCAAAATACCCCCACCCAGCTGTCAGTTCTGTTGAGACTGGCCAATAGGAACACAGGCCCGCCATGACACGTTTTTCAGAGAAAAATCCCGAATCGAGAGCAAAGACGAATATTTGAGAGTAAAAATATATTTTTTTGAGCATTTTTCTCTTGGGAATCATTTTCCAAATGTCAGTTTATCTTTATTTATTCGATGACAAAATATTTTCTCTCAAACCTTTTCTTGAGTCTCAAATGACGTCAGATTTTGCTGTCAGTGTGAAAATTTGTTCTCTCCAATACATTTATTTTGCTTTCAAAATTATTTGCCACTTTGTCACCGTTTCGTCGTGGCTTTGTTGCAGCTTAGCCGCCACTTTGTCGTTGTTTCGTTGTCGTTTTGTCACCGTGTCATTGCTGTGTCGTGGCCGCTTTGTGTTTGCTTCGTCGTCGTTTTGTCATCATTTTGTCGTCATTTCGTCTCAGTTTCATCGCTGTTACATCACTGTGTCGCTGCCGCTTCGTCACCGCTTTATCGTCTTTTT
>JALJCO010007646.1:0-101284 GCA_023101725.1 Atherinomorus stipes | reverse complement strand
CTCCCAGTCTCCCAATCTCCCTGCTCTCCCGTTCTCCCTGTCTCCCGGTCTCCCTGTCTCCCGGTCTCCTGGTCTCCTGGTCTACTTGCAGGTGCAGGTTCAGACCTCGGTCCATGACCGTCCCCTCCCCCAGCAGGTAAACACCTCCCAGCTCTGAACCAGACTGATGTCCAGCAGCTCCTTGTCGGGCCTGTTTCTGGACATTTCTCGGGACTGCATGGATGTCCTCTGGTCCGATGTTCACGTGTTGGTGTATGAACCGTCATGTCTCTGGTGAATACGATGGGACCTTCTGGTACCTGAATCTGGTTTTGCTGCAGTCGTGCGTATCTGTGATCCTGGTGATGGTCTGGTGGACGGTGCGTTCAGGAACTGGTCCGGATATTCTCGCTATCACAGCTGGAGACGATGAGGTGTCTGGGGGGACTTTAAAAGGGACGGACAACTGGACGGGGTCATGTGGATTTTAAGCAGCATATAGAAGAACCCGGGTCTTGGTTCTGGAGAGCCCGGTAGGGTTCCTCTGCTTCTGCAGGTTACCGATCATGCTGGCGGCCATCGGCATCATCGGGTTTCTACGTTTAGGATGATATTCGTGACCGTTCAGCTGTCAGTAGGCTTCATTTAGATTCTGGTCTTGGTCCAGGATGACTATGCTGCTTCCTCCGTCGGCCGGTTTCGGGACGATTTGCGGCTCATTTGGAAAGATTTTTGGAAATAGTCCGGGTCAGACTGGATCAGATCCTGTACCTGGGTCGGAAGGCGGCCCAGAGGAGTCCAGTCGGACCTTGGAGTGAAGCAATGAGGCTCTGATTGAGTCTGGTTTTAGAATATATGGCCAATTTCTATGATTTTGCAAAAATGTTGAATTTGCTCTGAAATAAGAGGTTTTTGTGGCCCTTGGTGGGGATAAACCCCACTGGGGGGGGGGTTCTGGTTGGGCAGGGGAGGAGGTGGAGGAGGAGGAGGAGAAGTGGGGTTGTCTGCTCTTTCCAGCTGGAGGCGGGTCGGATCTCTGCAGGAGAGTCTTAAGGTTGGCGGTGGCCCCGTGGTCGTGGGCTGATGGACCCGGCTTTGGGGTTTCTGCTGTTTCTGGACAAGTTGTGAGGAACACCACAGACAAGAAGCTGGAATTTAGAGTCAGATTAGGATTCACAACCAGATTAGGATTCAGAATCAGATTAGGATTCAGAACCAGATTGGGATTAGGATTCAGAATCAGATTAGGATTCAGAACCAGATTAGGATTCAGAATCAGATTAGGATTCAGAACCAGATTGGGATTCGAAATTGGTTCAGAACCAGATTAGATTCAGAACCAGATTAGGATTCAGAATCAGATTAGGATTAAATAAGAATCAGATTAGATTCAGAACCAGATTAGGATTAAAGAAATCATAGGAAACCAGATTGGGATTAGGATTCAGAATCAGATTAGGATTCAGAACCAGATTGGGATTAGGATTCAGAATCAGATTAGGATTAGGAATAAGAATCAGATTAGGATTCAGAACCAGATTAGGATTAAAGAATCAGATTAGGATTCAGAACCAGATTAGGATTCAGAACCAGATTGGGATTAGGATTCAGAATCAGATTAGGATTCAGAACCAGATTGGGATTAGATTCAGAATCAGATTAGGATTCAGAACCAGATTGGGATTAGGATTCAGAATCAGATTAGGATTCAGAACCAGATTGGGAGCAGGACTCAGAATCAGATTAGGATTAGAATAAGAATCAGATTAGGATTCAGAACCAGATTAGGATTAAAGAATTAGATTAGGATTCAGAATCAGATTAGGATTCAGAACCAGATTGGGATTAGGATTCAGAATCAGATTAGGATTCAGAACCAGATTGGGATTAGGATTCAGAATCAGATTAGGATTCAGAACCAGATTAGGATTCAGAACCAGATTGGGATTAGGATTCAGAATCAGATTAGGATTCAGAACCAGATTGGGATTAGGATTCAGAATCAGATTAGGATTAGGAATAAGAATCAGATTAGGATTCAGAACCAGATTAGGATTAAAGAATTAGATTAGGATTCAGAACCAGATTAGGATTCAGAACCAGATTGGGATTAGGATTCAGAATCAGATTAGGATTAGGAATAAGAATCAGATTAGGATTCAGAACCAGATTAGGATTAAAGAATTAGATTAGGATTCAGAACCAGATTAGGATTCAGAACCAGATTGGAATTACGATTCAGAATCAGATTAGGATTCAGAACCAGATTGGGATTAGGATTCAGAATCAGATTAGGATTCAGAACCAGATTGGGATTAGGATTCAGAATCAGATTAGATTCAGAACCAGATTAGGATTCAGAACCAGATTGATTAGGATTCAGAATCAGATTAGGATTCAGAACCAGATTGGGATTAGGATTCAGAATCAGATTAGGATTCAGAATAAGATTAGGATCAGAACCAGATTAGATTAGAATCAGATTAGTTAGATTAGATTCAGAACCAGATTAGGATTAGAATCAGATTAGGATTCAGAACCAGATTAGGATTCAGAACCAGATTGGGATTAGGATTCAGAATCAGATTAGGATTAGACAGAATCAGATTAGGATTCAGAACCAGATTAGGATTAGACAGACTCAGATTAGATTCAGAACCAGATTGGGATTAGGATTCAGAATCAGATTAGATTCAGAACAGATTAGTTAGTTAGATTCAGAACAGATTAGGATTCAAACAGATTGGATTAGATTCAGAATCAGATTAGATTCAGAACCAGATTGGATTAGGATTAGAATCAGATTAGGATTCAGAACCAGATTGGGATTAGGATTCAGAATCAGATTAGGATTCAGAACCAGATTAGGATTCAGAACCAGATTTGGATTAGATTCAGAATCAGATTAGATTCAGAACCAGATTGGGATTAGGATTCAGAATCAGATTAGATTAGAATAAGAATCAGATTAGGATTCAGAACCAGATTAGATTAAAGAATTAGATTAGGATTCAGAACCAGATTAGATAAGATTAGGATTCAGAATCAGATTAGGATTAGGAATAAGAATCAGATTAGATTCAGAACCAGATTAGGATTAAAGAATTAGATTAGGATTCAGAACCAGATTAGGATTCAGAACCAGATTGGGATTAGGATTCAGAATCAGATTAGGATTCAGAAACAGATTGGGATTAGGATTCAGAATCAGATTAGGATTCAGAACCAGATTAGGATTCAGAACCAGATTGGGATTAGGATTCAGAATCAGATTAGGATTCAGAACCAGATTGGGATTAGGATTCAGAATCAGATTAGGATTAGGAATAAGAATCAGATTAGGATTCAGAACCAGATTAGGATTAAAGAATTAGATTAGGATTCAGAATCAGATTAGGATTCAGAACCAGATTAGGATTAGGATTAGAATCAGATTAGGATTCAGAATCAGATTAGGATTCAAACCAGATTAGGATTCAGAATCAGATTAGGATTCAGAACCAGATTGGGATTAGGATTCAGAATCAGATTAGGATTAGGAATAAGAATCAGATTAGGATTCAGAACCAGATTAGATTAAAGAATTAGATTAGGATTCAGAACCAGATTAGGATTCAGAACCAGATTGGATTAGGATTCAGAATCAGATTAGGATTAGAATAAGAATCAGATTAGGATTCAGAACCAGATTAGGATTTAAGAATTAGATTAGGATTCAGAACCAGATTAGGATTCAGAACCAGATTGGGATTAGGATTCAGAATCAGATTAGGATTCAGAACCAGATTGGGATTAGGATTCAGAATCAGATTAGGATTCAGAACCAGATTAGGATTCAGAACCAGATTGGATTGGATTCAGAATCAGATTAGGATTCAGAACCAGATTAGGATTCAGAACCAGATTAGGATTCAGAAAATCAGATTAGGATTCAGAACCAGATTGGGATTAGGATTCAGAATCAGATTAGGATTAGGAATAAGAATCAGATTAGGATTCAGAACCAGATTAGGATTAAAGAATTAGATTAGGATTCAGAACCAGATTAGGATTCAGAACCAGATTGGGATTAGGATTCAGAATCAGATTGGGATTAGGAATAAGAATCAGATTAGGATTCAGAACCAGATTAGGATTAAAGAATTAGATTAGGATTCAGAACCAGATTAGGATTCAGAACCAGATTGGGATTAGGATTCAGAATCAGATTAGGATTCAGAACCAGATTGGGATTAGGATTCAGAATCAGATTAGGATTCAGAACCAGATTAGGATTCAGAACCAGATTGGGATTAGGATTCAGAATTAGATTAGGATTCAGAACCAGATTGGGATTAGGATTCAGAATCAGATTAGGATTCAGAACCAGATAAGCATTCAGAACCAGATTGGGATTAGGATTCAGAACCAGATTAGGATTAAAGAATCAGATTAGGATCAGAAACAGGATAGGATTCAGAATCAGATTTGGATTAAAGAATCAGATTAGAATTCAGAAACAGGATAGGATTCAGAATCAGATTTGGATTAGGATTCAGAACCAGATTGGGATTAGGATTCAGAACCAGATTGGGATTAGGAATAAGAACCAGATTAGGATTAAAGAATTAGATTAGGATTCAGAACCAGATTAGGATTCAGAACCAGATTAGGATTAAAGAATCAGATTAGGATTCAGAAACAGGATAGGATTCAGAATCAGATTTGGATTAGGATTCAGAATCAGATTAGGATTCAGAACCAGATTAGGATTCAGAATCAGATTCCGATTTGGATTCAGAATCAGATTAGGATTCAGAATCAGATTACAAGTCAGGACCAGATTTCATCTGATGGCCTTCCTGCCCTCTAAAAGTCGTCGAGCCTGAAGGCCAAGTGGCTTGTGATGAAGCTGAGGAAATTCCAGGCCTGGTTGAAACAGAAACTATTTCCAAGCACAAGGAAGATAATTATGTAAGAAGGAATTGTCACATGAAAGTTGGTGAACTTGCAATTCCAGAGAAACAGATAACATCAAATGTAAACGGCTCGAGTGAGAGTCCAGGACTAGACTAAATCCTGGTTAGTGTGCACTGATGTCTTCTGCCTCCTGAAACAGCAACAGCTTAACACCGTCTACGTACAAACAGTATGTCTCAGACGTTATGTAACATGTTTACAGCCACAAAGATCAGCTGTTTTACACCGTAGAACACGCTGCCAATGGAAATGAAGACATATTCTGTGTGAATGCTCGTGACCTCAGCACGTGCTCCCCGTGTCCGTGATAATGATAAAACCGATGAGGAGCAAAGATCCAGCCCTCACATGCTGCTGATGCTGTCGGCAACAAAATCACTTCTACTTTTTATTGTAAAGTTTATATTTGCAAACATTAAAAGAAACAACCTGATACAGTCGAGGAGAAAAAAATATTCTGGAAAACAGAGAGAAGAAAGGAGAAACGGCACAGATCGATAATGATCAGATAAATGGGCGAGAAAAGCAACAGAGGAGGTTAAAGTTTGTAAAAAAAACAGTTTTAAATTGGTGATAATGACAATAAACATTCCAAGTTGTAATAACAATTAAGTTAATAGTAAGAACCATCATCATGATCGGAATAATCGTAGTTATAGTGAAAATGGTTATGGTATTGATAGTGGTAAATAATAATAATAATAATGATCACAACAATAATACAATAGTAAAAAAGTATCAAAGTAATAGTGATATAAATAATAATCCTTATCAACGCCGTTATCGTTTCTAATCATCATGTTTGCACCTTCAGTCTGCTTTTGTGAACATTGTGGGAACGTTTTCCCGCTAAAACAGAATAAAGCATCTGAATAAGCTGAGAAGGAAACCTGATGAGTTTCCCTGATGTACGAC
Organism: Atherinomorus stipes; assembly: GCA_023101725.1. Lineage (NCBI taxonomy): Eukaryota > Metazoa > Chordata > Actinopteri > Atheriniformes > Atherinidae > Atherinomorus > Atherinomorus stipes. The sequence goes on along the minus strand of JALJCO010007646.1, from coordinate 95,431 downwards.
TTCTGCATCTGCAGGAGCATCTGACCCGACCTGCCAGACGAGTGTGACGCCAGCTCAGGAGGAAGTGGAGCAGTTCATGGCTTTCTCCCACGTCTGTTCTCCGCAGAACCGTAAGCAGCAATGACCTCCTGACACAAGAACCAGAAGACACGCAGGTAAATTTTCTATATTACATCTCAAATCTCCCTTCTGAAGCTTTTCACTCATTATTGTGTGTGATGCAGTCAGGAGGACGTCATGTCTGCCTCTTCATGAATGAGTAGCCATGTTAGGAGGCTTTAAGACTGATTTCATATTAACATGCAAATACCTGCTTGTTGAAGGGATTTTACATGAAAGGTTCATTCAAGAACAAACAGCAGCAAAGATGCAGACCAACGTAAATCTGTTCAGATTGTGTGGAAGAGTTTGGTTTTCTAAAACAGGAGAAACATGTTACAGATGTTATCAGATGCATAGAAACAAAACTATTTTCACCGCTTCATTAATGAAGTCACATAGAAGCAGATATAAACTGTGACCAATCAGAGCCGAGAAAGCCGATAAGGACTTAATCATCGTTATTGATGATACGGAATCAGTTCCACGTGGGAGTCTCGGTCCAAATTTGTTTTCAGTGTTCACGTATAAAAGTACTACTTAGTTTGTTCATGTCTACGGAAGCTGAGAGCGTTCGTGATTGGATGTTTTAACACCTTTTTCTCGTGTTATCTTGAAAAAAAGAAGATCATAATCTGTCATCTGGAGAAAAAGTTGGTTTTCCCCAGATGACAGATGATGACACGCAGGGTCGTGAGGAACCTACAGCTGCTCCTCAACTGCATACAGTATATATATACATATATATATATATATATATATATATATATATATATATATATATATATATATATATATATATATAGAGAGAGAGAGAGAGAGAGAGAGAGAGAGAGATATATACATACATATAGAAGTCCATTTTCTAGGTTCATTCTAAAACTAACTTGTGATTGTTAAACAGCCTAAAATGCACATTTAAAGGGGAACTTTGTTTTTTCCATCCTGGATCTGTTTTCCAGCATGAATCCGTTCGTTTCCTCATCCAGACAGTTTTGCTGCAGATATTTAGATCCACTCCTCATCCTTATTTACAGACTGTTTTTTTTACTGTGGCTTTGATGACATCACTATTATGCAACACCATAACACGTAAATGTCTGTAAATAAGGATGAATCGCCACAAAAAAGCCGCTTGGAGCTCACGGGGGGGGGGGTCAAACTGATGTTTGGTAACAAACATTGGTGAAATGAAGCAGTTTGTGGCAGATAATGATCATTTAGAGGCTGCACCAGGCTGCTGCATCACTGCCGTTATATCGGACATACGCTGGTCTGGAGTGGATCGAAGGCTACGTTTACACGGCGACGATCAGAAGAGAAGACGCAAAAGTGGTGTCTGGTCTTCATCTTTTTATCCGCGTTCACACGAGCATCGTCATGGAGAAATCTGCGTCCATACGAGGACGCAAGTGTGTCCGCCATGTCTGCGCGCATGCGTACAATCTTTCGTCTTTCTTTGCTTCAAAATCAAAACAACTATGGCGGCGATGAGGAGGAACTTTGTGTGGACAGATGAGGACGTAGAACGACTTCTCCAAACCACACTCAGTTACAAGCTCGGAGCGTGGAGATCGGCTGGGCTTAGGTGGACCGACAGTGTTGTTTTTCCTGTATTGTGTGACGTCACGTGCAGCCACGTGAGCACGGCGTCAGTGGTTCTGTGGGTCCACCATCATTTCTGCGTTTTGGACCGTGCAGACGAGGACGCAACAGCGTTGCATCCTCAGGAATTCCACTTTGGAACGAGTCTTCAGATTTTTGCGTCTTCAACTGAGAATAACGCCGTTGCCGTGTGAACGAAAGGCACTAACGATGAAATATTTAGCCGTTTTCACCCACAATCGTCCCCGTGTGAACGGCCCTTAAATATCTGCTGAAGGAATTCAGGTTGCACCAAAACTTTCTGGGGGAGGAAATGAACGGATTCATGCTGGAAAATAGATCCAGGTTGGAAAAAACAAACTTCCCCAAGACTTCAGCACACTAGTGGTGGAGGGAACAGCTGAGAGTCAAACAGAACCAGGTTCAGAGCTGCTGTTCTCAGCTTGGAGACGAGCCATACTGTAGGGTTAGGGTTAGGGTTAGGGTTAGGTTACTGTAATCTGCGTTCCTGCAAGCTTGTGGCTGCTTGAACCGGTACTGTCAGCTGTCAGGAATGCAATCATTGTTCTCTTCAGACACTTTCCTGAAAGGCTCTCTGTTGTGGCACTGTGTCACTCTCCAATGCCATCCTGTAATTATGACTTTGTGAGTCAGGTTTCTGATGGAAAACAACACCTCAGGCTGTTCATCAGGTGTATTTTTAGGACTTCACACCCCACGGGTGTACGGGGCCATGTAAAGACGTGTAGATGCTAAACTGTCTGGACCTGCTACTGACAGTACTGTAGCAGGTCCAGACGGTTGTAGAGGTCCGACACATGTATTCATATGGAACTGAACTGTACAGGTGTGTAACGAATATCAAACAATAGAGTTTTAAATTTATTTTATCAACTTGATTTGTGACGATGAGATCCATGTTGAAATCTCCGTAGATTTGAGTTGGACCACATTCAGATCTGGTGTTTGGTTTTCATGTTCAGTATGATCCTAATGGTAAACTGTTGGAGACGCAAGTACACTGGGTTCAGAAAGCCACGAAAATGGATTTTTCTATCAAAAAAATGTTGAACTGTGAATTTTTTGAATCATTAAACCAATATATATATATATATTGGTTCAATGATATAAAAAAATACACATGTATATATAGGTATATATATATATATATATATATGTATACACATATATGTATATGTGTGTGTATATATATATATATATATATATATGTATGTATAAGTATGTATATATATATGTATATACAGGGGTTAGACAATGAAACTGAAGCACTTGGTTTTAGACCACAATCATTTATTAGTATGGGGGGGGCCTCCTTTTGCGGCCAATACAGCGGCAATTGGTCTTGGAAATGACATCTCCAAGTCCTGAACGGTGGTCAGAGGGATTTTAAGCCGTACTTCTTGCAGGATAGTGGCCAGGTCACTACGTGATGCTGGTGGAGGAAAACGTTTCCTGACTCGCTCCTCCAAAACTCCCCAAAGTGGCTCAATAATATTTAGATCTGGTGACTTTGCAGGCCATGGGAGATGTTCAACTTCACTTTCATGTTCATCAAACCAATCTTTCACCAGTCTTGCTGTGTGTATTTGTGCATTGTCATCCTGATACACTGCACCGCCTTCAGGATACAATGTTTGAACCTTTGGATGCACATGGTCCTCCAGAATGGTTCGGTAGTCCGTGGCAGTGACACGCCCATCTAGCACAAGTATTGGGCCAAGCGAATGCCATGATATGGCCGCCCAAACCATCACTGATCCCCCCCCATGCTTCACTCTGGCCATGCAACAATCTGGGTGGTCCGCTTCTCTGGGGCTTCTCCACACCGTGACTCTCCCGGATGTGGGGAAAACAGTAAAGGTGGACTCATCAGAGAACAATACATGTTTCACATTGTCCACAGCCCAAGATTTGCGCTCCTTGCACCATTGAAAGCGACGTTTGGCATTGGCATGAGTGACCAAAGGTTTGGCTATAGCAGCCCGGCCGTGTATATTTACCCTGTGGAGCTCCCGATGGACAGTTTTGGTGGAAACAGGAGAGCTGAGGTGCACATTTAATTCTGCCGTGATTTGGGCCGCTGTGGTTTTACTATAATATTTCAGTAATAAATACAGAAAAGAAAACATTAATAATTAATTAATAATCTAATCCCTCTCCTTAAATAACTTAATCCCTCTAAGCCTTCCTCTATGCGCCCCAATCATCCCACCGCATCCCCCCCTGAAGCTCGGCTCATTCCCCCTACCGCCCCCTCTTCCCGCCCTGCGTCGTCCTTTTATCCTTTTCCCCTGCCGGCCCCGCGGGGGGCTGTGGGTTGGCGTTCCCTGGATAGGTGGGGCCGCCGGCCCAGTGATGGGTGGGGGGGCCCCCCACCTTTACGGGTTGCTGGGGACCTGTCATTGTAATATGGGGCATGCCTGTTTGTTTTCTACCCTATCCTACCCCTTCCCCCTCTCTCCCTTCCTCGCCTTCTGTACATCCCCTACCTTCGATCCCTCTACCAGAGCTCCCCATCATCCACCTTTGCGGTACTCGCCTGGACGAGCTCCTCTGCATCACGGGCTTCTTGAGGGGGGGGGTTGGAGGTGTTGCGTTTGGGAATATTGGGGTTTTGAAATAGGGGTTTTTTATTTTAAATGACATGTTTGTCAAATCAAACTTGGCCCCAGCTTGTCCCAGGCTTACAGCGGAATATATGACTACTATATCCACAAATGTACAGAGGTGGGACGGTTGGTGACTATTACTAATTTGGATCACCTTTGTTTTCCTCTCTTTTTTACGCAATTTTCTTTCTCCTCCTTCCTCCATCCCCTCCTTGCCATCCCTGGCGCCGGTGCTGGGCTGGCGGCGGAGCTGGCGGGGGGCTTTTGGGTGTGTTTATTTCATCTTCTTTCCTCTGGATATTAATGCATTCCTCCCACGCCCCACCACACAACCCATGGTGCTTACTAGATTATGGCTAGGCACAGGGCCCTGCGCGGCCCCCCCGGGGCCCCCTCAGGTCTGATTTGCCTCCCCCGACTCCCCCTCCTGGCCTCTCCTTTGGTTATTAATCATTGGAGGACCCTGTTGGGGGGACCACTAGAATGCTAATAATTGTGGGGGGTTGGGGTTATGTGTGACACTCCTATATGAGAGATAGGGGTCGACATAGATCGGAATCACATACCACCAGATCTCACTCCTTCCTCTGGTCGCGGCTCTCTTTCTGGGTTCTTCGAGCCACATTCCTTCTTATTTTTTTATTGTTTTTTTTTTGTGTTTTGGTGGATTAATTTTTTCTACTTTTTTTGGGTTTATGGATGATTTGATTTTTTATGTTTACAGTTTTTCAGGGTCCAGGTTCCTTTGGGTTTGGTTTTTTTAGTTTATTTTATGGTGGCCCATTCCCATTTCCGGTCTCTTTTTTTGGTTTATATTATTTATTTGATTTTTATTTTAGGGGGGGTTAAATTCAGTATTGTTTGTTTGGATGTTCTCCCCCCTCCTCGTAGAAGGTGTTTGTGTGGATCGGTCATTTTTTGGTTTATTTAAGTTGGGAGGGGGTTTTCCTTCTTTTTTTTATCGCGTTTTTTGGATACAATCCGGGTTAGAACCCGAACATCCCGTTCAGACAGCTTCCTCTTTGCGTCCACAGTTAATCCTGTTGGATGTTGTTCGTCCTTCTTGGTGGTATGCTGACATTACCCTGGATACTGTGGCTCTGATACATCACAAAGACTTGCTGTCTTGGTCACAGATGCACCAGCAAGACGTGCACCAACAATTTGTCCTCTTTTGAACTCTGATATGTCACCCATAATGTTGTATGCATTGCAATGTTTTGAGCAAAACTGTGCTTTTTACCTGCTAATTGAACCTTCACACTCTGCTCTTACTGGTGCAATTAATGAATATTTGCCACCAGGCTGGTCTGATTTAGCCATGAAACCTCCCACACTAAAATGACAGGTGTTTCAGTTTCATTGTCCACCCCCTGTATATACACATATACATATGGATGTATATATGGATATATATATATCCATATACAGTATATACAGACGTTTTGTATCATTGTCATATATATATGACAATGATACAAAAAGAATTGTGGTTTTTTTTTATATACATATAAGTGTATATATGTGTTCATATTTATATATATATATATATATATATATATATATATATAAACACACGTAGGATGTAAAGTACTGTAAAGTACTGGATTTAAATAATGATCCTCTTTAATTGGAGGCTTTTTAATTAAATAATCTGAATTATTTAATTAATAACTGCATTTTAATCACATAACCATAATTGCCTCAAGACGTGATTTTTATTATTATTATTATTATTATTTAAATGAATTTTGGTGAATGACTGAATTAAGTAATACACCCAGACATGAATATTGTAAAACAAGTTCTGTTAATGTCTGAAAAAATGTCAAATCTGAAAATAAGTAGTCGTAATATCAACTTTATTAGGTATAGCAGAAGTAAATATAACATGAACGAAATACTGGTAAAAAAAAAAAATTTAAAGATTCCTATAATGGGGTAGTACCGACTCAGTACCAACATGAAAAAGTAAAACTATAAAAACCAGTAGCATAAATGAAGCAAAGGTTGGCACCAACCGCATCACCATCAGCGTGATAACAGCAACGTCTAAGCTAACTACTGAAACCCACAACAATACCTTTTAGATTTTGTCAAAATTAAACAGACTTAAAGTCAAAGTACATATTTATGTACTTTACTAACAGTTACTTTAAAAAAAAACCTTTGTAAGTGTCCAGTCAGCTGGTGTCCTCGGGTGTCGGGGACATAACTGTCTCATGTTGCATCTACAGACTGAAGTTCGAATTCATCGGCTGCAAACGTCACAGTGGCGTATCGTTGAGAACCGTCCCGTTTCAGAAACGCCTGAAGGATCCTCCAATCCGCCAAACCTGCACTCCGTTCGGTCTGAAACCGACGATCCATCACATGTAGGCCTCGCCTATCCCAGAATTCATTGCACACAAGATTTTTTTAAAACTTTATTTACATAAGCAGAATGTAGAAACTCTGGTGAGGAGAGTAACAAGGAGTTTTCTCCAATCCTGTACGGTTACATCAAGAACAAACGCACTGAGACGTTTCAACAATAAACAAACAAAGTTGTTTAAATAAAATAAAGGAAAATAAGATATTTAGCCATAAAATACAATAAATTACAGGGAGTGCAGAATTATTAGGCAAATGAGTATTTTACCACATCATCCTCTTTATGCATGTTTGTTGTTGTCCGTCCGGTAAGCTACTTCCGGCTCTCAGCGTTACCACGGTAACGCGGCCAGTAGTGTGTTGAATGACCCCAATAACAAACGAAGAGCAAAACCTGACGTCACAGTTCAATGGTACTCGTTCGTTTGTTCGTTCATTCATTAGTAAGTATTGATGAAATTAAAGGAGTATTGCGGCAGATAATGCCTTATATAGAGGCCGCTCTGGCCGCCTCGCTCCCCCCCGTTATATGGACATATGCTGATCATGAAAAAATCTAAATATCTCACGTAGGAGTCAGAGTGATACAGAAATGTTACTGGGGTGTTAGTGCACATATAAACTCCTAGAAATAAAGTCCAGGTTGAAAAAAAAGAAACTTATCCTTTAAAACAGAAGAACAAGAGCCGTTTTTTTCAGAACTTTTTTCCAATTCAACTTGACATTTTTTCAGTGATGAGAAATATTGTAAAAATCCATGTGGCTATAAAACAGGCAAAGTTAGGTCAGTTTCATCCTGCAGAAGATGGAGGGACGCTGCAGAGCTACGAGTGAAATATTTGGTTTTATTCGTGGATTTTTAAGTGTTAAACGACGTGTTTACTGGTAAGAAACAACAGATAATTTCTGTGTAAAATTTGAAAATATGCAGGCAAACATAAAAAGAAAGAAAGAAAGAAAGAAAGAAGAAAAGAAAGAAAGAAAGAAAGAAAGAAAGAAAGAAAGAAAGAAGAAAGAAAGAAAGAAAGAAAGAAAGAAAGAAAGAAAGAAAAAAGAAAGTTTTTGTGTCAGAAAATCCATTTTTTTATATTATTCATGGTTAACGAGGGGTTAATTGGGGTCCACGTTTAGGTAACGACAGATAAATAATACGGAACAGTGCATTTTATTCCTTTTCAGTTTTTTGTTTTTACAACATACCTGAAGGAATAAGCGGAAAGAAAGCCGTCACTAGATAGCTGTGGAGTCTGCAGTTACTAGGCAACGAGAGTGGAGCTCTGTGGGTAATTCTGGTCTGCTAGGATGTCCCATTTCAGCAGTTTCAGGAGGGTGCAACAGTCATATATGTGCAATAATCGTATAAGTGCAACAGTCGTATACATGCAACAGGTGTAAATGTGCATCAGTCATACAGGAGCAACAGTCGTAAACGCGAAACAGACATAAAAGTGCAACAGTCATGCCAACTGCATCAATCCTATAGCAACAGCCGTAAACGTGCAGAAGTCATGCAATTGCAACAGTCGTGAACATGCAACAATCGTACACGTGCAACAGTTGTAAACATGCAACAGTCACACAGGTGCAACAATCATAAACGTGCAACAGTCTTACATGTGCAACAATCATATACATGCAACAGTCGTATACATACAACAGTTGTAAAGGTACATCAATCGTATATGTGCAAAAGTTGTATACATGAAATAGTCGTACACGTGTAACAGTTATATATGTTCAACAGTCGTAAATGTGGAACAATCATATACATGCTACAGTCGTAAACATGCAACAATCGTATACTTTCAACAGTCATAAACGTCCATCAGGCGTAAATATGCGTCAGTCGTAAACATGCTGGAAGTCTCTCTCTCTCTCTCTCTCTCTCTCTCTCTCTCTCTCTTTATTATTTCTTCGGTCGAATTCATCCATTTGAAGACACATTTTTTCTCTGGAACTTCACATGACAGACAGAAGCTCCAAACTTATAATGCCTAACCCCGTTTACAATCATGACATTTTAACATCAATGAAAGAACAAAATATTCTATAATTTACTAACACAATAAGTACAAAGGATGAAACTTCCAGATGAAAAATAGGAAACAACAACAAAAAAGAAAAAACAAAAACAATCCATGCAAGAAACAAATAAGATCGTAATCATAATATTCCACAAGTATTATTATTATTATTATCATTATTATTATTCTTGTTGTTGTTGTTATCGTTATCATCACAATCATCATTATCATTACTATAATAATTGTCAACATCATCACTATCACTATTAACATCCTTATGATCATCATCATCATCATCATGAATCCCCTGATTCCAGTGTTTTCTAATTTTCCATGACATTTAATTTATAAATTTTTAAAAAATATATTTATTGTTCTGGAGCCCTTAGTCTAGTTTAGTTTAGTTTGTTTTTTTTTTTTTTTTTTGCAAAACCATGTTGTAAAAATATTAGACAATTCATTATAATTAGAATGTGCAAGGAAGAGGTAAGAAACCCAAGATGGGCTTATATGAAAACCTCACCCACAAAAAGTACAATAAAATACAAATTTGTTACAAAAAGATAAAGAGAAAAAAAGGTGGTCAAGTAATTATACAATGAGATATAAGAACTACAACAACAAAAGTAACATAGTGAAATAACAAAAACAAATACATGATAAATAAGAGACACAAGAATGTTACATCATTTGATTGACAGGTATCTTTTGAGAGCTTTTTTAAATGATGTTAAATGAATGATTTTTTTTTTCCAGATAATCCGGTTACTGATTCCAGAGACGTAGACCTTGATACCAGATTGAAAATTGCCCAAGTGCATTTCTAAAGTAGGCAGTGTGGAGATCAGAGGAATTTCTCGTATAACAGCCCAAAGTCTAACTATGAACAATCAATGCACCCGTACTTTTTCAGCTTGTCCTAACCGTGGCTTTGTTAAAGATATTTGATCCTCTGAGATTATAGCTAGACTGTCTTTGTAGAAACATCTCTTGAATAAGATGTGGAAGCAGGTAGTTGTGTGCTCTGTACATCTGTGTAAAGGTCAACAAGGTCATTTCATTTGAAAGTATTATATTTGATGAAAAGTGGGTTTGTTGGAGCGTTGAATTCAGCCTGGTCGACAATTCTGAGCGCTTTCTTTTGGAAAACAGACAGGTTGTATATTTGTTTGTAATTATTTCCCCATAATTCGACACAATAATGTTGAAATAAACCTTTAACCTGGTTTACAGGACAGCTCGTTCTGAAGGATGTCTCATTTTTAAAACTTGTCTTTGACAGCATGTTCCTGTCAACCAAACAAGGACATGACAACACTATGGTGCCACTTTCATCTGTCAGCAGCTTCAGTCTTTATTCAGATTGAAGAGAATAACCTGGTTTCATTTCACCCTCCAGCCGCTGCATCCGACCTCCACCTCCACCACGTCTGCTTCACCATCACATGCTTTCTTTTATTCAGTCTCGTTTGAAATAGTAGAAACAATTAATGTGATTAAAGAGGTAAGAAAGCCGGACGGGCTCATATGAAAACCTCAGCCAGAAGAAGCACGACCAAAAACAAACTGCTAAGAAACAGTAAAAAGAAAACAAAAAAACAAGTGAAAGAAAATAAAAATCAAGTTATTAAACCACAAAAATGTCGGTGAGTCATCAGTATGTTTCATTTAACATGAAAACAACCAGCTCAGCTTTTCTGCTTGAAAAAGCAACAGAATAATTATTAAACCCTCCTGTAACCAACCAACAAACAAACAAACCAACAAGCAAACAAACAAAAACAAACAAACCAGCCAACCGACCAACAAACAAACAAACCAACAAACGACCAACAAACAAACAAACAAACAAACAAACAACCAACCAACAAACAAACAAACCAGCCAAGCAAACCAACAAACAAACAAACAAACAAACAAACAAACAAACAAACAAACAAACAAACCAACCAACCGACCAACAAACAAACAAACCAACAAGCAAACAAACAAGCAAACAAACAAACCAGCCAACCAACCAACAAACAAACAAACCAACAAGCAAACAAACAAACAAACAAACAAACCAACCAACCAACCAACAAACAAACAAACCAACAAGCAAACCAACAAACAAACCAACAAACAAACAAACAAGCAAGCAAACAAACAAACCAGCCAACCGACCAACAAACAAACAAACCAACAAGCAAACCAACAAACAAACCAGCCAACCAACCAACAAACAAAAAACAAACCGACCAACAAACAAACCAACCAACAAAAACAAACAAACAAACAAACAAACCAGCCAACCGACCAACAAACAAACAAACCAACAAACAAACAAACAAACAATGGGGGAGTGGGTGGCCTTGTGGTAGCATTGTGGGCTTTGGTGCGGAGGACCCGGGTTTGAGTCCCCGACACGACACTCAGGTGAACCACTGTGGACCCCTGAGCAAAGTCCTTAACCCCCCCACCAACTGCTCCCCGGGCGCTTTAAGTAGCAGCCCCCCTGCTCTCTGATACATACAGAGATGGTGACATGCAGAGCCCTGATTTCCCCTCCGGGATGTAAACAGTATAACAAAAAGAAAAAACAACAAACCAACAAACCAAGACACCAAGACTACCACATGAATCAAGTGTTTTGGACATCAGACTACCATGAGGCGATCATCGTGGACATTGATCATCGTGGACATTGATCATTGTGGACATTGATCATTGTGGACATTGGACATAAAAAAAAGAACGGTTCACAACTGAGATCTGATTCTCATCGTTCATTTAAAAGAGCGGTTCATAACAATGGGCTCTACGCACGACTCCACTGCTTCCTGAACTTAAGCTAGCTCCTTTGTTTGCTCTCTCATTACTGGACAGACCGATTAATCCAGGTGTGTCTGGCCAGTTGCTGAGGTCAGGCACACCTGGATTAATCCGCTCATCCAGTAATTAAAGACGGGAAATGAAGGAGCTACCGTAAGTTCAGGAAGTAGTGGAGTCGTGCGTAGAGCCCAGTGAGTCATTCATGACTGCCACATCTCTGCTGCGTCTGCTTTTAATGTCATTTTGGCCCCAAAATCCCCAATTTCCTTTTTTAATTTCTTTTCTAATTTAAATTATCCATGTAACCCCCCCTTCCAATTAAAAACCCCCAACCGAATGAATCTTCCTTCTTTCTCTTTCAAGAGGATATTTTTTCCCCCCCCAAACCGAACTAGGTATCACCCTAACCCGAATCTTATAATGGTGAGGATCGCTCTTACAGCTATGCTGAGACGAGACGTCAACCTAAAACAAGCCTCTCCTCCTTTCATAGATAGATGGCTAACACCTTCTTCCTTCCCTCGGCAAAAATTTTTTTTTTACTCCAACCCCCCCCCCTCAACTTCTCCTCTTGGTTGTTTCCACTAGGAGCTCCTGAGGATCAGCCGCTGCCTCTTTATTCCCCTCCCAAAAAAACAACCTCTATGACTATCCTTTTTTTATACCCCCCCCTTTTTAATAAATCTAATTTTTTCTTTCTTTCCACATAAGTCAGGCAGGATTATTCTGAATATTGGCGCACGTACATCCCACATCCCCATATATTATTTCCCCTAGAAAAACCTGAAAACCTCAATAATAATAATTTTTATCCCAAAAAGAAAAAAAGTCTCCATGTAAACGTGGCCTAGTGTTAAATAAATGAAAGGGAACTTGGAGATTTCCAGTTTGAACATAGACGAGTGATTTAAGCTGTAAGTTCTGTGAGGATCCGTCTGCCAACGACGCATCTCAAACTGGAACGGCGAGAACATTCCAGGAACCGGGAAGTTCAGAGCTCTTAAAGCTTCAGCTTCCTGCTGGTTTTGGCAGCGTACAGCTCTTTTTCTTTTCTTTCATAATTTATTATTTTTATTTTTATTCCATCACCAAATATAAATATATATAATTTTAAATTTATAAAAAATTATAAAATAAAAAATCAATATATATATTCCATACTTTAGATTTACCTTTCCCTATTCATTTCTATTCTCCTATTTCTCCTTATTTCGTCCTTCATTGTATTCTTCTCTTTTAATTTAGTATTCTGTTTGATTTGAATTAGATAAGACTCTTTCTATATAAACACTCATTTTCCATCTAATTATGACCTCCTGACAATTGTGAATTGAAAGATAAGGAGAATATCTGAGGGAAGCAATCGCAGAGGTGGATAGAGACAGGGTTACAAAAGAGTTTCAGATTTTCAAAAGTTAAAAGTTCCTTTTGCCCTACATATTCCTTTCATCAAGCATCGTGGAATTTTCAGACCTTTTTTATATTTCCTACGCCCCGAACAGTCCTCCCATTCGCGCGATCATCCAATCAAAGCGATAGTTGGGAGGAGAACAAAAATGAAAGGGGATGAAATAAGAGATGAACTCCAGAGATGTAGTATAGAGATTTAAAAGAGAGTGACAAAGAAACCTCCACTACTTCATCCTCCCTTCCGCCCCCACCCGCCGGTTTTAGCTGAGCCCCCCTCCACAGGACCTCCCCTCTCAGAAGACCTGTTAAAAACCCCCAAAGTTTCCCAAAAACACATAAAGGACTCCCAGTCTGATAGTAATATCATTCTCTAGCCTGATTAGACTTTGTTTTTTCTGTTTTATTTCGTTTTAATCAGTATATCCAAACCCCCCCCCTCACCTCCCCCCCCCCATTACACCCCCCAAACACAGTAACACGGTTCGGGGATTTTTTTTATTTGGGGTGATTTTCCGACTCAGGGCAATTGACGGCAGTTTGAATTTGAGGAAAGATGGAAACCCCCAAGATCCGAAATTCCTGAAGAATTCCCTCTCCCAGACTCCGGAGAAGCCCCAACTTCCACCATCCTTCTAACCCTAACACACCCCTACCCACCATAAACAAAAAAGAAGTACATTAGAACCCTCCCCACCCCTCCACCCCCCCCCCCACCCCCCCCCTTATCCCCCATCTAACCCCCCCCCAGAGCCCTGAAAATCCCTAAACTCCCCCCTCCCCCCCACCCCCCCACAAACCTGGAAAAATTCGAAAGAAAAAACCAAAAATCCCAAATCCCCCATGCCCATTGTTTCCCCTTTCCCATAAGTCAGTCTTAGTCTAGTTCTTCTACCCTTCACCACTACTTACTCATTACCTCTCTCCTTTTTTTTCTTTTTTCTTTTTTTTTTTTTTATAATTTTTTCTTTTTTTTTTTTTTTTTTCCTTCATTTTGGGTTTCCGGTTATCATTAAAATAATAAAATTATTTTTTTTTTTTTGCAAATTGCTTTAATTAATAAAAAAAAATAAAATTTTTAAGGGGTTCTAATTTCTTTCTTTCCCCACTTAAATGTTTAACAACCTAACGTAACGCCTCCAGCATCAGTGTGGGTCCAGCTGCAGTCTGACGTCCCTCCCCATGTCCTGACCCCCCCCCCGTGTTCTGACTTCCCACAGCAGTCAGGATGGCGTTTCCAGCAGCAGGTCGGGTCGCGGTCGCGGTCGCTGCCCTGGTGGTGTGCTGCAGTCTGCAGAGGCCTCTGACTGTCTGTGTCAGGTAAGAATGATGATGATGATGATGATGATGATGGTGAATACCTGTGTGGTTTCTGATGGCTGCAGCTCAGAAACACGCTGATTCTTTTCCAGGAACTGATGGGGGCAGAAACGTCCCGTCTTCTTAGAGGAAAGAGATCAAGTGAGTCACTGCAAAGAAAAGTGACGTTCGGCCGATGGCGGAGACGACGGGATGATGATGATGATGATGATGATGATGTTTGTTTCAGTTCCAGCTGCCATCAATGCCTCCGATTACGAGCTCCAAGTTGTCATCAACGTCTCAGACCTGGCAAGTCTCCGAATGGCTCTGAGCACGCTGCGTTTTCCCATAACCATGAACGCAACGGGCCAGATAACCAGCCTGAACACCACCACAGGTAAGATGGGCCATGCTGGGCCCTCATCGTGGGGGTGTGACTCGGTGTCTGCCCATATCTCAGACTCAATCATGACACCATTTTCATTTAATTTGATTTACGATCCACTGATCGATATTAAACGATATTACAAATATGAAACAAGGTTATTGTTTCATAACATAACTAAGCTGTGCAGCAGCATGTCCCCATGTCACATCCATCCGCTGCACACACATAAACTTTTTTATGTTAACATACAATAAATAAATACATAAATGAATTTAACTTGTCAGCATCATTTTCTATTTTTTTTAATCTTCTCAACTGCACTTCTTCAGTTTGTAATCCCGATGCATCTGCATCAGTTATTTCTGTATCAGTAACAACGAACCTCATTTAAGCTGATGTGCATCCGACGTCCAATAGTTTTATTGATATCTTTTAGAAAATGTCGAGAGGCTTGCTGATAGTTTTTAACTGGAGAAAAACTAATTCTTCATTTAAAGAGTGAAATGTCTTTTTGGTTTTGTTTATCGTACTGATGTCATGATTAGGTACGTGCACACTCAAAAATAAAGGTACAGACAGGAACATTTCTGTACCTGCACGTACATTTACTACAAATGTTCCCTCAAAAGTACAATATTGGTCTTTATGAGGCCAGAAGTATCTATATACTATGAAAAAGGCTCCAAAGTAATATAAAGTACACATTTGTACCATTCCAACCCTAAGGGTACCTGCAGCATTGAAACATGTGTGTAGCTTGTACAATAACTATAAATAGCAGTACTTCTAAACAGTAGTATAATTATAGGTATTATATCATGATTTTCATAATAATCATAGTAATAATTATATGTATAATTATATATGTGTTTGGCCTAATATTTCTATAATAATTATTCATTTATTATTAGCATCTTTGATTGTTGTCATAATCTCTATTTTATTGACTTTTATTCATCATCTTTAATTGGTTTAATTGTACTTTATTAACTCATACAGCTTGATAAGGTACAAAAATGGACCATGAAGGTACAGAAATGTCTTTTAGAAAGGAACCCCCCCCCAGCAACAAGCTTTGGACCCTTTTAAGTACAAACTGGTACCTCTGTTTCTGAGTGTGTACACAACTATAAACATGGATTTTGTTGTGAAAATGTGTCACAGGCCCTTCAAATTAAAGCCAATTTCATAATAAAAGTTTGTTTGAGTCAATATCAGGTTGTTGGATCGATTTACAATTAACATGGATGGATGTATGGTTGCACCACTATCTCATTGATGATTGGCTGGTGGTCTTTTCCCTCTAGTGTGTTCTTCAGGTGTGACAGGATACCAGTGCAGATGCGAGGAGGGCTTTGCTTGGTCTTACAACAGCTGCGTTAGCTACGGAGCCTGCAACGCCGTCTCTGGTGACACGTGCGGATGCATCGACGACCTGCCTGCAGACGGACGGTACTGCCAGCTGAACTCCAGCCGAACAGGTAAGTTACCACCTCACATGCTCACTACGCTTCCCACCTTCAGGGGCCCTATGACTTATATGTATATATAATACATACATATATATATATGTATATATATATATATATATATACATATATATATATATATATATATATATGTGTGTGTGTGTGTGTGTGTAAGTGGGCAGAGAGGTCACTTCAGTCATCAGATGGTATTTTGTTTGAGACAGTCACTCCATACCCGGGGAGGGAGGAGGGTGGGGGAGGGGAGCAAAGCATCCCTCCACAGTCCCATCCAGGACAAAGTTGATAAGAACAGCCCAAGGCCGCTCCCGGGGAGCCAGATTAAAGGAATAGTACAGCCACATCCACCCCCCCTCATGGTGAGAAAGACTCTGCAGCACTTTTTTAACATCTCAAATGCAGCCGGTGATCAGGAAGGCTTCTCGTTTCCCCCCAACTTTCATATAATGGAGTTCACCGGGGTCCGAGCCAAAAAGGTCCTTAAAGTCCACAAAAACGTGTCAATATTCTCCTGCGGCACACGTGCGTTCATGAAACTACGGAAGCCGCGGCAGACGAGATCACGCGTTCTCTTCTTCTTTCTTTCTTTGTTTTAAATCAACATCAACCCCTCTTGGACCCTCTTGTGTTTGTCAGCAGCTCTGTCACTCTTAGCACAATGTAAACAGAGAATTTCTTCTTCTACGCTTGTATTATCGGCAGAATAGGCTCTGAACGCCGAGGCTTCCGTAGTTTCATGAACACACATCGGCGTGCTTGCGGGAGATGTGATGTAGTACTGATGTAGTACTGATGTAGTACTGATGTAGTACTGTTTAGGCTCTAAAAATCTACTAAATGACGTCGTTTCCAGTAAATTCTGGACACTACCCACTCAGGACACTTGGATTACATTGGACGAGCAGTATGGAGGAACATTGACACGTTTTTCCAGATTGTCCCAATCATGTTTGTTACCCCCATTCCGAGTCCCCCAACTTCTCCACGGTGGAACCCACATCCTTCATGCGGTCAGACGTCGTCCCCAGTTTGCCCCACAGGGCATCCAGCTTGCGATTCAACCAGCTGAAGTTTGAGTCTGTGTGTTGATAGCTCAGAGGAACAGCTCGAACAGCAGCCTGCCAACAGCTTCTGAACTTCCCAATAAACCAGGTACCCGGCAGCTCCAATCAGCAGGAACCCAGTTATCATAAATCCAAATGTGTCCAGGTCCTCAGTGTCTTCCACAGAGAGAACAGTGAGGTACAAAATCCTCCAGTTCTTCCAAGAATCCATCGTATCCCCGGCAAATGAAGGAGAAGGTGAAGACACATTCAATAAAACAAGAGTAAAACATGCGCATAAAAGTGCTGTCCACATTAAAATTATGCAGCTTCCTATAAAAATACATGTGCTGATGGCCAACAAACCTCCTAAATTATATTTACTCTCTCTTAACTTAAAGGATAAGTTTCTTTTTATTTTCCAACCTGGATCTTTTTTCTAGGAGTTTATACGTGCATTTACTCACCGGTAAAGTTTCTGCATCACTTTGAGTCTTTGGGAAGAATTTACGTTGAGTCGCTTTTCGGTGAACGTCCAGTATAATGATGGAGACGGGGCAGCCTCTATCAGACATTATCTGCAGTAAAACTCCTTCATTTCATCAATACAGATCTGGGCATGAAAAAGTTCCTCCTTTCTCTGCCAGAAGTGGTGCAGTGATAGTGCACCATTACTGCACTATCACTGGCTGAACGACTTGTCCCGCAAATACTTCATCACGTACGGTGTCCAAACTTGGCGTGTGGAAACGTGCTTGTTACGGGAATTCATTTGTGCTCTGAAATCGTTTCCCCTGGCACACAGGTGTTTCTCTGTGCGACTGAATTAGCAGACAAGTGGCTGGTAAGTAGCTGGCAGTCGGCTGAAACGGGAACTTTTTCATGCCCACATCTGTACTTTCAGTAGAATGAAGGAATGAATGAGTACTTTTGTCCTGTGAGTTCAGAGTTTCATAATCGTGTTTTTCTTGTCTGGGTAGCAGCTGATCGTCTCAGCTGTACTACAGAAACACATCATGAACATTCTGCCCTAAAAAGTGTAGAACCCTGATAACTAACGGAAAGATAAATCTGGACTCACGGGACAATAGTACGCGTTCGTTCATTCATTATACGTTTCACCCGCAAATCAAACTTTCTGAATTACACCCATCATTCTTAAACTTTTTCAGTCTTTGTCATCTTTTACTGACGCCAGCGCTGCTCTTTTTATCTGCAGTGACATCAACCACGATGGGCATGACCACGACGCAGCCTCCTCCAACACCAGCTGGTAGGACCCATCGTCATCTGTTTGAGCTCATTAACCCTCACAGCTCCCCCAGCTTTCTGAAGGGGGGGTGAACGACCTTTTATGTTACTTTTATCTACTAATGCAAACAGCATAAACTTGGTGCAGGTGTGTATTCTGGTCTGACTCATGATCTTCTAGAAGATGGGGGGTGTAACTCTTTCTCTAAGGTCTCTAACTAAAATCCTCCTCATTTCCTCCTTAGAGCCAATCCGTGCCACATTGACTTGCATTGAAAAGGACCTTTCTAGAATCAAATGTTATTCCAGAATAAATGTTTAGGAGAACATTTTTCTCCTCACACACTTGCTCTACACTTCAATCATGTAGTTTGAACTGTTTTCCATGACATCAGACCATTTACTCAGAAGGAGCCCCCCCCCCGCTTTTTATCTTAGTGATGAAACCAGAGACTTCAATGTTATTTCAGCCAATCAGAGTCCTTCAAACACTCAGAAATGCATCTAATGAAGTAAACAATCTTTGTTCTTCTTTCATGTGAGGTTATTTGAGCGTGAAAGAGTCTCACATTTGTAACTTTGGTGTGTTTTTTCCAGCATTGTGATCAGTCAGATCACATGCTAATTATTTAGCTCAGTCTGTTGCAGGGAATTTAGTTCCCTCTCTGTGATGCTGCCATTCCAGTTCAAACTGGAACTTTTCCACATTTTTTTTGCATTTTATCTTAAACAACTTCTCATTGAGCTTTTTTAATTGTGGTTGCTATAATCTATGCTTAGGTCTGCTCTGTATACCTAATAATAACCTGCCACCTACAGGCTAGTTTTTACTTATTTTAACCCACTTTCCAGTTTTAGGGAGTGGGAACATTGTGTGGACAAACTGGAACTTAAAGGGTTAAAATTTTGAAACTCATTGATTTTTTTGGTGTTGATGGTTCAGCCAGAAGTCTGTGATGACAGCCATGAAAAAAAATGCAACTTTTCATTTCTAGATAATATTTACAGGCCGTTAATTGACATTGGTCAGTCTGTGGCCTTAAGAAGCTGAATGTAACTTTTCTTATGGAGCTGTGAGGGTTAAAGCTCCAGTGTGGAGCTAATCCAGCTTTTTATAGCAAACATATTTAACTGAAGTCTAATCACATCCAAATAAAAGTGTTTTCATAGCGTAGAATGAGTTGTATATAAAGACACAGCTGGCGGCCAGGTTGCGTCGCCATCTTCAAATTTGATTTGATTTGATTTATTTCATGTCCTCATCAGCTGTGGCAATGCCAAAGCTATTCTTCTTGGGGTCTGCTCAATGTGCTGATGCATTATATGTTACCCAGGACATTATCCATGTTTACATACAAACAACACAAAAACTCACGCACACAAGAAACAAAGACATACAAACAGATTAACAACACACTTGTTTCAATGTGTGTCAGCTGATTTGTTGAGTTTTTCATTGGTCAGCCTGGGACTTTCATTTGAACGTTGTTTTTCATAGACATGAGAAAAGATTGAACAAAATGTCTCCTGTGCTCGTCCTCAGAGCCAGTGGAGGCGGATCTCATCCTTGACTTGCGCATCCCAGTCACCAGCGTGCCATCAAACTTCTTTGAAGCATTCAGGGAGACTCTGAGAAATCTCACGTTTCCTCTGATCGTCTCGTCATCGTTGGAAGTTCTAGACGTGAACTTCACCACAGGTCAGAGCTTCAGTTTACTTGGTTTATTTTGGGATTTTGGTGAATAAACGGCCGATAATAAAACTTGTTTAATGTCTTTAAAAGGATGCTCTCCAAACTCGTCCACTGGAGGGCTGCAGTGTCAGTGTGAGGAGGAGTTTGCATGGTCATGTGACACGTGTCGCACCTACGGAGAATGCAGCAACGCAAGCAGACCAACCTGCAGGTGTATAAATGGACTTCCTCCTGATGGACGCTTCTGCCAGCCAATCACAAGTCAGTACTGACGTCTAGTCGTGGTGGTGGGCTCAGAAAGGCTCTGAATAACTCCTGTACCTACTGGTTCATGGTTTTCAGTGACAATGATAAACACGACTGAAGGTTGAGGCTCCTGAAACGCTTTTATCTCCTCTGTTTCTCAACAGGTGTCCCTCCATGTCCAACACCAAGTCCAGGTATGAAAACCATCTTTGATTTCAGACGTTTACTGTCAGGCAGCTGCTAGCATCAGGAGGCCTCCATGTAACGCAAGACCAGCAGCCATGTTGCTGAAGTTATTGATCATCTATCTGTAGATTATCTAAAACTACTGCAAGGCTCTCGAGTGTCTTCTTCTCCGGCTGATTCCAGGAATAAACCCGTCTGCATTTAGTTTGTTTCATCTAAAACTGTTTGTCTTGGTGCTAACATTGTTGTGTTTTTGTTTTTATTCACAGTGATGTCAACAACAATAACTACAACAGCAGTTCCAAACACAACAGCAGCATCTCCTGCAACAACAGCTGGTATTCCCCGTTCATGTTGAAGGCTTAGAAGACTAACACTGAAACTAACCGTGAAACCTAAAATACAGCTGTGTGAAAAAGTGTTTCCTCCTTCCTGATTTCTTACTTTTTTGCATGTTTGTCACACTTAAATGTTTCAGACCATCAAACTAATTTTAATGTGAGTCAAAGATAACACAAGTTAACAGAAAATGCAGTTTTTAAATGAAGATTTTTATTAGTAAGGGGGGGAAATCTGAACCTCCATGGTCCCTGTATAAAAAAGTGATTGCCCCCCCTGTTAAAACATAAATTATCTGTGGTTCATCATCTTTGGAAAGCTGAGTTCAGTTTCTCTATCCACATCCAGGCCTGATTACTGCCACACCTGTTCTCCATCAGAAATCCCTTAAATAGGACCTGCCTGACAAAGTGAAGTAGACCAAAAGATCCTCCAAAGCTAGACATCATGCTGCCATCCAAAGAAATTCAGGAACAAATGAGAAACAAAGTCATTGAGATCTATCAGTCTGGAAAAGGTTCCAAAGCCATTTCTAAAGCTTTGGGACTCCAGAGAACCACAGTGAGAACCATTATCCACAAATGGGGAAAACATGGAACAGTGGTGAACCTTCCCAGGAGGGGCCGGCCGACCAAAATGACCCCAAGAGCACAGCGACGACTCATCCAAGAGGTCACAAAAGACCCCAGAACAACATCCAAGAACTGCAGGCCTCACTTGCCTCAATGAAGGTCAGTGTTCATGACTCCCCCATCAGAAAGAGACTGGGGGGCAAAAATGGCTGCATGGCAGAGTTCCAAGACCAAAACCACTGCTGAGCAAAAAGAACATAAAGGCTCGTCTCAGTTTAGCCAGAAAGCATCTTGATGATCCCCAAGACTTTTGGGAAAATACTCTGTGGACTGACGAGACAAAAGTGGAACTTTCTGGAAGGTGGAGGTCCCATTACATCTGGCGTAAAAGTAACACGGCATTTCAGAAAAGGAACATCATAGCAACAGTAAAATATGGTGGTTTTAGTGTGATGGTCTGGGGCTGTTTTGCTGCTTCAGGACCTGGAAGACTTGCTGTGGTAAATGGAACCATGAATTCTGCTTCTACCAAAAATCCTGAAGGAGAACGTCCGGCCATCTGTTGGTGACCTCAAGCTGAAGCGCACTTGGGTTCTGCAGCAGAACAATGATCCAGAACACACCAGCAAGTCCACCTCTGAATGGCTTAAGAACAACAACATGAAGACTTTGGAGTGGCCTAGTCAAAGCCCCCACCTGAATCCCATTGAGATGCTGTGGCATGACCTTAAAAAGGCGGTTCATGCTGGAAAAGCCTCCAATGTGGCTGAATTACAACAATTCTGCAAAGATGAGTGGAACAAAATTCCTCCACAGCGCTGTAGAAGACTCACTGCCAGTTATCACAAACGCTTGATGCAGTTGTTGCTGCTAAGGTGGAACAACCAGTTATTAGGTTTAGGGGAAGATCACTTTTTCACACAGGGACATGGAGGGTTGGATTTCCCCCCCTTACTAATAAAAACCTTCATTTAAAAACTGCATTTTGTGTTTACTTGTGTTATCTTTGTCTAATATTTAAATTTGTTTGATGATCTGAAACATTTAAGTGACAAACAAGCAAAAAAGTAGGAAACCAGAAAGGAGAAACACTTTCACACAGCTGTCACTCCAGAGCTCCTGGAGAGTCGCTTGTAACATCGTTATTTTACTGGTGTGGCGACGCTTGTGCGGCCGGAGCCTGATGCAGTTTAAGGCAACTTTAATCAAAGTCAGATGCAGCAGACGTAGCCCGAGCTGATCTCTGCTAGGCGATGGATCCTCCACCTTTTCTAGCTTTGAATGTTTCTCCTGATTTTAACTTGTAGTACTTTGATATTTTCTTTAAAATGTAAAGTGTGTCATAAATAATTTTTATTATAATTATTATCCTTTCATTGTTATGAGGCTCTAAAAATTAAAAACCGACAGGAAGTCAGCCATTTTGGGAAAAGCTGCCATTTGGTGTTTTCCTCAACACACATTTGAACAAAAGCTGGATCTTTCAGAGCGAAGTTGGTCATGAAAAAGAAACGTGAGATTCAGGAGTTTCTGAGTTGGAGGTGATCTCAGATAACAGGTGGATGTGACTGATCTAGAATAGCTACCAAAAAGTAGTATATGCAAGCTAAATTAAAATTAAAAAAATATAATTTTTTATTTTTCCTTTTTTTTTAAAAAATTAATTATTTAATTTTAATTATTTAAATAAATATATATAAATTTAATTTTATTTTTTATCTATATTTTTTTTTATAATATAATTTATAGTAGTATATTATTGTACATTTTTTTTTATATTTTTTGTTTTTAATATTTAATTTTAATGTTACTTTGGGAAAAAAAAAAAAAACTTTTATTTATTTTTTTTTTTTTTTTTTTTTTTTTTTTTCTAATTTAAATAAAATAAAAAAGATATTTTGATTTTTGTTTATGATGATGTATTTTTAAACACTAAACAGTGTACTATAACTTATAGTCTATAAGTGTATTATTTGTAATCAGTAAACTCATAGTAAACCTAAAAGGTTAGCTCGACTACTTTCTTAAACTAAAAGGGCATGGAGAAGTTTACTGCTAGAAAACTAACAGTATACATAGAAGAATACTTTTAGTATATTTAAAAGTGTACTTTCTAAAAGTAAAAGTAAGCTTAAAGTTTTAGTACAAGTACGCTAATAGTATACCTAGAAGTATACTTTAAAGTATACTTTCTAAAAGTAAAAGTAAGTTTAAAGTTTTAGTACGAGTACACTAATAGTATACCTTGAAGATTACTTTTAGTATACTTAAAAGTGTACTTTGTCAGATTAAAAGAAAGCTTAAAATGTTCATATGTGTACGGCAGAGTGGGTAGCCTCGTCGCGGTAATGTCATGGGTTTTGATGCGGAGGACCCGTCATGCCACCCAGGTGAGCAAGGTCCTTAAGCCCCCCCCCCCCCCCCTGCTCCCTAGTACCTACAGAGATGGTGAAATACAGAACCCTAATTTCCCCTTGGGGTCATAACAGTATCTAAAAAGAAAGAAATAAAATCTAAAAATAAAAGTAAGCTTGAAGTTTTAGTACGAGTACACTCACAGTATACCAGAAGATTACTTTAAGTATACTTAAAAGTGTACTTTTAAATACTTAAATTGGTCCAATTTAGTCCCAAGAAGTACACTTGTTAGTATACTGGTAGTACACTAATAGCAGTGTACTTGGTAAATAAAAGTACACTTAGGGGATATACTTTAGTACACTTGAGTATACTTCTGTTTGGTACGGGTAGTCCTGCAGGAGGATGGGATGCTGGCACGTTGCTGTTCCTGCTGGTTTCTTATGATTATTACGACCTTTTAATTTATCCGGATCTATCCTCGTCTGTTTGTAAGTTTCTCCGTCTGTACCTTTGGCCAGACTGGTCCGCTGTGTGTGCTGTTGCAGAATTGCAAATTCCCCCATCGTGGGACAAATAAATGTTTTTCTTAT
Source organism: Atherinomorus stipes (assembly GCA_023101725.1). Taxonomy (NCBI): domain Eukaryota; kingdom Metazoa; phylum Chordata; class Actinopteri; order Atheriniformes; family Atherinidae; genus Atherinomorus; species Atherinomorus stipes. The sequence continues at coordinate 71,021 of JALJCO010007646.1, read as the reverse complement.
CTTACCTTACCTTACCCCTGATGGATCGTCTCCTGTGCTCGTCCTCAGAGCCAGTGGAGGCGGATCTCATCCTTGACTTGCGCATCCCAGTCACCAGCGTGCCATCAAACTTCTTTGAAGCATTCAGGGAGACTCTGAGAAATCTCACGTTTCCTCTGATCGTCTCGTCATCGTTGGAAGTTCTAGACGTGAACTTCACCACAGGTCAGAGCTTCAGTTTACTTACTTGGTTTATTTTGGGATTGTGGTGAATAAACGGCCGATAATAAAACTTGTTTAATGTCTTTGAAAGGATGCTCTCCAAACTCGTCCACTGGAGGGCTGCAGTGTCAGTGTGAGGAGGAGTTTGCGTGGTCATGTGACATGTGTCGCACCTACGGAGAATGCAGCAACGCAAGCAGACCAACCTGCAGGTGTATAAATGGACTTCCTCCTGATGGACGCTTCTGCCAGCCAATCACAAGTCAGTACTGACGTCTAGTCGTGGTGGTGGGCTCAGAAAGGCTCTGAATAACTCCTGTACCTGCTGGTTCATGGTTTTCAGTGACAGTGTGTCTGAATTTAATTTGTAAATGATTTGATGAACACAACTGAAGTTTTTTTTTTTGGGGGGGGGGGGGGGGGGGGGGGGGTTTGTCCCTCTCTATTAACGGTCTCTGGTGTGGATGAGGAATTGTCTGACCAGACACGAGCTGCAGGTAGACTGAGGACAGTTGAGACACACCATACTTGCACATGCAGCAAGCTCTTGCTGTGGTTTCCGGTGTGTGCATGCGTAACAGCATCCTGTTTGAGCGTGGGAAAATTCAGCTTTGTGTGAAGCTCCACGGTGAAGATATTCAAAAAAGTATTTTTGGACAGGTCAGATTTAGATTTTACCGTGTTGCTTTCACCATGAATATCTTCCTTCTTTATGTTCCTTTTAAAATTAACTTCTGTATCTGCAAACTTTGTTTTGTGCACTAAAAACTGAGATATTCATTAAATGGTAGCAACCATCGATTTCTGATGGGGAGCTCGTCGTCAGGAGCCCACCTCCTCTCGTGATCCCCTCGTATACTGCACGACCCACGATTTCTGATGGGGAGCACGTCGTGAGGAGCCCACCTCCTCTCGTGACCCCCTCGTATACTGCACGACCCACGATTTCTGATGGGGAGCACGTCTTGAGGAGCCCACCTCCTCTCGTGATCTCCACGTATACTGGACGACCCATGATTTCTGATGGGGAGCACGTCGTGAGGAGCCCACCTCCTCTGGTGACCCCCTCGTATACTGCACGACCCACGATTTCTGATTTCGAGGGGAGCTCATTGTGAGGAGCCCACCTCCTCTCGTGATCCCCGTATACTGCACGACCCACGATTTCTGATGGGGAGCACGTCGTGAGGAGCCCACCTCCTCTCGTGACCCCCTCGTATACTGCACGACCCACGATTTCTGATGGGGAGCTCGTCATGAGGAGCCCACCTCCTCTCGTGATCCCCACATATACTGCACGACCCACGATTTCTGATGGGGAGCTCGTCATGAGGAGCCCACCTCCTCTCGTGATCCCCTCGTATACTGCACGACCCACGATTTCTGATGGGGAGCTCGACTTGAGGAGCTCACCTCCTCTCGTGATCCCCTCGTATACTGCACGACCCACGATTTCTGATGGGGAGCTCGTCGTGAGGAGCCCACCTCCTCTCGTGATCCCCTCGTATACTGCACGACCCACGATTTCTGATGGGGAGCACGTCGTGAGGAGCCCACCTCCTCTCGTGACCCCCTCGTATACTGCACGACCCACGATTTCTGATGGGGAGCACGTCGTCAGGAGCCCACCTCCTCTCGTGACCCCCTCGTATACTGCACGACCCACGATTTCTGATGGGGAGCACGTCGTGAGGAGCCCACCTCCTCTCGTGACCCCCTCGTATACTGCACGACCCACGATTTCTGATGGGGAGCACGTCGTGAGGAGCCCACCCCCTCTCGTGACCCCCTCGTATACTGCACGACCCACGATTTCTGATGGGGAGCTCGTCGTCAGGAGCCCACCTCCTCTCGTGATCCCCTCGTATACTGCACGACCCACGATTTCTGATGGGGAGCTCGTCGTGAGGAGCCCACCTCCTCTCGTGACCCCCTCGTATACTGCACGACCCACGATTTCTGATGGGGAGCACGTCGTCAGGAGCCCACCTCCTCTCGTGATCCCCTCCTATACTGACGACAGATGATTTGGCCAAGAGTCGGCCCGATCCCCGAAAGTGTCGCATGACTGGAAAATCATTTCAAAATTGTCTCAATTTTGTTCCCATCAGGATGAATAACGCAGAAATAGCTGTTGTTGAGGCCCCTTAAACACTTTTATCTCCTCTGTTTCTCAACAGGTGTCCCTCCATGCCCAACACCAAGTCCAGGTATGAAAACCATCTTTGATTTCAGACGTTTACTGTCAGGGCAGCTGCTTGTTTTTATGGAGATGTATCCACCAGCAAAGATGTGATGAAGATATGGACGAACATCACTTTCGTGTGTGCCTGTAACCATAAAGACATCTGTAAAGATCTAGACATGGTTCACCAACTAAACTTCAACATGAGAAGTAGATGAAGCAAATCTACATGCAAGCTTTGTTCAAATGCACTTATAAACTGTAGTTAAAATGGTTTTAGAATACTGAGGTAGTTTCCAGGAGGCCTCTCATCTTCATCACCAGCTGTGTTTGATCAGTGCGACTGGTCACCAGATGGATGACTGGTCATCGTTTGGTACCATAAAACACGTTTCCAGGAATAAACCCGTCTGCATTTAGTTTGTTTCATTAAAACTGTTTGTCTTGGTGCTAACATTGTTTTTGTTTTTTATTCACAGTGATGTCAACAACGATGACAGCAATAACTACAACATCAGTTCCAAACACAACAGCAGCATCTCCTGCAACAACAGCTGGTATTCCCCGTTCATGTTGAAGGCTTAGAAGACTAACACTGAAACTAACCGTGAAACCTAAAATAACTGCAGAGCTCCTGGAGAGTCGCTTGTAGCATCGTTATCTTACTGGTGTGGAGACGCTTGTGCGGCCGGAGCCTCATGCAGTTTAAGGCAGCTTTAATCAAAGTCAGATGCAGTGGATGGAGCCCGAGCTGATCTCTGCTGGAAGATGGATCCTCCACCTTTTCTTGCTTTGAATGTTTCTCCTGATTTTAACTTGTAGTACTTTAACATTTTCTTTAGGAACCCTAAGCCCATTTTTCCCAAAATTGCATCCTCCACTTAAAATGAGTGCATCTCTGCAACCACAAGGCCTATTAGAATAAATTTGGTGTCACATTAAAGAAAACACTAGTGAGATTTATGGAGATGTGCAAATATAAGTATATTTGTTACTGGTGAAGAGTAAATTAAGATGTGACAGCAAAATTTCAAACCTTGCCTTAAAAAAACCCACTTTCAGCATCAGCAACTCTCTGAAATGATGCTTTAGAAGCTGTTAATCTCTTTTAATCCAAACTAAAATATGTTGACATTGTTCCTGCAGAGACCCCCCCCCCCCCCCCTCTAAAGTAAAGCAGAACATAATTACAAAGTTTGTTTTTACAAAAAGTTCAGCGAGGTTTTCATAATGGCCATTTTGGCACAGTTGGTAATGTTATGGTCCATCATGCCACATTATTATAATTCTTCCATAATAAATATCTTTAAAAAAAACAACAAAAACCTCCTGAAACTTCAGCTTTATGACGTCTGTTTCAGCACGCGCCCTCACAGCGTCCTTACCTGCTGTTTGTGGTTACGCAGACCCATAACTCCACAACGGATTGGTTGATTTTGGTGAATGAAACATCAATCACTTGATTAAAGCCAGTAGAACGTATCTAGACCCCTGTGGCAAAGATTCACAGGACTTTCAGCCAATCAGAGCAAGCAGAAGGTGGTCATTCAGTATTGGCTGGTACCTGCATCGGTAGATTGTGAAGCTGTCTGCTGGATCCTAAAGTCCTTAGTCTAAACCAAAAGTGTTTCATATGTTGCCCCAGAGATTATTTTAGACAACCAGGTGTGGATTTACCGGTAAAACTAGTTTTTACAGAGAAACAGCAAAGGTAAGAGAAATGTTTAAACTAGTTTGTGTGTGAGCGGTTTCGGCTGCTGCTGCTTATCAGCTTCTATCTCTGTAATCTTTGCTGCAAAGGACTGTGAAGACCATGTTTGGATTCTGCAGAGTCTCTGCTTTCATTTCATATGCATTTTGTGCTGGTCTGATGAAGGGTTGTGGCTGTGAAGACAGAAATGTTGTACATAGGTTGCTATTATGCCGTGTTTTTACGTTTTACATTTTTTATTTCATTTGGATATAACTTTAGTTGTTTTGCACATTTTAAAAGGGTTTGTGCTGCTTGTAGCCGAGCTTCTGCAGTTTCATTTGATGTGGCAAATTGCAATAATCCCCATCATCAATCCGTCGTTTATCACCATTGTTCTTGAGTAACCTTGAGTTCAGTGTAAGTGTGTTATATATCATATTTATACTGGCACAGTGCTGTTCCTGCTGGTGTCGTTTTTCATGATTATTACAAGCTGTTGAGTTAGTTCTTTCCTGAAGGAATGAGACAAGAACGAGTCAACACAAAGTTAGAGTTTTAACTTGCAAGCGGAGACAGTGTCATACCATCGCCGAGGTTTTTCTGAGCCTTGCAGCTTTTTATTCACACAGGTCATGTTAGACAAAACAACTGCTCGTATGGAAACAGGTTGACAGATACAGTAGCAGAAGATAGTAGTACTTCTCCATAGCAGTAATTTTCCACTGAGAGCATGTCACACACTTGTCATTGATAAAATATAATGATTCTAACATAAACCTGATGGATCGTCTCCTGTGCTCGTCCTCAGAGCCAGTGGAGGCGGATCTCATCCTTGACTTGCGCATCCCAGTCACCAGCGTGCCATCAAACTTCTTTGAAGCATTCAGGGAGACTCTGAGAAATCTCACGTTTCCTCTGATCGTCTCGTCATCGTTGGAAGTTCTAGACGTGAACTTCACCACAGGTCAGAGCCTCAGTTTACTTACTTGGTTTATTTTGGGATTTTGGTGAATAAACGGCCGATAATAAAACTTGTTTAATGTCTTTGAAAGGATGCTCTCCAAACTCGTCCACTGGAGGGCTGCAGTGTCATTGTGAGGAGGAGTTTGCGTGGTCATGTGACACGTGTCGCACCTACGGAGAATGCAGCAACGCAAGCAGACCAACCTGCAGGTGTATAAATGGACTTCCTCCTGATGGACGCTTCTGCCAGCCAATCACAAGTGAGCATTCCTGTTGTACAGCTACGGTAGTATGCATGAATTCATTTTTAAACTAACTCAGAAAACCAGAAAAATGAGGAAGTTCTGTGTTTTCTCTCCTCAGGTTTTCCTCCATGTCCGACTCCAAGTCCTGGTAAAGTTTTATTCTGCTTCTCAGACATTGTTGGTGACATGAAACGGCTTTTATCAAAGGGTTTGTTTGTTTTTCAGTGATGTCAACAACAGTTATGACAACGTTGCCAATCAGCACTCCAACGATGACAATTATGGCAACAACAAACTCAACAACACCAGAAGTGACCACAGCAAACATGACAACAGCAATTACAGCTACATCAGCCGCAACCACAACTATAGCAACTACAGCAGCAACAACTACAGCAACTACAGCAGCAACAAATGCAACTATAGCAACTACAGCAGCAACAACTACAGCAACTACAGCAGCAACAAATGCAACTGTAGCAACTACAGCAACTACAACAGCAACAACTACAGCAACTAACAAACAGCAACAACTACAGCAACTACAGCAGCAACAAACGCAACTGTAGCAACTACATCAGCCACAACAACAACTACAACAACAACAACTACAACTACAACTACAACTACAACTACTACAACTACAACACCTACAACGCCAGCAGTCATTTCTCGTGGCGCGACCTTTACCATGGACATGGATTTCAGAAGTTCGTACAATAACCGGGATGATGAAGTTTACAAAGACGTGTACAATGCTGTAAGTACTGATGCGTACTAACCTGTACTTGATGCTCTCAGTTTACTGTAATATAAACTTTCTCTCAATGTGTCAAACAGATTGAATCGAAATGCAAGGAACGCGTCTCCGGATGTTCAGTACAGGCTCTTTCCTTCCGGTGAGTCAAACCTAACTTCCTTCAATTTCTCTCCCGTTTAAGTCTGTTTAGAGATTTGATGTTTTTCTTTTTGACTTGTTTACATATTTTCTTTTGTGGTACCCAGTATTTCCTGTACTGGTACTGGTAACTGATCCCCTCCACAACTGAGGGTGCTTTCACACCTACATAATCTGGTCCGGTTGAAGCGGACTGGAGTTCAGAACACGTGCAGGTTCGGTACGTCTGGGCAGGTGTGAAAGTGGACCAGTTTGTTCTGGACCGGACTAAAGAACCGTACCGAGACTGATCTCTGGAGGTGGTCTCGGAACGGTTCCATGCGGACTCCAGAACGGTTCTCTGATGGTGAGAACGCTGTGCGGCAGATTACAGCAGTTCCGTTCATCCTACATGATGAATGAAACAGAAGCTACCGGAGAAGTCGCCAAAGACATCTACGAAATACAAGATGGTTCAGGTTAGGAGCTCGTTGGTCTGCAGCTTTGCTTGCAACACATCTTCTTGGTGGAGAAAGAAAACAATTCTCCGTGCTCTCGTGCCGTATGAGAGTTTCACGCTGTAACATGCTGTTTATTTATCTCTTGTCTACTTCATTTCTGTTTTTTTTTCTTATATACTGTCAAAGACACACAAAACCACAAATGTTGTTATCTCGTTGTTATTCACAGTTTGTCTGCGTGTCCATGTCACTGTATTGTCTTTTTGCACTTTAAAAAATAGAAAAAGAAATACTGGTGTGAACGTGAACCAGACAAGATGAGAATTGCAACATACTGTACCGTATGAACAGGTGTTAAAGCACCCTGAGTGATGACCCATATACACGATACTGCCTAAAGTATCTGCTCACCATCCAGATGGTGGAATCAGGTGTTCCATCACTTCCACAGGTGTATAAATGAAGCAGCTCGGCATGCAGACTGTTTCCACAAACGTGTGAAAGAACGTGTCGCTCTCAGGAATCAGTGGATTCCAGCGTGGAACTGTGATAGGATGCCACCTGTGCAACAATCCAGCGGTGAAGTTTCCTCCTAAATATTCCACAGTCAGCTGTCAGCTGGATTCTAAGAACATGGAAGTGTTTGGGAACGACAGCATCTCAGCCACGAAGTGTTCGTCCACGTAAACTGATGGAGCGGGTCAGTGATGCTGAAGCTCATAGTGAGAAGAGGTGTCCAACTTTCTGCAGAGTCAATCACTACAGACCTCCAACCTTCATGTGGCCTTCAGATCAGATCAAGAACAGTGACAGAGAGCTTCATGGAATGGGTTTCCATGGCGACCAGCTGCATCCATCCATACATCACCAAGCGCGATGCAAAGCGTGGATGCAGTGGTGGAAAGCAGCCGCCACTGGACTCTAGAGCAGTGGAGGTTCTCTGGAGGACCAATCACGCTTCTCCATCTGCAATCTGATGGAGGAGTCTGGGTTTGGCGGTTGCCACGACAACGGTACTTGTCTGACTGCATTGTGCCAAGTGTAAAGTTTGGTGGAGGGGGGATTATGGTGTGGGGGTGTTTTCAGGAGCTGGGCTTGGCCCCTTAGTTCCAGTTTGGTGGAGGGGGGATTATGGTGTGGGGGTGTTTTCAGGAGCTGGGCTTGGCCCCTTAGTTCCAGTGAAAGGAACTCTGAATGCTTCAGCATACCAAGACATTCTGGACAATTCCATGTCCCAACTTTGTGGGACCAGTTTGGAGCTGGCCCCTTCCTCTTCCAACATGACTGTGCACCACAAAGCAGGTCCATGAAGACCTGGATGCAGAGTCTGGTGTGGAGGAACTGGACTGGCCTGCACAGAGTCCTGACCTCAACCCCATAGAACAGCTTTGGGATGAATCAGAGCGGAGACTGAGAGCCAGGCCTTCTGGTCCAACATCAGTGTGACCTCACAAATGTGCTTCTGGAAGATGGTCAAAGATTCCCAGAAACACTCCTAAACCTTGTGGACAGCCTTCCCAGAAGATGAAGCTGTTCTAGCTGCAAAGGTGGACCAACGTCATCCTGAACCCGACGGATCAGGAATGATGTTACTGAAGCTCATGTAGGGTTAGAGTGCATGTGACTGTGGGATCCTGTCACTATGCTGGCTGAACATGCACCCTGGCTACTTGGCACAGCGATATCCTGGACAATGTCTAGGTCTCTGTATTGGTGCCTGGTCTCAGTAATGTCTTGTCTCAGTCCCTGGTCTCAGTAATGTCTTGGTCTCGGTCCCTGGTCTTGGTAACGTCTTGGTCTTAGTCCCTGGTCTCAGTAATGTCCTGGTCTCGGTCCCTGGTATCAGTAATGTCTTGGTCTTGGTCCCTGGTCTCAGTAATGTCCTGGTCTCGGTCCCTGGTCTCAGTAATGTCTTGGTGTTGGTCCCTGGTCTCAGTAACATCTTGGTGTTGGTCCCTGGTCTCGGTAATGTCTTGGTCTTGGACCCTGGTTTCGGTAGCATCTTGGTCTCTGTCCCTGGTCTTGGTCCCTAGTCCCGGTAACGTCTTGGTCTCAGTCCCTGGTGTCAATAATGTCTTGGTCTCGGTCCCTGGTTTCGGTAACATCTTGGTCTCTGTCCCTGGTCTCCATCCCTGGTCTCGGTAAAGTCTTGGTCTTGGTCTTTTGTCTTGGTCCCTGGTCTCGGTAATGTCTTGGTCTCAGTCCCTGGGCTCGGTAATGTCCTGGTCTCGGTCTCTGGTCTTAGTAGTGTCTTGGCCTCGGTCCCTGGTATTAATAGTGTCCTTGTCTTGGTCACTGGTCTCAGTAACGTCTTGGTCTTAGTCCCTGGTCTCAGTAATGTCCTGGTCTCGGTTCCTGGTCTCACTAATGTCCTGGTCTCGGTCCCTGGTCTCAGTAATGTCTTGGTGTCGGTCCCTGGTCTCAGTAACATCTTGGTCTTGGTCCCTGGTCTCAGTAACGTCTTGGTCTTGGTCCCTGGTCTCGGTAACGTCTTGGTCTTGGTCCCTAGTCTCGGTAACGTCTTGGTCTTGGTCCCTGGTCTCGGTAACGTCTTGGTCTTGGTCCCTGGTCTCGGTAACGTCTTGGTCTTGGTCTACAACACTACATAAATGTACAAAATCATTTAGTTTTTCCTAAAAACTCTGAACACAAAAAGGGTCTCAACAGAAACCAGTTTTTACAGGTCAGGTCAAATGTAGGACCACAAAAGATCCGAACCATTCAGGAGCTGAAAGAGCCGACTCTCTGAAAAGAGCCGACTCTCTGAAAAGAACCGACTCTGAAAAGAGCCGACTCTGAAAAGAGCCGACTCTGAAAAGAGCCGACTCTCTGAAAAGAGCAGACTCTGAAAAGAGCCGACTCTGAAAAGAGCCGACTCTCTGAAAAGAGCAGACTCTGAAAAGAACCGACTCTGAAAAGAGCCGACTCTCTGAAAAGAACCGACTCTGAAAAGAGCCGACTCTCTGGAAAGAGCAGACTCTGAAAAGAACCGACTCTGAAAAGAGCCGACTCTCTGAAAAGAGCAGACTCTGAAAAGAGCCGACTCTGAAAAGAGCCGACTCTCTGAAAAGAGCAGACTCTGAAAAGAACCGACTCTGAAAAGAGCCGACTCTCTGAAAAGAACCGACTCTGAAAAGAGCCGACTCTCTGAAAAGAGCCGACTCTGAAAAGAGCCGACTCTCTGAAAAGAGCCGACTCTGAAAAGAAGCGACTCTGAAAAGAAGCGACTCTGAAAAGAGCCGACTCTCTGAAAAGAACCGATTCTGAAAAGAAGCGACTCTGAAAAGAAGCGACTCTGAAAAGAGCCGACTCTGAAAAGAACCGACTCTGAAAAGAAGCGACTCTGAAAAGAGCCGACTCTCTGAAAAGAACCGACTCTGAAAAGAAGAGACTCTGAAAAGAGCCGACTCTCTGAAAAGAACAGACTCTGAAAAGAACCGACTCTGAAAAGAAGCGACTCTGAAAAGAGCCGACTCTCTGAAAAGAACCGACTCTGAAAAGAACCGACTCTGAAAAGAAGCGACTCTGAAAAGAACCGACTCTGAAAAGAACCGACTCTGAAAAGAGCCGACTCTCTGAAAAGAACCGACTCTGAAAAGAGCCGACTCTCTGAAAAGAACCGACTCTGAAAAGAGCCGACTCTGAAAAGAGCCGACTCTCTGAAAAGAACCGACTCTGAAAAGAGCCGACTCTCTGAAAAGAACCGACTTTGAAAAGAGCCGACTCTGAAAAGAACCAACTCTGAAAAGAAGCGACTCTGAAAAGAGCCGACTCTCTGAAAAGAACCGACTCTGAAAAGAGCCGACTCTCTGAAAAGAACCGAAGTTCCCGTAACCAACAGTCAGGTCTGTGATTGGCTGCTCAGACTGCCTCATGCTCTTCAGGCAGTTTAACCCTTTGTTGTCCAGTGGGTCTCAGATGGGACTCTGTCCTGGGGGACAGTTCTTGACCTGACACAGTTTGGATGAGCGTCACACAGACGATCGGAGACGTCACTACCAGCTCCATCGTTGCTGGCGGTCGCACTCATGAAGTCCTCATTCGTGTTGCAGGAGTGGAAGTACCATCGCGTCCTACACCGTCAACGGAGCCTCCATTGACGACCCAGACATGAGCCAGATAGAAAGGGGGGTGTTTAGTGAGCTGGCATCAAAATACCCGGTGGTGTTTGACAGTAAGTCCGCCTTTTACATTGATGATGTGTTTAACTGTCATATTTATGTCGGTACGTGAGAAACGTGACCTAGATGACCGTAGAATAACAGCGTGACTGTTTTTGACCCTGTAAAGGTGGGACAACTTTGGCATTTGAACCTCGGGAAGTATTTTTTGGGAACCGCGTGACTGTGACGTGTGGCCCCCCACCGGCGGACATCGAGTTTGGTAGCGACTGGGAGGCAGAGTGGACCGTAGAAAGCAAGGTCATTACTGAGGACGCACAACACAGCTTTACCAAAACGTCGGATGGAGCATCGCAGTTGGAGGTGACCACATTTTTCCGGACGGATGATGGTAAGAGACGCACCCAGTAGCCAACGTGCACGCAAATTCAAGACGTTCTTTTTGTGCGAACGTGTTTTTAGATGCAAAATGGTGACAGGACTGAGGGATGATTCAACTACAGTGCAGTAAAACTAATACTAATATGATACTAATGTACAGCTGTGTGAAAAAATAAACCACAGTTCATTTATGTTGTAACGGAAGGGGGGGGGGGGCAGTCATTTCTCACAGGGCCATGGAGGTTTGGATTTTTCCCCCTTACTAATAAAAATAATAAACACCAACTGTACTCCGGTGCAGCAAAAATACTGATTTAAAAACTGCATTTGTGTTTACTTTTGTTATCTTTGTCTGATACTTAAATTTAGTTGCAGCCTTGACGGTTCCTCGTCTCGTGCTGCCCGAGGCCTCAAAGATAACAGACGTTCATTACTGACCTTTGTCCCCAATGCTTTTTTTAATATCATCTTTTTATATATTTAATATCTCAAATTTCCGTCTGTTAAATAACTAAGGCTGTAGGTGATGTAAGTACATGTAAGATGGAAACAGAACATTCTGATGATTTTGTCTATTATGCCTTCTGGGATTTTCTTTGATGGACTAATTATCTTTTCAGTTGGGAACAACAATAGAACAGAACAGGGGAGTGCACCATGACAAACAATGAAAATGGGTTTTTTAAAGAAAATAAAAAGAAAGCGGGGAAGACTCATACAAATCACATGGAGTCAAATGAAATCCGATCGGACTGGTTTCACATACTCGGTCCATTCAGACCAGACTTCATCAAATGTTTCTTTTTCAACTTTGAGAGAGAAAGAAATCTTGTCCGTGACATAAATCTGATCGATGATTTCAGTCCATCCATCAGTGGTAGGTGCTTCCACTTTAACCACTTCCTTGTGACAGATTTTTTACTGGCCGCCGGTGTGTAGCTACAGCAGCAGATTTTTATCTTTGATGCTCCATGTTTCACTCCTTAGATTCCCCAAATACACTGTTTCACAGTTAAATGGAATATCTACATTAAATACATTTTCTATATGCTTCTGAGCCCCTTTCCAGGAAGCTTTTATTGCCTTGCAGAACCCAAAAAATGTGGGACTGGTTAGCTCCATTAGCTCCACAGTCTCCAACAAGCATCTCCACTGCCTTGATGTCGTTTCTGAACAGGTGTTTTAAAAAATCAGAACTGCCGGCATGTGTTTGACCCGGTTGAGAACCATTGTTGTTGGCATATTTTCTCCCAGTTCTCCTGTGTGATCATCACCTTTAACTCCTTTTCCCATTTCTTTCTTATGTAATGTGTATCTTCTTGTTCCGATAACTGTATGGCATGATATAGCTTAGAGATAGTTTTGTTACAAGATCTGGACTTTGTTAAAGACAAAAATACTTCCATGAACTCTGGCACGCCTTTTTCTAATACCTCTTTAACATTTTGCCTCACTTGCAGGTACCTAAAGAAGTCATCTTTTCCCAGTCCATGTTCTTTCTGTAGGATTTCTAAACTTTGAAATGTCCCGTCTGGTCTGAACTGTGAGAGCATCCACCGCCGCCTCGCTAGCTTTACTCTCTGCTGAACATCGTCTCATTTCAGGGCGTTACGAATGTAAGCTGAAGCGGACAGATGGTTCGATTTTCCGACAGAGAGGATCCTTCAGGGCCAAATCACAACCTCTGATCCAGGTGAAGCCAGTCAGAGCGATCGTGGACTGTGATGACGACGTCGCCCAGCTGCAGTGTTCGGTCAGCAATGACTACACAGTTGAGTTTAAGGACATAGATGAAGCAGGTAAACACCGTCGAGTCTGCATCCACCAGGAAAAGCTGATGATGAATGCAAGATTGGAATTATTTACTTTTTCATTTAAGAATATTTTACACTTTTAATTCAAATTAAAGGAAAAAGTTTCTTTTGTTTCCAACCTGGACCTCATTTCTAGGAGTTCATACGTGCATTTACTCACCAGTAAAATTTGGTGACTCCTTCCAAAGATATTACGCTGAGCCCCCCTTTGGTGAGCGTCCAGTATCATGGTGGAGACGGGGCGCCCCTGCCATGTGTGTGTGTGTGACAGTAGGGGTGTATGTATGTGTGGGGGTGGGGGGTGGGGGGCTGCGGGGGGGCCGGGGCGCCCCTGCCATGTGTGTGTGTGTATGACAGTAGGGGGTGTATGTATGTGTGGGGGTGGGGGTGGGGGTTGCGGGGGGGCCGGGGGCGCCCCTGCCATGTGTGTGTGTATGACAGTAGGGGTGTATGTATGTGTGGGGGTGGGGGGTTGCGGGGGGGGCCGGGGCGCCCCTGCCATGTGTGTGATGACAGTAGGGGTGTATGTATGTGTGGGGGTGGGGGTTGCGGGGTGGCCGGGTGCCTGTCCTTTCCGGCTGATGTGTCGGTTGGGACTGACCTACATGAATGAACTCATGTGGGTTGGTCTCGACTGGTTCGGGGGGCTGGGTGGGGTGGACTCATTGCGTGGGGGGGGGGGTTGGTGGCCCTGTGGTCCCATCCATGGTGTATGTGGGTGGGTGTATGCCTGGAGGGGGGGCGTGAGGGCAGGGGGATGTGTGTATGATTGCCTGTGGGAGTGTATGGGGGTGAGGGGGCAGTTGAGGGTGCATGGGAGATCGAGTGTGGGTGGAGGAGTGCATTGGTGGGGTTTGTGTGTATCAGGGGGGAGGGGTTTGGGTATGGAGCGGGGGTGGATCTGTGAGGGGATGGGATGCGGGGCAGCTGAGTGAATGAGGGTGGTTTGTGAGGGGGTGGACGGGCGGGGGGTTCTGGCGGGGTTGGAGGATTGTGTATGTCACGGCCGGGGTGGGGGTGCGGGCTTGGGTAAAGAAAAGGGGGGCATGGGGATCAGGGGGGCGTATGTGCGGGGACTAGCTGGCTATGCGGGAGGGGCGCAAGGAGGATGTGGATGGGATGGGGAGTGTTGACGGGGGGTAAAGTTGTAGGTTGTTTGGGGTAGGGTGTGGGGGTGATAGGACAGAATGGGGGGGGGAAGGTTTTAAGCCTATTCTGAAAGGTAGAGAGGGTGTCTGCCTCCCCAACCTGAATTAGTAACTGATTCCATAATAGGGGGGCTGATAGCCAAACGCTCTGCCTCCCATTCTACTCTTAGAGACCCTTGGAACCACCAGCAGACCTGCAGTCTGAGAGCGAAGACACTAAATATAGGCTACAAATGTGAACCTTACAGCTGTTTTGCAATGTATAAAACATGAAATGAAAAAATAAATTACATATAAAATTGTGTATGTATATATATATACACACATATATGTGTGTATATATATATATATATATACACACATATATGTGTGTATATATATATACATATATATATATATATATATATATATATATATATATATATATATATATATATATATATATATATATATATATATACACACATATATGTGTGTATATATATATATATATATATATATACACACATATATGTATATATACACATACATACATACAAAATTTATATATTTCATATATATATATTTATATACTTTGAACATTAAATGAATGCAAAAAACATAGAAAAACATAAATATATAAGAAAATAAAAGATGTATCCAGCTGTTTTGCAATTTGTCATGTTTGAAAAGTAATATAGATCTACTTATTTATATTGAAAAAATTCCCTAAATGAACTTTGTTGAGCTTTAGTGCAACGCTAGAACCAAATCTAACTTTTTTGTTAATGACACCCAACAAATGGGAGAACTCAGAACAACTTTTAGAAATTGTGCCAAGAAATATGGCCAAAAAAAATTGTTCAACTCGATTATCTGAGGTTGGCGATTGTTTGACACAAAAATTAAATCACGATCAAATTTTGATTAATTGCAAAGCCCTAGTCCAGGTTGAAAAAGCACCACTTGGTGAAGTGGTGCTAGTTTCACCCAGGGGGGGCATATGCCTTAAAGTCTTTGGGGTAGGGTCTTGTTGGTTTTTTTTTTAAGTTCTGGTCTTGTTGTGGTGCAGGTACCGGCACCGCTATCACTTATGAGTACACAATCCCTGACAACTGTCCAGATGAGCGGATAAAAACGTTCACGTGTCAATCAGGGACCAGTCCAGTGTTTGAACGAAGCATCCGACTGGAGTTTTCCACCGCGGACAGTGAGTACTGACACCAGAGAGCTTTGGTCTTCCACATGTTCAGATTGTTCCCGTAAACGACTGACCGCAAAATCTTCCTGTTTTCTCCAGATATCGTTTGTAGAAATGAGACGTTCGGTCATGGAACTTCGGGTTTCAAGGCTGTAGCAGACTGCACGGGGGACAAGGTGGGAGAAATAACGGCGGTTTGTAACGGGGAAAGTCGCGAGTACGAGGATGTCCAGGACAACTGCATCTTACAAGTGGTCAAGGAGCTGCTTGATGAGTCTGAGGTTCGTCTCCTGTTTCTATCAGCAGCGTTCAGTGTTTGCTTTCCTTTTTGTCAGATAACATTTTACATGGTTACAGTAAGTTAAAATAACCATCCACTGTTTGGTAATTACAAATAAAGCCACTGACTCATCAGTGTTAGCTTTTTGTTCGATGCCCTTTCGGCTTGTTTCCTCACTTGTGTCGTCTCCGCGTCCGTCTTGGTCTTTCCAGCCGTTTGTCCATCTGTGTCGGGATTTCCAGTCTCTCCCACTTTCCCGATTTTAGCAGCTATTGTGCCCAAAAATGCAATCTGTGCGCAAATGGTGTGAATAGAGGATCATCACACTTCGTGTTCCTGTTTCCGGAACTTGTCAAATTTAAGCGTTTCCTCTTCCAGGCCAGTTCATCAATAGCTGAATCCAACGTCCTGCTCCGCTCCACTTTGTCAATCTAATAAACACCAACCCTACTGAAGGTTTCATGGATTGGCTGAAGTGACGCTAAGGAAGAAGTGGATCAAAGTGCTTCGCCGGGATGAAGGGCCAAACTTTCGAATAAAACAAGGCAGCACGTTTGTCTGTAGCGTTTGCATGTTTCTGATTTATCTGCAAAATTGTCAGCTCATGGCAGCTGTTGGCAGGCGGCCGTGAGCTGACAATTTTTCAGATAAATCAGAAACATGCAAACTCCAAACAGCAGGAACCCAATTATCATAAATCCAGACATGTACACGTCCTCAACGTCTTCCACAGACACAGAATCCTTCACTTTCCCCACGAGTCCATTCTGTAGGCGATACTGAGTACAGCTGAGACGCTTTTCTCTCATTTCCACGCAAAAATTAGACATTAAAAATAGTCTGGAAAGAAGATTTCTTTTTTACAAAATGCATCCTCTGATAAAAAATAAACAAGAAATAACATCCATAAGTCAGTCATTTTCTGTACCGCTGATCCAGTTCAGGGTCGTGGGGGGTGGGGGGGCTGGAGTTCACATCAAAGGACTGACTAGGCGGCATTCAACAGGGGACTACATGCTGCAGAAGTACCGGCCAATCACAGGGAAGCAAAGGCAGCACGACCTCCATAAACAGGGTTGCTACTGGATGCTGCGCATACGTGCTCCCTTTGCTGCATTGTGAAATCAGCTTCTTGCTTGTACTCGATCAGGATGTGCCGGTCATGAAACGTAACTGGAGAAAATCTGGAGTTAATTAGTTCACTTTCACCAAGTGGTGCTAGTTGGAACCACCAGATTACAGCAACTATGCTAAGCTAAGCTAAAGTCAGTGCTGCCAGATCCAGAGAATGACTGGGTCGGCTAGAAAACGCTTCTGCACACGGGTCCAACTCAGGGGACTGCGGGGGGAGGCTCAGTTTCACCCAGGGGGGGCATATGCCTTTAAATATGAATGGACCCTGGACCAGTTTGGACTGGAAACTGGACCCTGGACCAGTTTGGTCTGGAAACTGGACCCTGGACCAGTTTGGACTGGAAACTGGACCAGTTTGAAACTGGACCAGTTTGGACTGGAAACTGGACCAGTTTGGACTGGAAACTGGACCCTGGACCAGTTTGGACTGGAAACTGGACCCTGGACCAGTTTGGTCTGGAAACTGGACCAGTTTGAAACTGGACCAGTTTGGACTGGAAACTGGACCAGTTTGGACTGGAAACTGGACCCTGGACCAGTTTGGTCTGGAAACTGGACCCTGGACCAGTTTGGACTGGAAACTGGACCCTGGACCAGTTCTGTCTGGAAACTGGACCCTGGACCAGTTTGGTCTGGAAACTGGACCCAGGACCAGTTTGGACTGGAAACTGGACCCTGGACCAGTTTGGTCTGGAAACTGGACCAGTTTGAAACTGGACCAGTTTGGACTGGAAACTGGACCAGTTTGGACTGGAAACTGGACCCTGGACCAGTTTGGTCTGGAAACTGGACCCTGGACCAGTTTGGTCTGGAAACTGGACCCTGGACCAGTTTGGACTGGAAACTGGACCCTGGACCAGTTTGGTCTGGAAACTGGACCCTGGACCAGTTTGGACTGGAAACTGGCCCCTGGACCAGTTCTGTCTGGAAACTGGCCCCACCATGAACAAGGTTGAGGACCCTGCTCTAACCAATCCTTTCTCTCTTCATGTCTCAGAACCTGGATGCAGAAACTCTGCCGGTTTTCTTGGCGCAGCTCAGTAACATTACGGTGGAGAACGATGATGACATCACTGAATCCCCCGCCACCGTTAATGCCATCGTTGATATACTTGGAAATGTGGCCAGAACGGCTGTGACTTTGTCCGTCTCAATAACCAGGAATGTAATGGAGGTGAGTGAATCCGCCTGCTGAGCTTCACTTGTTGGGAATAACGTTGTCATGGATCTCGTTTCGTTTTCCGTCCGTTTAGGACGTCCTGATAACGGCCGATGTGCTCACCAGTGACGACGCCAAGGATTCGTGGTCCACTCTGAACAGAAACGACACCAGAAACACCACATCAGTGAGAAGCGACGACCCCGAAGCGAAGAGCGCCAGCTCGTCGTTCCTGCAGTCGCTGGAGCAGATAACGTCTCGTCTCAGCAACGAGTCTTTCAGCATCAGCACGTCGCTCATTTTACTGAACAAAACCAGCTTTTCAGACACTTTCAGTGAGGAGTTCGACTCCTCGGTGGCCGTAGACGTCCCCGAGTCTGACGGGAGGGAGAAGTCGATCACTGTCGTGACCTTCTCCTCCATGGACAACGTCCTTCCTGCAAGAGACGAAGCCAACTCCTCGTCCAACATCATCAATGGAAGGGTGGTGCTCATCCGCTCCGGCGGTGACATCAGCAACATCTCCATCACGTTCGACGCTCTGAACGAGACTCTGGGGAATCCCACCTGCGTTTTCTGGAACTTCAGCCTCTTCGACGGTCTCGGGGGGTGGGACGATGAGGGCTGCTCCGTGTTGTTCAGTGAAAACGGCACCGTCAGCTGCAGCTGCGACCACCTCACCTCCTTCTCCATCCTCATGTCCCCCACCAGCCCCGATAATCCCGACCTGGCCATCATAACCTACGTAGGAGTTGGCGTATCCATGGCTTCCTTGGTGATCTGTCTCATCATCGAAGCTGTGATCTGGAGGAAGATCCGGAGGAACACCACGTCTTACCTGCGCCACGTTTCCATCGTCAACATCGCCGTTTCTCTGCTGATCGCAGATATTTGGTTCATTATCGGCGCGGCCATTTCCGAGGCGGACGGGAAAGACGAGTCTGCGTGCTCCGCCGCCGTGTTTTTCATCCATTTTTTCTACCTCGCTCTGTTCTTCTGGATGTTCGCCTCAGCTCTGCTGTTGCTGTACCGCACGGTCAGCGTCTTCGATGGGGGGTTGTCGAAAACGTCCATGCTGGCGATCGGATTTTCGCTGGGATACGGCGCGCCGCTCATCATCGCGGTAATAACGGTGGCCGTGACTGCACCCAGTGATGAATACATCAGAGAAAACGTGGTCTGCTGGCTGAACTGGAACAAATCCAGAGCTCTGCTGGCCTTCGTGATCCCGGCACTGCTCATCGTGCTCATAAACTTCATAATCCTGTTTGTGGTCATATACAAGATGTTAAGAAGACGAGTGGCGACGACGGCTTCACAAGCAGGCGAGAAGCACGTCCTGCTGGTCATCGCCAGAAGTTTGGCGGTACTCACTCCGTTTTTTGGGTTAACCTGGGGTCTGGGAATCGGAATCATGGCCGAGCCGGAAAATGAAGGAATCCATGTTGCATTTGCATTTTTCAATTCACTGCAGGTAAAAATTTAGTTGCAATTAATATTGTTTATTACATCATGTCTACATTTGCCTTTGACAGAATCCTTCATAGCATGTGCTACTCTGTTTTTTACCAAGGGTTTCTTCATTTTGGTGTTTGGGACGCTGTTGGACAAAAAGGTACGTGTGTCCGTCACAATGTTCACGATCTTCATCAATTTGGTTAAAAGAAAAATGTTTCAATACTCCAGAATTCAAGTAGGCTAATAGTCTTCATAACCTCAGTATCCCAGAATAATACAACTACAGCCAAGCCAACTTTATTTATACAGCACTTTCCAGACAGCAGCAGCTGAACAAAGTTCTGCACAGGCACAATAAACAAAACCAAATAATCCAAACTCAAGGAACAAATCAGAACATGGTATAAACTATAATTAGCATTTTTATATTTATATTCTTTTTATTATATATTTTCTATAATCCCCATCATTAGGGGAATTACATGAACGGGGGAGGGGGGCACTGCAACTAACAAATGTAACTTTGTCAAACACAGATATGGATGAATAAAGAAGTTGATCAGAGCTCTGAGAGGGAGGGGGCGAGGGCATTTTAAGACTTAATAACGAACAAAAGAATTAGGGATGCACGATATCGTCGGCCCCTATCGGTGTCGGCCTATATCAGCCTTAAAACTGAGCATCGGACATTGGCCACCCCACCGATATTTAACCGATATTTAACCGATATTTAACCAATATTTTACCGAGCAGGCCGCTATTTATAGTCTAAAAGAAAAAAACTTCTTCAAAAACTTCCTTTTTCCAGACTTAAACTTCTAAAGACTAGGGGTGGGAAAAATATCAATACACTGAAATATCACAATATTTTTATTTGCCGATATCATATTGACATTTAAAAACGCGGTATCGATCTATTTTACTAACGAAATCTTGCAATATTTCATCGTTCTGTTTCGAAATCTTGCAAGAATTCACAAAATATCCTGAGAATTTGTAACAGAACAATGAAATCTTGCAAGATTTTTTAAGTTAAATAGATCGATACCACGTTTTTAAATATCGATTTGATATTAGCATATGAAAACATTGTGATATTTCAGTGTATTGATATTTTTTCCCACCCCTATTTTTCAAAGTGTTGGAAATATATAACAAAACTGCTGTTTGCAATGACTGCTGATTTTTTCAGGTTTGATATCAGTATCGACGTTTGTTATCTGCCACGAGTTTTACAGAATTGGCATATCGGATATCGTGCACCCCTAAAAAGAACCTTAAATGAATCCTAAAAACAACAGCCAGCGGATGCAGTGAAGCTAAAACCGGAGATATGAGCTCAGCGAGCCGCAGCATTCTGCACCGGGGCAAATGTTTACGGGGTACAATAATCGAGCTCTGAAGTAATACAAGCATGTTTCACTATTGCAAAGTCACGTCTTCATAACAAAGGTTTCAGCTAAACACCTCAACTGAAAGAAAGTGGCCTTAACCTCGGCTTCACCTGCCTGTTAGAGTGCCGTCCAGCAGGACACCGAGGTTGGTGACAACGGGTTTAGCATGCCGGGCCAAAGGGCCTCGATCAAAGGGGGGGGGGACGAGCACCAGGACTGAGAACCATGACCTCAGTCTTACTTTCATTAAAATGTAAAAAGTTCAAGGCTGTGGGGGGTGGGTAGCCTAGTGGTAATGTTGCAGGCTTTGGCACGGAGGACCTTTGGCACGGAGCACGTGTGGGGGTTCGAGTCCCCCACACGACATTCACGACATTACCCCTGAGCAAGGTCCTTAACCCCCCAACTGCTCCCCGGGTGCTTTAAGTAGCAGCCCCCTGCTCTCTGGCTCTACTGTACAGAGATGGTGACATGCAGAGCCCTAATTTCCCCTCCAGGATCTAAACAGTATATCAGAAAAAAAAGTTCAAGGCCATCAAGCTTTAACTTCATCAAGGCCAGCCGACAAAGATTCACTGAAGAGGACGAGTCCCTGTGGTTCAATAGCACATAAATCTGTGTGTCATCAGCATAGAAGCACATTTGTGCTTTCTGAGGACGAATCCTAGAGGTGGGAGATGTAGGGAAAACAACAGTGGGCCAAGAATGGACCCCTGGGGGACACCACATGACAACGGAGCAGAGGAGGACTGGTACTGGACTTTTTTCACAAAAAAGTCCAACAAAGTCCTTTCCAATTACGGAAAAAATCATTATCACGATTATTTTGGCCAACACTGAAATAACGATTCTTCAAACAATATTTTGTAGTTACTCGATGTATTTATTTAGCAGCTTTCTAAGGTTTCTGGCGCTGAAAATAAATACAGGCTACAAATATGAACCTTGCAGCTGTCTAGCAATTTATAAAACATTCAATGAACAAAAAGAAAAACATATTTGATTGTTAAATCAATCTAAAAGATGAAACATAAATATATTCAAAATAAACAATGTATCCCAGCTGTTCTGCAATTTCTCTCTGTTTGAAAAATGATATAAATCTACGTATTTATATAAAAAATTTCCCAAAGTAAAATTAGTGCAATGCTAGAACAATCCGCATCGAGCATTTTTGTTAATGACCCCTGACATTTTAGACAACCTCAGGATATTTTTCAGAAATTGTGCCAAGAAATATGGCAAAAAAGAAGTTGTTTCAACTTGATTATATGAGTTTGGAGATCGTTTGACACAATTGAAAACCTGATCAAATTTCGCTTAATTGCACCGTCCTAGGACTTAAACCATTCCAAGGCGACACCACGGATGTACAGCAAAGGTTCTCCGGCTGATTTGATTGATAATCGGCCATCTGAGAAGCAGTCCGGGGATGTGAATGTCTCAGAGCAAGAACTTCCACGCAGTGTACTAATGTCTGAATGCACTTTCAGGTGCGGTCTGAAATGGTAATGAAGTCGCAGTCTTCCCAGAGCAGGACGAGGGTAAGAACTGATCTCCGAGTTCTTGTTTTATGTTTATTCTCCGGCTTTTTGTGGCGTCCTCTCATTCTCGTCCTCTCGCCCTGTTTCAGAGCACCAGTGCAGGGATATCATTCAGCAGACTGGGATTCTTACGGAGATGGAGATTGGGACGAGGTACGTCTCCAGAATAAACGGAAGCTGAGCTTCAGAATGTGCTGACATCCCCGTTATGATGTGTAGATGATCAAAAACTTTGTGCCACACAAATATAAACCACTATTAAACACATTTGGCTGATATTGTGACATCCACGGTGCACCGAGGATCCATCCTGGCCTTGGGTGCAAATGCTGATATTTCCTTGAAGTGTTGCTAGATTGTTTCTACAAATGTCAACCAGTCAGATAAATTGTAATATCTGAGTTCTGCCGTCTTTAGCTGAATAACGGCTGGTCATTATCCAGTAGAGATCACCGAGCTAGCACACTAACAAGCTGAACAACACGCCTTTTCTTTTTCTTTGCAGGTTCTTCTAGTGGCTACAACCCGTCATCGAATTCATCCAGTGGCTCGTTCACCGACACCTAACAATGCACGCCGTCAACAAACACGACTCCGACTTTTTATTCCTCACAGTTCGTCCAACGTGTTCATCACCACCAGGAGTCCGGTCAAAGGAGCTCTTCCTGTTTGGTGATGATGTCATCGCCTCAAAGTAAAGCTTGTCACACACCAGCGAGAACTTGGTTCTGGCGTACGAAAAGCTCCCGGGTCAAACTGCTGGGTTACAACGGGACCACCTCATTTCTGGGTTCAGACGTTTGGCTCGTTGGGTTGTTGCTCCGACTTCTGGCTTAAAATAACCCAACGTTGTCACTTTTGGGTCAAATATTCAACCCAAAAGTTGGGTCATAAAAATAACCCCATTTTCTGGGGTGGTCCCTTTTTAACCCAGCAGTGGTTGAAAAATAACCGGTCCAGTCAGTACTCAACGTGAAGCTTCCATGACAGGGGGGGGATTAAAGCGAGGGGCGAATGTTTGCCCAGTGAATGTTTAACTTTAGCAACAAATTCGTCCGTGTCAGGGTGGGGTCGAGCACGCGGTGGTGTTCGTGTGTTTTAACACCACGTGTTGTACACATTTTCATACTTTCTCACCACCTCGATCGGCTGTTTGTCCGTTCAGCCTGAGCGGACATGCAGACGTAGCAACTTTCCACTGACAGCTTCTCCACGCCCACCTCCAACGTCCAGCCAATCACGCCATACTTCGGCCCCACGAGAAGACGGTTCTGCTCGGCTGGTGTGTGGAGACGTCCTCCATCGTTCGGGCTTCTCGTGGAGCACGTAACAGCCTGAACAGTCCACGTTTCACCTTCTGTCATGTTCAATCCTTTTTCTTTTGTTAAAACAACTTTAGACAAGATTTTATTGAAGTTTAAAAAACTGTTGAATCTTAATGGCACGTTCACACCAGCCTTTTTCTTCAAATCTTAGTCCGTTTGCATGGAAAGTCCGCTTCCATTAGTGAATGCAAACAAACTGATGAGGATCACAGAAATGGATGTTGCACCAGAAGACTTCGTACTGGAAAAGAGAACAAGGTCCAAATCGAGAGCAACATTAACTCCAGAGCCAATTTTTGTACTGAACTGTGTTTTTATTACGTTGCACTTTACGGTTTCCACGTTTGTACTGCCTGAATGTAGACAAAGAAATTTCCCTCTAAGGGATTCAAAAACAAGCTTCTTTAACGAATCTGATTTCTTATGAAAACCGAATGTTACTTGATACTCAGGCTGGATTTTGTGCTGCACAAGATTTAACAGAAGTGAAGTCACATGTGCACTTTGAAGAAGCTTGAAGCTCCAGTTGTTGTTTAATCTGAGTTATAATTTTTTTAAATCTGTGAATGAAAACGTAGTTTGCAATGTGTTGTCTCCTGATTTATGTAACGGAATTACTTTAGCTTTTTCATTTTGGAGAAAACTGACAATCTGAACTGAAAAATTAAAGTCTGATGATTGATTCTGCAACAGCTGTCATGTCTAATCCATGAACATCCTCTGACGTCCTGTTACTGTGTTTCTTTATGGTCTCCAACACCTCATTCTGATCAGTGGGAATGAGAAACATCGAGTTTCTCAGAAGTTTGTTATTGTTAGGTATTTTTCCAGCAAACTCCCATCTGATTTTCGCGCAAATATTTTTTAAAGCTTTCCACAATTTCCTCCTCATGCCTGATGACCTCACTGTTTTCTGCAAAATATTCTGGATAAAAGGAACAATTAGAACTTTCTATACTATTCAACCTGTTTTAAATCCTCGGGAATCACAATTTGTGATCGGGAGCTGGTCTTGAGGAGCTGATTGGTCCTCACAGCTTTGTGTAGGCTATATGAGGAAGGACAAACGATTGAGCAAAAAATCGGGCCGATCTGAAAACTACTTGTGCAAATTAAAAATCTGTTCAAAATGGGTAAAAAAAAAACAGACAAAGTGCAAGCCCAGCTCTGCTCCCACGTTGGTCAGGAATCAAACCCGGGCCAACTGCTTGGCAAGCAGCTATTCTCACCACTACACTACCAATGCATGCAGCCACCCCCCCCCCCCCATGAGGAGTCACCAGGCAGCAACACACCGTATGACCCGATATCGACGGCCGATCTTCATCCCTTTGAATATGCAGCCTCATGAACACAAGTGGAAACAATAACAGGGACAAAACTGTAAAGGATGCATCTCCGCCGTCAGCAGGAACCAAACGTAGACACAACTTTTAAGAAAACAAGGAACAACTGCATGCAATGTCCCTCAGGAAAGGAGCAGCTCTTTGGTTCCCCTCATTCTCTCAATGACTGGATTCTGCACTTTCTGTGCCACACAGGGTTAAAACCGGAGAAGTGAAGCAAAGATTTGTCTCACTGGGGCTCCCCAACATTGGACCACAGCTAATGGCCGATGGCTGAGGTCTAAAATGAAATTCATAAACCGTGTTCCACGACTCGCGGGGATACTTGCATGTGATGCGTCTTCCTGTGTCGCAGAATCACTTTTGAGCACAAACGTTTAGGGCTTCTTGTCAGAAGACGTAAACTCTCTGCAAAGGACCACGTTTCACGGCGATTATGAAAACCGAAACAATGATTCAGTTCCACACGGCCGACGCTTTGAACCAAAGCCACAACATCAAGACTATTGGTCACTTCCAACGTAGAACAGCGACGTTTGTCCAAGTTCCGATGGTTCCTGCTGATGGTGGAGATGCATCCTTCACCGCTTTGTCCCCGTTATCGTTTCCACTTGTGGTCATGAGACTGCGTATTCAAAGGATTGATTTAAGATGAAAATCGGCCGTGTTCCATATCAGGTCATACGGTGTGTTGCTGCCTGCTGATTCCTCATGGGGGGGTGGCTGCATGCATTGGTGGTATAGTGGTGAGAATAGCTGCTTACCAGGCAGATGACCGGTTCATTGGGCTATATGCCCGGCTCCACTACTTCCTGAACTTCAGACAGCACCTTTGCTTCCTGTCTTTCATTAGTGGTTGGACTAATTACTCCAGGTGTGTCTGGCCAGTTACTGAGGTCAGACACACCTGGAGTAATTAGTTCAACCAGTCACAACAGACAGGAAGCAAAGGTGCTGTCTGAAATTCAGAAAAGTAGTGGAGCCGGGCATATAGCCCATTCCCGGCCAACGCAGGAATTAGAGGTCTGACATGGGGCGGCCTTCTGTCCCCCTGTAGCCCCCTGTAACCAAAGCAATGGACCGATGTCGCCGTCCTACGATGCGACAGGGCAAAGGTCTGCTCGTTCTTTCTTTGATCCAGTGCATGACTAAGTGAAAGCTGATGAAGTGAGCAGGCGTAGCGGTAAGTAGATGAAATCTGGCTTTGCTCATTTGGTCGTGGAGAACTGGAACTCATGAAAAGGTGCTAGCCGCACGTGTCGCCATCACAGGCCAGGACGGGGGGCCATGAGGAGTCCGCATCGTTGTCCTGCAACTGTGTTTGGGGGAAGGACGATGGAAAACTTGAGGCCGTTGGCCTTTTCTTGGCCTCGTGCAATGGTGTGTTTTGTGTGAGACAAGTAAAAATTTCTTGTGGTATTTCAACAGCAACGTTCGGAGGAACGCAAGGTTTTCTAGTCAGTTTTACGGCCGTAGAGAGACTTCAGTTTTATGCTCCAGATTTTGCTGAAGAAAAAGGCTGAGAGGTGAGCAAAGATCAGCGATCTGAGAAATGCTGCTTGTGTTGAGCTCTTAACATGGCAGAGGATGCCGTGTGTTGCTTCCCGCTGATGCGTCGGGGTGGGCCGTTTCTCTGCGCGTTGGTGGGATCGTGGTGAGCTTAGCTGCTTCCTAAGCACCTGGGTTTGATTCCCGGCCGGTGCATAGTAATTACCTGTTGGAGGAGGATGTGTCTCTGCTGTCAAAGACAATCCTGGAATCAGAAGAAAACTTCCTTCTGTGATTGAAACCCAGCCAGAAAGAGCCGTTCTCGTTTCACCTCTTTCTTTATCGACATCGCGTTACCACCAGCTAAACAAGCTCCACAGATCCTGTTGGTCACATCGGACGTCCGCTCCTCCTTTTCATTTCCAGCCCTTTTGCTGCGTGTTTTCTCTCCATCAACCGTACCGTGAGCTTCGTGTCATGTTTTTCTGTTGGGACGTCATCTTCCTTCACTCGCTCCATCCCGACTTCTACAAACCAAACGTTGTTCTGGTTTGTGAGGCTTGCCTCGTCAACGCGCTTCCAGAAAAGTCTGCTTCTGGTTCCTAGTCAGCAGAGAAACAGTGGACAGAGGTCAGACTGAGCCAATCACGGTCCTGCCACCCAGCTACGATCTAAACTTCACTTTCAGATAATCTGAGGAGGATTGTGGATGTAACATACCAGGTTATGACACCTCTGAAAGCTCGCAAAGGCTTTTTGGCAGTTTACAAGAGACAACAGTCGTCATGGCGACATCTTCTCCATGTGGTTGTTTTATCAACGACGCATGATGATGAAATAAAGACGATCGCAACGTTAACTCTGTTGCTGCTGAGTGTGTTGCTATGGTGACGCGTACGTGCAAACGTCACCGCGCGGTCGCTGACGTGCCTGAACGTAAACGCGTACGTGCAAACGTCACTGCGCGGTCGCCGACGTGCCTGAACGTAAACGCGTACGTGCAAACGTCACCGCGCAGTCGCCGACGTGCCTGAACGTAAACGCGTACGTGCAAACGTCACTGCGCGGTCGCCGACGGGCCTGAACGTAAACGCGTACGTGCAAACGTCACCGCGCGGTCGCCGACGTGCCTGAACGTAAACGCGTACGTGCAAACGTCACCGCGCAGTCGCCGACGGGCCTGAACGTAAACGCGTACGTGCAAAGGTCACCGCGCGGTCGCCGACGTGCCTGAACGTAAACGCGTACGAGCAAAGGTCACCGCGCGGTCGCCGACGGGCCTGAACGTAAACGCGTACGTGCAAACGTCACCGCGCGGTCGCCGACGGGCCTGAACGTAAACGCGTACGTGCAAACGTCACCGCGCAGTCGCCGACGTGCCTGAACGTAAACGCGTACGTGCAAACGTCACCGCGCAGTCGCCGACGTGCCTGAACGTAAACGCGTACGTGCAAACGTCACCGCGCGGTCGCCGACGTGCCTGAACGTAAACGCGTACGTGCAAACGTCACCGCGCAGTCGCCGACGGGCCTGAACGTAAACGCGTACGTGCCAACGTCACCGCGCGGTCGCCTACGTGCCTAAACGTAAACGCGTACATGCAAACGTCACCGCGCGGTCGCCGACGTGCCTGAACGTAAACGCGTACGTGCAAACATCACCGCGCGGTCGCCGACGGGCCTGAACGTAAACGCGTACGTGCAAACGTCACCGCGCGGTCGCCGACGTGCCTGAACGTAAACAGGTACGTGCAAACGTCACCGCGCGGTTGCCGACGGGCCTGAACGTAAACGCCGACGGGCCTGAACGTAAACGCGTACGTGCAAACGTCACCGCGCGGTCGCCGACGGGCCTGAACGTAAACGCGTACGTGCAAACGTCACCGCGCGGTTGCCGACGGGCCTGAACGTAAACGCCGACGGGCCTGAACGTAAACGCGTACGTGCAAACGTCACCGCGCGGTCGCCGACGGGCCTGAACGTAAACGCGTACGTGCAAACGTCACCGCGCAGTCGCCGACGTGCCTGACCGTAAACGCGTACGTGCAAACGTCACCGCGCAGTCGCCGACGTGCCTGAACGTAAACGCGTACGTGCAAACGCGTCACCGCGACGGTCGCTGGCGGGCCTGAACGTAAACGCGTACGTGCAAACATCACCGTGCGGTCGCCGACGGGCCTGAACGTAAACGCGTACGTGCAAACGTCACCGCGTGGTCGCCGACGTGCCTGAACGTAAACGCGTACGTGCAAACGTCACCGCGCGGTCGCCGACGGGCCTGAATGTAAACGCCAGTACGTGCAAACGTCACCGCGCGGTCGCCGACGGGCCTGAACGTGAACGCGTACGTGCAAACGTCACCGCGCAGATCGCCGACGTGCCTGACCGTAAACGCGGTACGTGCAAACGTCACCGCGCAGTCGCCGACGTGGCCTGAACGTAAACGCGTACGTGCAAACGTCACCGCGCGGTCGCTGGCGGGCCTGAACGTAAACGCGTACGTGCAAACATCACCGCGCGGTCGCCGACGGGCCTGAACGTAAACGCCGTACGTGCAAACGTCACCGCGCGGTCGCCGACGTGCCTGAACGTAAACGCGTACGAACGCGTGCAAAACGCCACCGCGCGGTCGCCGACGGGCCTGAATGTAAACGCGTACGTGCAAACGTCACCGCGCAGTCGCTGACGTGCCTGAACGTAAACGCGTACGTGCAAACATCACCGCGCGGTCGCCGACGGGCCTGAACGTAAACGCGTACGTGCAAACATCACCGCGCGGTCGCCGACGGGCCTGAACGTAAACGCGTACGTGCAAACGTCACCGCGCGGTCGCCGACGTGCCTGAACGTAAACGCGTACGTGGAAACGTCACCGCGCGGTCGCTGACGTGCCTGAACGTAAACGCGTACGTGGAAACGTCACCGCGCGGTCGCCGACGTGCCTGAACGTAAACGCGTACGTGCAAACGTCACCGCGCGGTCGCCGACGTGCCTGAACGTAAACGCCAGGACGTGCAAACGCCACCGCGCAGTCGCCGACGGGCCTGAACGTAAACGCGCGTACGTGCAAAGGTCACCGCGCTGTCGCCGACGGGCCTGAACGTAAACGCGCACGTGCAAAGGTCACCGCGCGGTCGCCGACGGGCCTGAACGTAAACGCGTACGTGCAAACGTCACCGCGCGGTCGCCGACGGGCCTGAACGTAAACGCGTACGTGCAAACGTCACCGCGCAGTCGCCGACGTGCCTGAACGTAAACGCGTACGTGCAAACGTCACCGCGCAGTCGCCGACGTGCCTGAACGTAAACGCGTACGAGCAAAGGTCACCGCGCGGTCGCCGACGTGCCTGAACGTAAACGCGTACGTGCAAACGTCACCGCGCAGTCGCCGACGGGCCTGAACGTAAACGCGTACGTGCCAACGTCACCGCGCGGTCGCCTACGTGCCTAAACGTAAACGCGTACATGCAAACGTCACCGCGCGGTCGCCGACGTGCCTGAACGTAAACGCGTACGTGCAAACGTCACCGCGCGGTCGCCGACGGGCCTGAACGTAAACGCGTACGTGCAAACGTCACCGCGCGGTCGCCGACGTGCCTGAACGTAAACAGGTACGTGCAAACGTCACCGCGCGGTTGCCGACGGGCCTGAACGTAAACGCCGACGGGCCTGAACGTAAACGCGTACGTGCAAACGTCACCGCGCGGTCGCCGACGGGCCTGAACGTAAACGCGTACGTGCAAACGTCACCGCGCAGTCGCCGACGTGCCTGACCGTAAACGCTTACGTGCAAACGTCACCGCGCGGTCGCCGACGTGCCTGACCGTAAACGCTTACGTGCAAACGCTCACCGCGCGGTTGCCGACGGGCCTGAACGTAAACGCCAACGGGCCTGAACGTAAACGCGTACGTGCAAACGTCACCGCGCGGTCGCCGACGGGCCTGAACGTAAACGCGTACGTGCAAACGTCACCGCGCAGTCGCCGACGTGCCTGACCGTAAACGCGTACGTGCAAACGTCACCGCGCAGTCGCCGACGTGCCTGAACGTAAACGCGTACGTGCAAACGTCACCGCGCGGTCGCTGGCGGGCCTGAACGTAAACGCGTACGTGCAAACATCACCGCGCGGTCGCCGACGGGCCTGAACGTAAACGCGTACGTGCAAACGTCACCGCGCGGTCGCCGACGTGCCTGAACGTAAACGCGTACGTGCAAACGTCACCGCGCGGTCGCCGACGGGCCTGAATGTAAACGCGTACGTGCAAACGTCACCGCGCAGTCGCTGACGTGCCTGAACGTAAACGCGTACGTGCAAACATCACCGCGCGGTCGCCGACGGGCCTGAACGTAAACGCGTACGTGCAAACATCACCGCGCGGTCGCCGACGGGCCTGAACGTAAACGCGTACGTGCAAACGTCACCGCGCGGTCGCCGACGTGCCTGAACGTAAACTTGGCGTACGTGGAAACGTCACCGCGGTCGCTGACGTGCCTGAACGTGAAACGCGTACGTGGAAACGCGTCACCGCGCGGTCGCCGACGTGCCTGAACGTAAACGCGTACGTGCAAACGTCCACCGCGCGGTCGCCGACGTGCCTGAACGTAAACGCGGTACGTGCAAACGTCACCGCGCGGTCGCCGACGGGCCTGAACGTAAACGCGTACGTGCAAACGCGCCACCGCGCGGTCGCCGACGGCCTGAACGTAAACGCGTGCGTGCAAACGTCACCGCGCGGTCGCCGACGGGCCTGAACGTAAACGCGTAGCGTGCAAACGTCACCGCGCGGTTGCCGACGGGCCTGAACGTAAACGCCGACGGGCCTGAACGTAAACGCGTACGTGCAAACGTCACCGCGCGGTCGCCGACGGGCCTGACCGTAAACGCTTACGTGCAAACGTCACCCCGCGGTCGCCGATGTGCCTGAACGTAAACGCGTACGTGCAAACGTCACTGCGCGGTCGCCGATGGGCCTGAACGTAAACGCGTACGTGCAAACGTCACTGCGCGGTCGCCGATGGTCCTGAACGTAAACGCGTACGTGCAAACGTCACCGCGCGGTCGCCGACGTGCCTGAACGTAAACGCGTACGTGCAAACGTCACCGCGTGGTCGCCGACGTGCCTGAACGTAAACGCATACGTGCAAACGTCACCGCGCAGTCGCCGACGTGCCTGAACGTAAACGCGTACGTGCAAACGTCACGGCACGGTCGCCGGCATGCCTGAACGTAAACGCGTACGTGCAAACGTCACCGCACGGTCGCCGACGTGCCTGAACGTAAACGCGTACGTGCAAACGTCACCGCACGGTCGCCGGCGTGCCTGAACGTAAACGCGTACGTGCAAACGTCACCGCACGGTCGCCGACGGGCCTGAACGTAAACGCGTACGTGCAAACGTCACCGCGTGGTCGCCGACGTGCCTGAACGTAAACGCGTACGTGCAAACGTCACCGCGTGGTCGCCGACGTGCCTGAACGTAAACGCGTACGTGCAAACGTCACCGCGCGGTCGCCGACGTGCCTGAACGTAAACGCGTACGTGCGAACGTCACCGCGCGGTCGCCGACGTGCCTGAACGTAAACGCGTACGTGCAAACGTCACCGCGCGGTCGCCGACGGGCCTGAACGTAAACGCGTACGTGCAAACGTCACCGCGCGGTCGCTGGCGTGCCTGAACGTAAACGCCGACGGGCCTGAACGTAAACGCGTACGTGCAAACGTCACCGCGCAGTCGCTGGCGTGCCTGAACGTAAACGCGTACGTGCAAACGTCACCGCGCGGTCGCCGATGTGCCTGAACGTAAACGCGTACGTGCAAACGTCACCGCGCGGTCGCCGACGTGCCTGAACGTAAACGCGTACGTGCAAACGTCACCGCGCGGTCGCTGGCGTGCCTGAACGTAAACGCGTACGTGCAAACGTCACGGCGCGGTCGCCGATTGGCCTGAACGTAAACGCGTACGTGCAAACGTCACCGCGCAGTCGCCGACGTGCCTGAACGTAAACGCGTACGTGCAAACATCACCGCGCAGTCGCCGATGGGCCTGAACATAAACGCGTACGTGCAAACGTCACCGCGCGGTCGCCGACGTGCCTGAACGTAAACGCGTACGTGCAAACGTCACCGCGCGGTCGTCGACGTGCCTGAACGTAAACGCGTACGTGCAAACGTCACCGGGCAGTCGCCGACGTGCCTGAACGTAAACGCGTACGTGCAAACGTCACCGCGCGGTCGCTGGCGTGCCTGAACGTAAACGCGTACGTGCAAACGTCACGGCGCGGTCGCCGACGGGCCTGAACGTAAACGCGTACGTGCAAACGTCACCGCGCGGTCGCCGACGGGCCTGAACGTAAACGCGTACGTGCAAACGTCACCGCGCGGTCGCCGACGGGCCTGAACGTAAACGCGTACGTGCAAACGTCACCGGGCAGTCGCCGACGTGCCTGAACGTAAACGCGTACGTGCAAACGTCACCGCGCGGTCGCTGGCGTGCCTGAACGTAAACGCGTACGTGCAAACGTCACGGCGCGGTCGCCAATTGGCCTGAACGTAAACGCGTACGTGCAAACGTCACCGCGCAGTCGCCGACGTGCCTGAACGTAAACGCGTACGTGCAAACGTCACCGCGCAGTCGCCGATGGGCCTGAACGTAAACGCGTACGTGCAAACGTCACCGCGCGGTCGCCGACGTGCCTGAACGTAAACGCGTACGTGCAAACGTCACCGCGCGGTCGTCGACGTGCCTGAACGTAAACGCGTACGTGCAAACGTCACCGGGCAGTCGCCGACGTGCCTGAACGTAAACGCGTACGTGCAAACGTCACCGCGCGGTCGCTGGCGTGCCTGAACGTAAACGCGTACGTGCAAACGTCACGGCGCGGTCGCCGATTGGCCTGAACGTAAACGCGTACGTGCAAACGTCACCGCGCAGTCGCCGACGTGCCTGAACGTAAACGCGTACGTGCAAAACGTCACCGCTGCGGTCGCCCGATGGGCCTGAACGTAAACGCGTACGTGCAAACGTCACCGCGCGGTCGCCGACGGGCCTGAACGTAAACGCGTACGCGCAAAACGTCACCGCGCGGTCGTCGACGTGCCTGAACGTAAACGCGTACGTGCAAACGCCACCGCGCGGTCGCCGACGGGCCTGAACGTGAACGCGTACGTGCAAACGCGTCACCGGCGCGGTCGCCGACGGGCCTGAACGTAAACGCGTACGTGCAAACGTCACCGCGCGGTCGCCGACGGGCCTGAACGTAAACGCGTACGTGCAAACGTCACCGCGCGGTCGCCGACGGGCCTGAACGTAAACGCGTACGTGCAAACGTCACCGCGCGGTCGCCGACGGGCCTGAACGTAAACGCGTACGTGCAAACGTCACCGCACGGTCGCCGACGGGCCTGAACGTAAACGCGTACGTGCAAACGTCACCGCGCGGTCGCTGGTGTGCCTGAACGTAAACGCCGACGGGCCTGAACGTAAACGCGTACGTGCAAACGTCACCGCGCAGTCGCTGGCGTGCCTGAACGTAAACGCGTACGTGCAAACGTCACCGCGCGGTCGCCGATGTGCCTGAACGTAAACGCGTACGTGCAAACGTCACCGCGCGGTCGCCGACGTGCCTGAACGTAAACGCGTATATGCAAACGTCACCGCGCGGTCGTCGACGTGCCTGAACGTAAACGCGTACGTGCAAACGTCACCGGGCAGTCGCCGACGTGCCTGAACGTAAACGCGTACGTGCAAACGTCACCGCGCGGTCGCTGGCGTGCCTGAACGTAAACGCGTACGTGCAAACGTCACGGCGCGGTCGCCGATTGGCCTGAACGTAAACGCGTACGTGCAAACGTCACCGCGCAGTCGCCGACGTGCCTGAACGTAAACGCGTACGTGCAAACGTCACCGCGCAGTCGCCGATGGGCCTGAACGTAAACGCGTACGTGCAAACGTCACCGCACAGTCGCCGAAGTGCCTGAACGTAAACGCGTACGTGCAAACGTCACCGCGCAGTCGCTGATGGGCCTGAACGTAAACGCGTACGTGCAAACGTCACCGCGCAGTCGCCGACGTGCCTGAACGTAAACGCCGTGCGTGCAAACGTCACCGCGCAGTCGCCGACGTGCCTGAACGTAAAACGCGTACGTGCAAACGCCACGGCGCGGTCGCCGGCGTGCCTGAACGTAAACGCGTACGCAAACGTCACGGCGCTGGTCGCGGGCGTGCCTGAACGTAAACGCGCGTACGTGCAAACGTCACCGCACAGTCGCCGACGGGCCTGAACGTAAACGCGTACGTGCAAACGTCACCGCGCGGTCGCCGACGTACCTGAACGTAAACGCCGGACGCTAAACGCCACCGGCAGTCGCTGGCGTGCCTGAACGTAAACGCGACGCGCAAACGTCACCGCGGCAGTCGCTGACGGGCTTGAACGTAAATGCGTACGTGCAAAACGCCACCGCAGCAGTCGCTGGCGTGCCTGAACGTAAAACGCGTGACGTGCAAACGTCACCGTGCAGTCGCTGACGGGCCTGAACGTAAACGCGTACGTGCAAACGTCACCGCGCAGTTGCCGACGGGCTTGAACGTAAACGCGTACGTGCAAACGTCACCGTGCAGTCGCTGACGGGCCTGAACGTAAACGCGTACGTGCAAACGTCACCGCGCAGTCGCCGACGGGCCTGAACGTAAACGCGTACGTGCAAACGTCACTGCGCTGGTCGCCGATGGGCCTGAACGTAAACGCGTACGTGCAAACGTCACCGCGCGGTCGCTGGCGTGCCTGAACGTAAACGCGTACGTGCAAACGTCACGGCGCGGTCGCCGATTGGCCTGAACGTAAACGCGTACGTGCAAACGTCACGGCGCGGTCGCCGATTGGCCTGAACGTAAACGCGTACGTGCAAACGTCACCGCGCAGTCGCCGATGGGCCTGAACGTAAACGCGTACGTGCAAACGTCACGGCGCGGTCGCCGATTGGCCTGAACGTAAACGCGTACGTGCAAACGTCACCGCGCAGTCGCCGACGGGCCTGAACGTAAACGCGTACGTGCAAACGTCACCGCGCAGTCGCTAGCGTGCCTGAACGTAAACGCGTACGTGCAAACGTCACCGCGCAGTCGCTAGCGTGCCTGAACGTAAACGCGTACGTGCAAACGTCACCGCGCAGTCGCTAGCGTGCCTGAACGTAAACGCGTACGTGCAAACGTCACCGCGCAGTCGCCGACGTGCCTGAACGTAAACGCGTACGTGCAAACGTCACCGCGCAGTCGCTGACGGGCCTGAACGTAAACGCGTACGTGCAAACGTCACCGCGCAGTCGCCGACGGGCCTGAACGTAAACGCGTACGTGCAAACGTCACCGCGCGGTCGCTGGCGTGCCTGAACGTAAACGCAGCAGTGGCGTTCCAGTTCCCAGATTACGAAGTCCGACCCTGTGGCTTCGGTTCCAGGTGCGTTGGGATCGGGCCTCGCTCTGCATCGGAGCTGCATTAACTCAAACATACGAGATGCACACGTTCTCCGGAATGAAAGTCCAGAGACGGAGTCCGACATGTTCATTCGTAAACTCTACAGGTTTAGTATTGCTTTTATTCTCTAAATTAGAATCTTCTGTAAGTACATATAGAACTTCAACCAAGCTACACTTCAGCCCATACAAAAATATCACAGTACATTTTCTACAAAGTCAACTCCTCCTGAGAGGTCCAGAACCGACCGGACCGGATCAGAACCGCCAACCGGGTCGGCTCGGAACCGGTCCGGTCGGCTCAGAACCGCCAGCTGCCAAGACAGAGCGTCAACATGTGGAGTAGGAACAGCACCATGGCGATGACCGCGCTGGAGGGGGCGCCGCACACCTGCACCTTTCCTCAGGGGGGTTAGGGGGGGCGGGCTTTCCAGAACCGCTCAGAGCTGCAGAGACCGGATCCTGGTGTCCTGCAGAGACCGGACCCTCCGGTGTCCTGCAGAGACCGGATCCTGGTGTCCTGCAGAGACCGGATCCTGGTGTCCTGCAGAGACCGGACCCTGGTGTCCTGCAGAGACCGGATCCTGGTGTCCTGCAAAGACCGGATCCTGGTGTCCTGCAGAGACCGGATCCTGGTGTCCTGCAAAGACCGGATCCTGGTGTCCTGCAAAGACCGGATCCTGGTGTCCTGCAGAGACCGGATCCTGGTGTCCTGCAGAGACCGGACCCTGGTGTCCTGCAGAGACCGGATCCTGGTGTCCGGCAGAGACCGGATCCTGGTGTCCTGCAGAGACCGGATCCTGGTGTCCTGCAGAGACCGGATCCTGGTGTCCGGCAGAGACCGGATCCTGGTGTCCTGCAGAGACCGGATCCTGGTGTCCTGCAGAGACCGGACCCTGGTGTCCTGCAGAGACCGGACCCTGGTGTCCTGCAGAGACCGGATCCTGGTGTCCTGCAGAGACCGGACCCTGGTGTCCTGCAGAGACCGGACCCTGGTGTCCTGCAGAGACCGGATCCTGGTGTCCTGCAGAGACCGGATCCTGGTGTCCTGCAGAGACCGGATCCTGGTGTCCTGCAGAGACCGGATCCTGGTGTCCTGCAGAGACCGGACCCTGGTGTCCTGCAGAGACCGGATTCTGGTGTCCTGCAGAGACCGGACCCTGGTGTCCTGCAGAGACCGGATCCTGGTGTTCCTGTCTCCAGTCCTTCCGTGGTCGGGTGCTGGTGAACGGGGATTTAGAACCAGCAGAAACCTCCGTGAAGAAGACGGCTTCTGATTGGTCGTCATGTTGGCTGAGTGGGAGGGAAACAGGTGACTGATGAAGATGATGGAGCCTTCGGTTTGGTCTGGAGCTGCGTTCCCATCTCCAGCAGCCCCCCCACCCCCCCCCCCCCTCTCTGAAACAAGCTGTCGTCTTTTTATCAAAAAGGATTCAACAAAATACTGAGAGATCTTCCTCCGTCCTCACATCAACCTTCTCATCTCAAACACGGTTTCTTGTCCAAACTGCAGGAATTCACGTCCGCAGTGACTTCTGAAGTTCTGCTGACCGCGGGCCAGCGGCCCCCCCACTCTGGACTGGAATGTTGCAGCATGAAGGCGACTCACACTCGGCGGTCCTTCAGAACAAAAGTGGAAAACAAACATAGAAAACTGTGGAAATCCCGTCGGAGTTCAGCTTTCCTCCACAGACACACGAACATGAACACGGCGAGTCAGGAAGGCCACCTCCGAGCGGAGCGGCAGGTAAACGGGTCGGGGGTACGAGTCCCCGACAGAGCGGCTGGAGCAGAGGGCGGCGTCCCGGCGCGGATCAGGGGGAGAAGGTGGCCATCTCCAGGGAGATGCGCTGCCACAGCTCCTTGGTCTGCTTCCCCCGCTTCAGGTTCTGCAGCACGTCGTTGAACTGCATCATCCCCACCGGCGTCAGGGCAGCAAAGGTGGCGGGCGCTTCGGATGATGTTCACGAAGTCATCGTAGTCCGCCGGGGTCAGGTGGATGAGACGGTGGTGGATGTACTGCAGAGAGACGGAGAGACGGGGGGTGAGACACGGAGAAGGGAGGGATGGAGGAGTTAGACACGGAGAAAGGAGGGAGGAGTTAGACACGGAGAAAGGAGGGAGGAAGGGAGGGAGGAGTTAGACACGGAGAAAGGAGGGAGGAGTTAGACACGGAGAAAGGAGGGAGGGAGGAGTTAGACACGGAGAAGGGAGGGATGGAGGAGTTAGACACGGAGAAAGGAGGGAGGAGTTAGACACGGAGAAAGGAGGGAGGAAGGGAGGGAGGAGTTAGACACGGAGAAAGGAGGGAGGAGTTAGACACGGAGAAAGGAGGGAGGGAGGAGTTAGACACGGAGAAGGGAGGGATGGAGGAGTTAGACACGGAGAAAGGAGGGAGGAGTTAGACACGGAGAAAGGAGGGAGGGAGGAGTTAGACACGGAGAAGGGAGGGATGGAGGAGTTAGACACGGAGAAAGGAGGGAGGAGTTAGACACGGAGAAAGGAGGGAGGGAGGGGAGGAGTTAGACACGGAGAAAGGATGGAGGGATGGAGGAGTTAGACACGGAGAAAGGAGGGAGGGATGGAGGAGTTAGACACGGAGAATGGATGGAGGGATGGAGAAGTTAGACACGGAGAAAGGAGGGAGAGATGGAGGAGTTAGACACGGAGAAAGGAGGGAGAGATGGAGGGAGTTAGACACGGAGAAAGGAGGGAGAGATGGAGGGAGTTAGACACGGAGAAAGGAGGAAGGGAGTGGAGGAGTTAGACACGGAGAAAGGAGGGAGGGATGGAGGAGTTAGACACGGAGAAAGGAGGGAGGGATGGAGGAGGAGTTAGACAAGGAGAAAGGAGGGAGAGATGGAGGATAGACACGGAGAAAGGAGGAAGGGATGGAGGAGTTAGACACGGAGAAAGGAGGGAGGGATGGAGGAGTTAGACAAGGAGAAAGGAGGGAGAGATGGAGGAGATAGACACGGAGAAAGGAGGGAGAGATGGGAGGAGATAGACACGGAGAAAGGAGGAAGGGATGGAGGAGTTAGACACGGAGAATGGATGGAGGGATGGAGGAGTTAGACACGGAGAATGGAGGAGGGATGGAGTTAGAGACGGAGAAAGGAGGGAGGGATGGAGGAGTTAGACACGGAGAATGGATGGAGGGATGGAGGAGTTAGACACGGAGAAAGGAGGGAGGGATGGAGGAGTTAGACACGGAGAAAGGAGGGAGGAGTTAGACACGGAGAAAGGAGGGAGGGATGGAGGAGTTAGACACGGAGAAAGGAGGGAGGAGTTAGACACGGAGAAAGGAGGGAGAGATGGAGGAGTATAGACACGGAGAAAGGAGGAAGGGATGGAGGAGTTAGACACGGAGAAAG
Organism: Atherinomorus stipes; assembly: GCA_023101725.1. Lineage (NCBI taxonomy): Eukaryota > Metazoa > Chordata > Actinopteri > Atheriniformes > Atherinidae > Atherinomorus > Atherinomorus stipes. Next base: position 31,785 of record JALJCO010007646.1, on the reverse strand, counting down.
GAGGGATGGAGGAGTTAGACAAGGAGAAAGGAGGGAGAGATGGAGGAGATAGACACGGAGAAAGGAGGGAGAGATGGAGGAGATAGACACGGAGAAAGGAGGAAGGGATGGAGGAGTTAGGACACGGAGAATGGATGGAGGGATGGAGGAGTTAGACACGGAGAATGGATGGAGGGATGGAGTTAGAGACGGAGAAAGGAGGGAGGGATGGAGGAGTTAGACACGGAGAATGGATGGAGGGATGGAGGAGTTAGACACGGAGAAAGGAGGGAGGGAGGAGGAGTTAGACACGGAGAAAGGAGGGAGGAGTTAGACACGGAGAAAGGAGGGAGGGATGGAGGAGTTAGACACGGAGAAAGGAGGGAGGAGTTAGACACGGAGAAAGGAGGGAGAGATGGAGGAGTTAGACACGGAGAAAGGAGGGAGGAGTTAGACACGGAGAAAGGAGGGAGGGATGGAGGAGTTAGACACGGAGAAAGGAGGGAGAGATGGAGGAGTTAGACACGGAGAAAGGAGGGATGGAGGAGTTAGACACGGAGAAGGGATGGAGGGAGTTAGACACGGAGAAAGGAGGGAGGGATGGAGGAGGAGAGACACGGAGAAGGGATGGATGGGGAGTTAGACACGGAGAAAGGAGGGAGGGATGGAGGAGATAGACACGGAGAAGGGATGGATGGGGAGTTAGACACGGAGAAAGGAGGGAGGGATGGAGGAGTTAGACACGGAGAATGGATGGAGGGATGGAGAAGTAAGAGAGACGGAGAAAGGAGGGATGGAGGGAGGAGTTAGACACGGAGAAAGGAGGGAGGGAGGGAGGAGTTAGACACGGAGAAAGGATGGAGGGATGGAGGAGTTAGACACGGAGAAAGGAGGGAGGGATGGAGGAGTTAGACACGGAGAAAGGAGGGAGGGATGGAGGAGTTAGACACGGAGAATGGAGGGAGGGATGGAGAAGTTAGACACGGAGAAAGGAGGGAGAGATGGAGGAGTTAGACACGGAGAAAGGAGGGATGGATGGAGGAGTTAGACACGGAGAAAGGAGGGAGAGATGGAGGAGTTAGACACGGAGAATGGATGGAGGGATGGAGGAGTTAGACACGGAGAAAGGAGGGAGGGAGGAGGAGGTTAGACACAGGAGAAAGGAGGGAGAGGTGGAGTTAGACACGGAGAAAGGAGGGATGGAGAGTTAGACACGGAGAAAGGAGGGAGGAGTTAAACGGAGAAAGGGATGGAGGAGGTTAGACACGGAGAAAGGAGGGATGGAGGAGTTAGACACGGAGAAAGGAGGGAGGGATGGAGTTAGAGACGGAGAAAGGAGGGAGGGAGAGGAGTTAGACACGGAGAATGGAGGGAGGAGTTAGACGGGGAAGGAGGAGTTAGACACGGAGAAAGGAGGGAGGGATGGAGGAGTTAGACACGGAGAAAGGAGGGAGGAGTTAGACACGGAGAAAGGAGGGAGGGATGGAGGAGTTAGACACGGAGAAAGGAGGGAGGAGTTAGACACGGAGAAAGGAGGGAGAGATGGAGGAGTTAGACACGGAGAAAGGAGGGATGGAGGAGTTAGACACGGAGAAAGGATGGATGGGGAGTTAGACACGGAGAAAGGAGGGAGGGACCGTGGGGGGGGCTGCACCTGCAGGTAGGCCTGCTGGCAGCGCTGCACCAGCTGGTGGAAGGCGGGGGTCCTGAGGTGGGCGTGGATGTGGGCGGGGTTCAGCCTCTGCAGAGCCTCCATGATGATCTCCTGCAGGACGAACGGGCTGAGGACTCCCTTCGCTGCTCCGACACAGAACTGGTACACGTAGTTCCCCCCTGGGGGGGGGTGGAGACACAGGAGTTACAGAAGTGGACGGTTCAACTGGGTTTATTCTATTCAGAACAGAGAAGTCACCGGGACTTTACAGATGAAGCTAAAATAAAGTCTGACTGCACACGAGAGCCATTAAACATGGAACAGTGGGGAACCTTCCCAGGAGGGGGGCCGACCAAAATGACCCCAAGAGCACAGCGACAACTCATCCAAGAGGTCACAAAAGACCCCAGAACAACATCCAAGAACTGCAGGCCTCACTTGCCTCAATGAAGATCAGTGTTCATGACTCCCCCATCAGAAAGAGACTGGGGGGCAAAAATGGCTGCATGGCAGAGTTCCAAGACCAAAACCACTGCTGAGCAAAAAAAAAGAACACAAAGGCTCGTCTCAGTTTAGCCAGAAAGCATCTTGATGATCCCCAAGACTTTTGGGAAAATACTCTGTGGACTGACGAGACAAAAGTGGAACTTTCTGGAAGGTGGAGGTCCCATTACATCTGGCGTAAAAGTAACACAGCATTTCAGAAAAGGAACATCATAGCAACAGTAAAACATGGTGGTGGTAGTGTGATGGTCTGGGGCTGTTTTGCTGCTTCAGGACCTGGAAGACTTGCTGTGGTAAATGGAACCATCAATTCTGCTTCACCTAAAAATCCTGAAGGGGAGAACGTCCGGCCATCTGTTGGTGACCTCGAGCTGCACTTGGGTTCTACACAGAACAATGATCCAGAACACACCCACAATCCACCTAACCACAAAACAACATGAAACTTTGGAGTGGCCTAGTCAAAGCCCCCACCTAATCCATTATGGCATACTAAGGCGGTTCATGCTGGAAAAGCCTCAAGCAACAACTCAAAAAGGAGCATTCTCCACACGCTGTAAAGACTCACTGCCAGTTATCACAAACGCTTATGCAGTTGTTGCTCTAGGAACAACCAGTTATTAGTTAGGGAAACCCTTTCTCACACAGGGACATGGAGGTTTAGTTTCCCCCCTTACTAATAAAAACCTTCATTTAAAACTGCATTTTGTGTTTACTTGTGTTATCTTTGTCTAATATTTAATTTTTTGATGATCTGAAACATTTAAGTGCAAACATGCAAAAAAACATAAAAGCATGATTTAGCCAAATTCCCCATTTATCCTGCTTTTCCACCGACTCACTTTACAGATATTTACAGTTAAGAGACTACGTGAAACAGAATATCCCTTCCTTCGAAACACTACTCACAGATATCCCGCAACTTAAATCATTGTTGTACTCTCTAAACACTCGGTTTCGGGGCTTTATGGGCATTTTTTCTGAAGAATTAGATTCAAACACTGATCATATAAAACGAGCCTGGGAAGAAGAGTTAAATGTTCAAATCGATGGTGACAACTGGAGAGGCGCCCTGGAGGGCGTAAAGTCTTGTTCAGTCAATGTCAGGATTCAACTGATCCAATACAAGGCGGTCCACAGACTGCATCACTCCATGGTCAAACTTCATCAAACATTCCCCGACTCTTCACCTCTATGTAGCCGATGTGTAAGCGCTGAGGGTACACTAACTGTGCGTTCAGACCAAGAGCGACTAAAGCTGTAAAATAGCTTTTATCGCTCAGAAAAATAGCTGCTACAAAATATCTGTTCACTTTTGTCGTCAAGTCGCTTATGACATCACGTTCCATTTTGCATATCCTTTTAAAAGGACCGTATGCTTTTTACCGTTAGCAGAGCTTTTGCAGTGATGCTTTTCCTGATTGCTGCCTTGTGCTTTGACAAGTTGTAGCCTGTGATTAACCAGAAATCCGTCTCCTACTGAAAAACAACGGTCTGGACATAACTGATTAAATTACACCCCAAAACACAATAAGTTGTAGCTTGGTTTAGTACATCATCTTCACTGATCTGCATCTGCAGATCTTCACTCATTCATCTCTCACTCTCAGACTAAATGTCAAGACGGGAAAAAAGGGAAATACGTATTTTTATCCCTGTCATTATTATTATTATTATAACATAGTACTTTCCGTATTTATAAATCATATTGTCCCATTCACGTAGCATGCTAGGCGCTCGATTAGCAGGCAAGTTTCGCGTTTGGGGCTCATACACTAAGAAACCTGCAAAAAGTTTGGCCTCTGTTGCTTTTTGCAACCGTAGGAGACGCGGTGTGACTCTCAACACTCAGGCCGCTTGTGAGCACCCGTAAAGCGGACAAGTTTCTGCGCGAGAGCCGGTGAAAAAGCAGAGCTCATAACTTTCTTTCTGAACATCCGATCTTGAAAATTCCAAATGTAGCTGGTAGCTAGTGTCCAAAATAAGAAGGGCAAAAGGGTTGGAAGCAGCTCCGGGGTCGTTCCTGGGAAGCAGGAGCGAAACTTCCCCAATCGCAATATCTCGGCGAGAAACGCTTAACGGGGCATTTTCAACACAGGAGCGTGTTAACCGTGCCTGAGTGACTTGAGTGAGGATGAATTCATGTCTGGGGCTCAGACACTATTAGAAACCTGCAAAAGTTCGGCCTCTGTTGCTTTTTGCAACCGCAGGAGACGCGGTGTGACTTGGAACACTCAGGCCAAACATTCCAATTGGTTGTCAGGGTTTTACAGCCGAAACGTGTCATAGCCAATTTGCATAAAGTTAAACTATTTTTAACTTTGTTCAGTCGCTCTAATCGCTCAACTTTTGTAGCTTGTCGCTTCTGTCGCTTTATTCGCTCTCGTCGCTCCTGTCCATTGAAAGTGAATGACTTCCGGCGATTTTACAGCTTTAGTCGCTCTTGGTCTGAACGCACAGTTACAGATAACAGGGTAACAGATGCTTGACTTCCTGATCTGGCTCCAGGATTCAGCTGAGGTTCATAGGGCTTTTCAGCAGTTAGATGCTGGTAAATCTGCTGGACCTGACAAAGTAGAGCCTTTCTTTTTGAGATCAGCTGCACATTTCATAGCAGAGCTTCTATGTTTCATTTTTCACTGAACTATATCAGAAAATCAGATTCCCCGTATATGGAAGTCAGCTTATGTTCTCCCTCTGCTGAAAGGTGGAGATCCGTGTACTGTATAGTTAATAACCACAGGCCCATCTCTGAACTGTGTGTTCTCGTTAAGATCCTTGAAAAATTGGTTGCGGAACAACTTAAAATCTTCTTAGATTAAACTGGTCTGCTGTCTCAGTACCAGGTTTTCGTAAAAAGCATAATGCAACACGTGCTGCTTTGAAGGTGGTAAATGACATCACAGATGTGCTAGATGGTCGTAAACATTGTGCAGCTCTTTTTTATTGACCTCTCAAAGGTGTTTGATACCGTTGATCATGTTATCCTGATAAACTCCATAAGACCGGGTTGTCTGAACAGGCTGTGAACTGGTTTGAACACAATGTGTCCAGGCTGCTGGATCCTCTTCTTCCTTCCTTCCTTCCTGTTTTTAAAGGGAGTTCCTCAAGGATCCATTCTAGGACCGTTGTTGTTCACAATATATGTGAACAACTTGTGTGATAACTTGTCAGATGCTGAGTCTGATCTTTATGCAGATGACACGATTATTTATCTTCCTCAGCGTCTCAGTCACTTGAACTTCTTCAGTCTGCATTTGACATTATTCAGTCCCGTCTAGCGAGGCTTAAGCTGGTTTTAAATGCTGAGAAATCAAAGACCATGCTATTTTCAAATGGTAAGAAGCTCCCACCGTTCCTACCCAGCTTATTAACTGTACAAGGGGTTGAAACTGAAATGGTAAAATGCTACAAGTATTTAGGTATTCTCATTGATGAGAGACTGTCTTTTCAAATTCACATAGAAAAGTTAGTGTCCAAACTGAAAGGCACATTAGGTTTCTTTTTTAGGAACAAAAACTGTTTCTCACATCAAGTCAGGAAGCCCTTACTAATTTCAACCTTCTTCCAACTATTAGATGATGGAGATCTGCTTTACATGAACGCTTCAGCCAGTTATTGACAAAGTTGGATACAGTGTATCACTGCGTTTTATGACTGACTGCAACTATCGTGTCCATCACTGTACCTTGTACACCATTCAAACTTCCTTCACTTTCTGATCGCAGACTCTCACATTGGCCGCTTTTTATCTGTAAATGTCTTAGCGGCCTTCTTCCTGCAAATTATGCTCACTTCTCTGTAGGAACACCATCATTATGGTCTGCGTTCTCAGGACATTATCTCAATGCAGGTTCCCAAAGTCAGGACTGAACTGGTAAAAAGGCTTTTAGATGTTCTGGTCAATTGATCCGAAAACCAGGAATCATCCTCCCGAAACCAGGAATCATCCTCCCGAAACCAGGAATCATCCTCCCGAAACCAGGAATCATCCTCCCGAAACCAGGAATCATCCTCCCGAAACCAGGAATCATCCTCCCGAAACCAGGAATCATCCTCCCGAAACCAGGAATCATCCTCCCGAAACCAGGAATCATCCTCCTGAAACCAGGAATCATCCTCCCGAAACCAAAAATCATCCTCCTGAAACCAGGAATCATCCTCCCGAAACCAGGAATCATCCTCCTGAAACCAGGAATCATCCTCCTGAAACCAGGAATCATCCTCCTGAAACCAGGAATCATCCTCCCGAAACCAGGAATCATCCTCCTGAAACCAGGAATCATCATCCTCCCGAAACCAGGAATCATCCTCCTGAAACCTGGAATCATCCTCCTGAAACCAGGAATCATCCTCCTAAACCAGGAATCATCCTCCTGAAACCAGGAATCATCCTCCTGAAACCAGGAATCATCCTCCTGAAACCAGGAATCATCCTCCTTAAACCAGGAATCATTCTCCTGAAACCAGGAATCCTCCTCCCGAAACCAGGAATCATCCTCCCGAAACCAGGGAATCATCCTCCCGAAACCAGGAATCATCCTCCCGAAACCAGGAATCATCCTCCCGAAAACCAGGAATCATCCTCCCGAAACCAGGAATCATCCTCCCGAAACCAGGAATCATCCTCCTGAAACCAGGAATCATTCTCCTGAAACCAGGAATCATCCTCCTGAAACCAGGAATCATCCTCCTGAAACCAGGAATCATCCTCCGGAAACCAGGAATCATCCTCCCGAAACCAAGAATCATCCTCCCGAAACCAGGAATCATCCTCCTGAAACCAAGAATCATCCTCCCCGAAACCAGGAATCATTCTCCTGAAACCAGGAATCATCCTCCTGAAACCAGGAATCATCCTCCTGAAACCAGGAATCATCCTCCTGAAACCTGGAATCATTCTCCTGAAACCAGGAATCATTCTCCTGAAACCAGGAATCATCCTCCTGAAACCTGGAATCATCCTCCTGAAACCTGGAATCATTCTCCTGAAACCAGGAATCATCCTCCTGAAACCAGGAATCATCCTCCTGAAACCAGGGAATCATCCTCCTGAAACCTGGAATCATTCTCCTGAAACCAGGAATCATTCTCCTGAAACCAGGAATCATCCTCCTGAAACCAGGAATCATCCTCCTGAAACCTGGAATCATTCTCCTGAAACCAGGAATCATCCTCCTGAAACCAGGAATCATCCTCCTGAAACCAGAATCACCTCCTAAACCTGGAATCATTCTCCTGAAACCAGGAATCATCCTCCTGAAACCAGGAATCATCCTCCTGAAACCTGGAATCATCCTCCCGAAACCAGGAATCATCCTCCTGAAACCAGGAATCATCCTCCTGAAACCAGGAACCGGAATCATCCTCCTGAAACCTGGAATCATCCTCCTGAAACCAGGAATCATCCTCCTGAAACCTGGAATCATCCTCCTGAAACCAGGAATCATCCTCCCGAAACCAGGAATCATCCTCCTGAAACCAGGAATCATCCTCCTGAAACCAGGAATCATCCTCCTGAAACCAGGAATCATCCTCCTGAAACCAGGAATCATTCTCCCTGAAACCAGGAATCCTCCTCCTGAAACCAGGAATCATCCTCCTGAAACCAGGAATCATCCTCCCGAAACCAGGAATCATCCTCCCGAAACCAGGAATCCTCCTCCTGAAACCAGGAATCATCCTCCCGAAACCAGGAATCATCCTCCTGAAACCAGGAATCATCCTCCTGAAACCAGGAATCATCCTCCTGAAACCAGGAATCATCCTCCCGAAACCAGGAATCATCCTCCTGAAACCAGGAATCATCCTCCTGAAACCAGGAATCATCCTCCCGAAACCCAGGAATCATCCTCCTGAAACCAGGAATCATCCTCCTGAAACCAGGAATCCTCCTCCCGAAACCTGGAATCATCCTCCTGAAACCAGGAATCATCCTCCTGAAACCAGGAATCATCCTCCCGAAACCAGGAATCATCCTCCTGAAACCAGGAATCATCCTCCTGAAACCTGGAATCATCCTCCTGAAACCAGGAATCATCCTCCTGAAACCAGGAATCATTCTCCTGAAACCAGGAATCATTCTCCTGAAACCAGGAATCCTCCTCCTGAAACCAGGAATCATTCTCCTAAACCAGGAATCATCCTCCTAAACCAGGAACCTCCTCCTAAACCAGGAATCATTCTCCTAAACCAGGAATCATCCTCCTGAAACCAGGAATCATCCTCCTGAAACCAGGAATCATCCTCCTGAAACCAGGAATCATCCTCCTGAAACCAGGAATCATCCTCCCGAAACCAGGAATCATCCTCCCGAAACCAGGAATCATCCTCCCGAAACCAGGAATCATCCTCCTGAAACCAGGAATCATCCTCCTGAAACCAGGAATCATCCTCCTGAAACCAGGAATCATCCTCCTGAAACCAGGAATCATCCTCCTGAAACCAGGAATCATCTCTGTCATTTCCTGACCTCTTCCGTCTGTAACAGTCGTTTTTACCAGAATCTGCCGGTCATCAAACCTCCGTTGCCAGAACCTCACCGAGCTTTGCAGCAAGTCCCAGCAGCCACTTGACGTCCTCGGTGTACGGGGGACTCCTGGAGAAGTTGTTGGGGTGGTCGTTGTGGGCCCTCCTGCCCAGCATCTCCAGCGCCAGCATACCTGCACACAAAGCAGCGTCACTCACCTGCTCAGGTAACGGCTGCTGCACACCACATCTTTCTGCAGAGCTAAAACTCATGGAGGCCGTCGCCTCCGCAGATCGGCGCGGTGTCGCCTGATATCTGCCGAGTCAGGGAGGCCGTCCACTCCGCAGATCGGCGCGGTGTCGCCTGATATCTGCCGAGTCATGGAGGCCGTCGCCTCAGCAGATCGGCGCCGTGTCGCCTGATATCTGCCGAGTCATGGAGGCCGTCGCCTCCGCAGATCGGCGCGGTGTCGCCTGATATCTGCCGAGTCATGGAGGCCGTCGCCTCCGCAGATCGGCGCGGTGTCGCCTGATATCTGCCGAGTCATGGAGGCCGTCCACTCCGCAGATCGGCGCGGTGTCGCCTGATATCTGCCGAGTCATGGAGGCCGTCGCCTCCGCAGATCGGCGCGGTGTCGCCTGATATCTGCCGAGTCATGGAGGCCGTCGCCTCCGCAGGTCGGCGCGGTGTCGCCTGATATCTGCCGAGTCAGGGAGGCCGTCGCCTCCGCAGATCGGCGCGGTGTCGCCTGATATCTGCCGAGTCAGGGAGGCCGTCGCCTCCCGCAGATCGGCGCGGTGTCGCCTGATATCTGCCGAGTCATGGAGGCCGTCGCCTCCGCAGATCGGCGCGGTGTCGCCTGATATCTGCCGAGTCATGGAGGCCGTCGCCTCCGCAGATCGGCGCGGTGTCGCCTGATATCTGCCGAGTCATGGAGGCCGTCGCCTCCGCAGATCGGCGCGGTGTCGCCTGATATCTGCCGAGTCATGGAGGCCGTCGCCTCCGCAGATCGGCGCCGTGTCGCCTGATATCTGCCGAGTCATGGAGGCCGTCGCCTCCGCAGATTGGCGCGCTGTCGCCTGATATCTGCCGAGTCAGGGAGGCCGTCGCCTCCGCAGATCGGCGCGGTGTCGCCTGATATCTGCCGAGTCATGGAGGCCGTCGCCTCCGCAGATCGGCGCGGTGTCGCCTGATATCTGCCGAGTCATGGAGGCCGTCGCCTCAGCAGATCTGCGCGGTGTCGCCTGATATCTGCCGAGTCATGGAGGCCGTCGCCTCAGCAGATCTGCGCGGTGTCGCCTGATATCTGCCGAGTCATGGAGGCCGTCGCCTCAGCAGATCGGCGCGGTGTCGCCTGATATCTGCCGAGTCATGGAGGCCGTCGCCTCAGCAGATCGGCGCCGTGTCGCCTGATATCTGCCGAGTCATGGAGGCCGTCGCCTCAGCAGATCGGCGTAGCCTGATTTCTGCCGAGTCATGGAGGCCGTCGCCTCAGCAGATCGGCGCGGTGTTGCCTGATTTCTGCTGAGTCATGGAGGCCGTCGCCTCAGCAGATCTGCGCGGTGTCGCCTGATATCTGCCGAGTCATGGAGGCCGTCGCCTCAGCAGATCGGCGCGGTGTCGCCTGATATCTGCCGAGTCATGGAGGCCGTCGCCTCAGCAGATCTGCGCGGTGTCGCCTGATATCTGCCGAGTCATGGAGGCCGTCGCCTCAGCAGATCTGCGCGGTGTCGCCTGATATCTGCCGAGTCATGGAGGCCGTCGCCTCAGCAGATCGGCGCGGTGTCGCCTGATATCTGCCGAGTCATGGAGGCCGTCGCCTCAGCAGATCGGCGCCGTGTCGCCTGATATCTGCCGAGTCATGGAGGCCGTCGCCTCAGCAGATCGGCGTAGCCTGATTTCTGCCGAGTCATGGAGGCCGTCGCCTCAGCAGATCGGCGCGGTGTTGCCTGATTTCTGCTGAGTCATGGAGGCTTATACTATGATCGGCGCGGTGTTGCCTGATTTCTGCTGAGTCATGGAGGCCGTCGCCTCAGCAGATCAGCGTAGCCTTATTTCTTCAACCAACCAGAACACATATGCAGGTCACGTGATTTCAAAGTGGCAGCTGGCAGCGACGTAATTGGTTACATGTTAGAGGATAAACTGGTGGAAATACGGTCAGACTGGACCTGATATGATGTTTCCAGATATCGTCTCTGTCTCACTTTTCTGACACAACATCTTCTTTCCAGTTTAACGGCGGTTAGTGATTATACCATAGTAGCGGAATGATTCTACTATAGTAGCCATATGATTATACTATAGTAGCAGTATGATTATACTAAAGTAGCGGTATGATTCTACTATAGTAGTCGTATGATTATACTATAGTGGCGTGCTGTCATGTCTATAGTAATGTGATGAATGACGGAAATAAGGACGAAGAATGTTGCAGTGCTAAGTGTTAGCATGTAAATGCAGCAGTATGACAGACATATGTATGTTCCCGGGGAAGAGAGACACTTTGGACACGTGTTAAATTTAGTTGATGTGGTAATTTTATAAGGTAATCGTGGTCTCAGCCTCCGAGTTTAGATATTTGATCAACAAGCCAGTGTTAGCCTGTTGCTACCGTTAGCATACGGTCATGTTTACTCAACGATCAACTTCTGGAAACAAGCTGGATCTGTACTGCTTTAATAAAACCACAAAGTAAATAAAAATTCAATACGACACAATTCAGTCTCTAACAAATCCTCAAAACTTTTCTGCACATGACACTGCATCACAGACACGGGGGGGCGGCGCTCACCAACGCGGTAGGCGGAGTGCAGGTAGTGCAGGCCCTGCTGGCTGATTGGCTGGCTGTGCTGCTCGTCCTCCGCAGGGAAGGCCGTCCCCACCATGGAGGCCGGCTGGGGGGAGACGGCCGGCAGAGACGCGCCCTGGATGGTCTGGAGGGTGGGGCCGGGGTGGACGCTGCCCACTGCAACACACACACGTAGACCTGAACCAGGATCCGGCCCAGAGCCGGTCCAGACCAGCAGCACACACACACGTAGACCTGAACCAGGATCCAGACCAGAGCCGGTCCAGACCAGCAACACACACACACGTAGACCTGAACCAGGATCCGGACCAGAGCCGGTCCAGACCAGCAACACACACACACGTAGACCTGAACCAGGATCCGGACCAGAGCCGGTCCAGACCAGCAACACACACACATGTAGAACTGAACCTGGTCTGGGCCTGAGAACCAGTCCAGACCAGGTTCTGGTCCAGACCAATTTGCAGGGTGGGTTAAAACCTGGTCCAGACCTGCCACCGTGGTGCTCAGGGGGAGGCCCGTCTCCGTGTGGTAGGGATGGACGGCGATCTGGGTCATCGATGGAACTGGAACACCTGGGAAGGTGACGGCGGTAGCAGCCAGGGGGGGCTGGGGGCCGGTGGCCACTGAGAACGGGTACTGGGCTCCGATGAAGGCCGGGTGCATTCCCTGAGGACAGACAGAGACCAGATTAGGGCGGACCGTGACGGGTCCGGGACGAGACCAGGACTGGGGCTGACCTGCGGGTAGGACGCTCCGGTCACCGGGAACACGGCAGGCCGTGGGACGTGCTGCAGCGGGTGGCCCAGGTACTGCGGGGTGCAGACGGTGGGCAGGTGGGCCTGGATGGTGGTATAGGGGTGCAGGCCCTGGCTGTGGGGGTGGGCCACGGCCTGGCCAGGGATGGCGTGGGACTGGTACATGGTGGAGCCCACGGAGATGACGGGCACGACAGCGGCGGCGGTGACCGAGGCGGTGACGGCCGCCATCCCCACCGACTCCATGTTGGCCCCGTTGTCCAGCACCACGCAGCCAGAGTCTAGGGGCCTCCGGCCCGGACCCCCGTTGGCCCCGCAGCGCCCGCCGGTCTCCCGCTGCTGGCCGGGGCCGCCACCCACCGACTGCTCGTACAGCCAGTACCACTGGTGGGCCACCTCGAACAGGACCTCCGGGTACACGCCGCCGCCCTTCGCCGCCTCCTCCACCGCCATGCAGGCCTTCTCCAGCATCACGTTGTCCTGGAAACAACAGACAGGGGTGGGGTGGGGGGCATCAGTTTCACCAAATAAAACAACATGTCTGGAATAACTAGGAACGTCACAATACCACTTGTGTAACCAAGTAAAAGTACGATTATTTGCATTTGAATACTTGCCGACAATAAGTACTGATCTGAGTACCTAATTAACGGGGATAAGTGAGAGGCGTTTCTTTTTTTTTTTCTTTCTTTTTTTTGGGGGGGGGGGGGGGGGGTTGTTATTAGTCTTAAATGAAGACAAGCATCTCTGCTCAGTGATGTGGTCAGGTTGCTGCCAGTATGCATCGGGACATTCCCAGTAACATCCCCACAATGTCTCGTAACCAAAGCCAACATGGAGCACCGATACCATGCTGATGAAGTTCTGAGGTCTCTGTCTTTCTTAAGCCCCGTTTCCACCCGTGGGTCAGGTTGGGTCGGGTGGGTTTTGGTACGGATGTGTTGATTTCATGTTGCGTCCCCACAGCAAACGGTACCCTTAACTGTAACGCAGCAAACGGTACCCTTAACTGTAAGCAGAGTATCAACAAGATAGCGCTGCTACATCATCGCGTGATATCATCGCTGTGCAACACCTTTTAACCAAACACCACATGTGACAGAAACAAAAGGAGCCCCCCCTGCTTTGTTTTTGGACCGATCCAAAAACGTGGACCGATCCGGCCCAACCCAGACCCGCTGGTGGAAACGGGGATTCAGACTCAGGTAAAAACACACCTGGCTGATGTGGCCATCACCACCTGGAAGCCGTCCTGCTCAGTACCTGCTCTTTGCACTGCACCAGGACTCTCTGGATCTCGTTGGGGTGTGAGCGTGGGGCTGGAAGGGGGGGTCAGTACCTGCTCTTTGCACTGCACCAGGGCTCTGAATCTCGTTGGGGTGTGAGCGTGGGGCTGGAAGGGGGGGTCAGTACCTGCTCTTTGCACTGCACCAGGACTCTGAATCTCGTTGGGGTGTGAGCGTGGGGCTGGAAGGGGGGGTCAGTACCTGCTCTTTGCACTGCACCAGGGCTCTGAATCTCGTTGGGGTGTGAGCGTAGAGCTGGGAGGGGGCCGGTGTGTGTGTGAGTGTGTGTGTGTGTGTGTGTGTGTGGGTGGGGAGGGGGCAGTACCTGCTCTTTGCACTGCACCAGGGCTCTCTGGATCTCGTTGGGGTGTGAGCATGGGGCTGGGAGGGGGGAGGGGTGGGGGTGGGGGGGGGGTCAGTACCTGCTCTTTGCACTGCACCAGGGCTCTCTGGATCTCGTTGGGGTGTGAGCATGGGGCTGGGAGGGGGAGGGGGTGGGGGTGGGGGAGGGGGGTCAGTACCTGCTCTTTGCACTGCACCAGGGCTCTGAATCTCGTTGGGGTGTGAGCGTAGAGCTGGGAGGGGGCCGGTGTGTGTGTGAGTGTGTGTGTGTGTGTGTGTGGGTGGGGAGGGGGCAGTACCTGCTCTTTGCACTGCACCAGGACTCTCTGGATCGCGTTGGGGTGTGAGCATGGGGCTGGGAGGGGGAGGGTGGGGGTGGGGAGGGGTCAGTACCTGCTCTTTGCACTGCACCAGGGCTCTCTGGATCTCGTTGGGGTTGAGGGCGTGAGCGTGGGGCAGGCAGCTCAGAGCCAGCTCCGCCGCTGCCCGGACCATGTTGGGGTCTCTGGCCCGCGACGCTCGGTCCGCCAGGGATGCCACCTCAGGGGGTGTTAGATGCCCGTCCCAGCACTCCACCAGGATGTTGAGGGCGGCGCTGCCGATCTCCATGGCTTGTCCTGGAAGAGACAACGGAAGTGGGTCAGTCTGGGACTAGACCAGGGACGCGGGACCGGAGCGGTCCTCACCGGTGATCCAGGACACGTGGGACGAGTAAGTCCTGGACAGCCAGTTGGGTGACACAAAGTTGTGGAGGCCGAGGGCGTACAGGCCGATCTCGAAGGCACAGAGGTGCAGGTTCCTGTGCGGGCCCTGGTGCCCCCCGCTGGCTGAGGGCTGCGTGAAGATGGAGGTGGACGAGTTGCCTCCGGCTTTGATCAAGACCGTCTTCGCCAGCTCGAAGTAAAAATGCGCTGCCGCCTCCGACGGCTGGTTGGGCACGTGGGGGGCGTGGCACTCCGGACGTCGGCCCTTGTACCTGCAAGCAGGAGAAAAACTTTATCACACCCTAACATGAAGACACGAAGTTGAGCGGTAACAGACACGCTGCAGTTTCCTGTCGTTCCCCGTGAACCCAGATTTTGGTACCATATGTTAGGGGTGGTATCGGGCCATCCATAACATGAACACATATGTATCAGAAGGAGGAGGAAGAGGATGAAGATGATGATGAGGAGAAGGGGTTACCTGCTGGTGTCGGTGCTCTTGGCTCTGGCCCCGCCTCCTGCCCTGCGAGAACCGCTGGAGGACGAGGACCCCAGGGAGTCAGAGGAGGAGCTGCTGATGCTGTCGCTGTCCTGGCCCCGCCCCCAGGACGCCGCCGCCCAGCTTCCCCGGAACGGCCTCCTGCTCAGGGTGGGGGAGCTGTCCGAGGTGGTCTCCGGAGCACTGCTGTCTATGCTGGCCATGCCTGCAACACACGGAGACGGTGTGATGCAGATGGTCTCCACGGGGACAGTGTGATGCAGATGGTCTCCATGCGCCACGGCGCCCACGTTTACCTGTGTGCTTCTTCTTCTGCCGGACAGGTGAGCCCCAGCAGCGCTGGCTGTACCCACACCGAGCTCCCAGAGCCAGCCGACTGGGAACCGTGGCCTCCAGCTTAAACGGAGCGCTGTCGCTTTGCTGCTCGCTGGACACCTGAGGCCCGTCTGGAACTGAAGACAAGGAAAGGGATTAATAACCCTAACCCTAGCTCCATGAACCCCGGGCCACAAAAGGCCCGTAGAGGGATTGTTGACCCGAAAATGGCACCTCTGCATTTGGGGCGACACCCTGAAGTCCCGTTTCTCTAGGATGCTGTGGGGCCAAAGTTGCTCTAGGACAGGGATAGAGCGCCGAAACTCTACGTGGTGAAAGTGGGCGTGGCCATAGAGCAACAATAAAAAGTGTATCAAATTTGGCGCATTTTTGAGCAAAATGTGGTCATGTCCACTTCCAAACCCTAAACATGGGATTTTCCCGAAAATTTCAACCCAATTCATTCGGAATGGCCCCATGGAAAGCAGCCCACGGGGCAACCATGTTGCCCAGAGCTGAGCCGTGTTCGTGGGGCGGGGCCCCCTGAACAACATAAAGTGCGGGGCTGTAGGACCGCTCAAAAACATAGGTCGCTCTACGAAGATGCTAGGAATGCCAAAATTGGCTCAAGTCATGTTTAAGAGATGATCTAACA
The DNA here is from genome assembly GCA_023101725.1 of Atherinomorus stipes. Taxonomy (NCBI): domain Eukaryota; kingdom Metazoa; phylum Chordata; class Actinopteri; order Atheriniformes; family Atherinidae; genus Atherinomorus; species Atherinomorus stipes. Next base: position 15,808 of record JALJCO010007646.1, on the reverse strand, counting down.
GACCAAATTTTGCCCAAAAATGTTCCTGTGCAAAATGCCACCCAAAGAGACATGCTTCACGTCACCTCCCAGCAAATGGACTGCCACTGTATGGAAAGGTCAAAGGTCGCTATGGGAGAATTTGGAGGCTCATAAGTCACTCTGAAGGGGCTAGAAACACCAAAATCGGGTAAGTTGATGTACAAGGGATGCTCTATCAGGTCACAATGGCGTTTTGGCCCAGATATGCATGTGTACAAAATGCCAGTGGAAAAGATATGTGCCTCATGCTAAGGGACTGCCACTGTACACACAATACCAACAGGTACATTTTCCATCAACAATCATGGGTAAAATTTGGTGGGTCATAGGTCACTCTAGGAAGGAGCTAGAAACGCCTAAATCAGTTCAGTTGATGTACAGGGCATGCTCTATGAGGCCACAGTGAGGTTTGCCCAAAATATGTTCCTGTGCAAAAATGGCAGTCAAAAAGACACGTGCTTCATGCCAAGGGACTGCCATTGTACAAAAAAATCCAACAATCTATAACCATCCATGGGTAAATTTTGGGGGCTCTGCCTTAGGAACTAGGAGGCTCAAATTTCAACATGATGGTCCTCTTGGGGAGCCCAACAAATGTGCCAATTTTGGTGGAAATTGGAGAACAATGAAAAACCACTCCAGACCATCCCTGATATCGGCAAAAAGGTCCAAAGATTTGACTGGAACAATCGGTGACATATTCGCACATTTGCACCAGGAGACCCCTAGGAGCCTTTGCTTTGATTTTCAGCCCATCTGGACTAAATTTGACCGAGATATGGCCATTATCCCTCCCTAAGCCCTAATACTGGGAGATTGGAAGTGTACAACTTTGGATCTTAAGGTCATATCTTTATCAAACAGAGCGGTAGAAGGCTGAAACATGCACATTTGGTCCGTCTGGATCCAGGCAGTGGCACCACTCAATTTCTGCCCATTTGGAATTAATTTGACCGAATTATAGCCCTGTCCATTAGCCCTCTCAGCTCCCAATATTGAGGGATTGGAAGTGTATGCTTTTCTTTGTGAGGTCAAAACTTGAACATATTAATGAAATTGGGCCTGAAAGTAAGTGGCTTGTTTGTGGGGACTGAATGGACTAGCCCTTTCAATCCCAGCACTCTGTGACCAAGTATTAAGTATTTTTGACCCCTCAAAGTAAAAATGTCCACTTCCAATCCCTCAATATTGGAACTCAGGGAGGCTTCGTGGACGGAGGCCATAACTCTGCCATACTTGGTCCTGGGAAGCTGAGATTCACATGGCCAGCTCCTCTGGCCCCAGGGAGCTGGCCATGGCAATTTCAGCGCCATATCTTATCATTTTCCCCAGTTGTGGCCTCTCCACCAGTTGACCCTGCCTCCCAATGTTGAAAAATTGCAAGTGGATGGTTTTTCTTTCGAGGGCTCCCACTTGGCCTAGGAGTGGACTAGAGGGTCCAGATTTCAACCTGTTCATTGTGGGGGGCCCGACAAGTCTACACATTTTGGTGGAGATCCAACAATCTAAAAAATCTGTCAAAAAAATTGGCTAACAATTTTAACATTGTCCAATCTGCTCCATATTTGCAGGGTACTATCCAGAGACCCCTAGGAGTCTACGAGGATTACAAGTGTACAGCTTTTGTTCCTATGGCCAAAAATTGATCAAATGATTGACCTTTAACCTAAAACTAAATGGCCTTATTCAAAGGGACAAGAGGAACAGACCCTGTCCACCCCAAACCTCTATGAGCAAGTATTAAGTATTTTGGAACAAAGGTTTGGCCTCTCTCTACTGGCCCTGGTTTCAGACCACTCTCATGCAGGGGACTTGTGCACGCGAAAACATACCTCAGTTCTCCTGGTTCCAGACCACTTTCACATGCGTGCGTGCACGTGCCCCAGAGAGCATGTAAAACACAAGGGAACGTGCACGAGCCTGCAAGTGTGCATGCATGTGTACAAGAACAGTAAAAAACCTCAACATTTTCTGGCGCACAGTGCGCGTGGACTTGTCAGCCTGCACTAGTGCACGTTCTTCAGTTGCTTTGTGCGCATTGCCTGGGCACGTATGGGAAGCCCCATACGTAAATTCACAACATTTATATTCATAACTAGGCTACATATTTTTCCACTGCAGCAGCAGCAAAGTCACTATAAACTCAGTCTGGACACAAATCCACAGGGGGCTGGTTTGTCTCAGCCAGCACTGAAGTTTACAAGAATTTGCCAAATTTTAAGATTCATGACAAACTAAGATCACATCAATCAGACGTGTTTTCACGTAAATATCCGATGTTTAAATAACCGCTGCAGCAGCGGCTGGAAATCCCTCACAGACGTGATGTCGGCGGATCCCGTCATGGTCGGATGATTGTTCTACACGCAGTTTTAGAAGCGGTAAATGCGTGACAGATGGTTTCAGAACAGCTGGAAACTGATTTGTGTGGCGGAATCAAACCTGCAAGACCCGAACGGAGCGGACTAGAACTGCAGGACTAACTAGACAGGAACCGGAACTAGACAGGAACCAGAACTAGACAGGGACCGGAACTAGACAGGAACCAGAACTAGACAGGGACCGGAACTAGACAGGGACCGGAACTAGACAGGGACCGGAACTAGACAGGGACCGGAACTAGACAGGAACCGGAACTAGACAGGGACCGGAACTAGACAGGAACAACACCCCCCAAGAGCAAGAGCAGCCCCGCCCCTCAGTGATCAGAGAGCAGCGCTTCATGGCGCTGTGGAAAAAACTGCAGCCATCGGCCACTATTGGAGCCAAGTTCAACCGATACCGATAGTTTGTAAAACGTCCTATCGGCGCCGATTAATCGGTCGACCTCTCGTAAAAATCAGAAATTTTCAGTGCACTCCGCATGCACACCTTATGCTTCTGCGTTGTGCAAGTGCTCCTGAGGAGCAGAGGCGCAAGCCTCAGGAGTGCATGCACGAGCCCCTCAAAGCGCTTGCACGAGTCATTAGAAGTACGTGTGCACGTGTGTGCAGAGAGCGCACTAAAATTTCAGGGTTTCTAGACTGTCTTTGCGCAAGTGCAAAACCCACATGCATGAACCTGCAATGCGCGCCCACGATCCTTAATGTGTACAATAGGGCTGTGTTAAACGATTATTTTTTAAACGATTAATCTATCGATTATTTTTTCGATGCATCGATTAACCTAACGATTCACTTTTTTAGCTCGATTCGACTCGATTCGATTCGATTATCGATTATCTCCTCATAAATTGACAGACAGCAATTTATATATGCTGATATAGATATCTAAAATGTAAAAAAGAGCATGAATAAAAGGGCAGTGGGAGCCAGCAGCCTGTCATGGACTTTTTCATGAACCAGGCTTGAAACATGAAAACAGGCTTTTAATTCTTTCATTTACATGAAAATAATAATAAAAAAGTCATTATTGAAATAATATGATCATGTAAACTTGGTGGATTTAAGATATAATTTTCCAACAAAAGATAATGAAGATAAGTAAACATTCAGAGTTGAACATTATATTGAACATGGTTCTAGCTTCCAGAAAAAGTGCATCTTCATCTTCAGTCTGTTAATGCTTAATACGGGTGCCAATCACTTGGCACCCAAAAATTCTTTATTTATCCCAGAAGTGATTACACAATACTATTACCAACAGATGAAACACGAACATGAGGTTGAGTACGTGACTTTAATTATATTCAGTCAGAGACGAGACAGCTCCGGGCATCAGCTGCAGTACCACCCACGGCCAGCAGATGGAGCTCGTGCTTCATGCTGACCGTCTCAAACAGGCCTGACGTGTCTGAAGACATGACGTCCATCTCACGCAAGTTGTCTCATGTCTCATTAGGCTTCGGATTCGCCATCCCTAATATATAGTTATACCTTCGATAAACGAGTGTGGGCCTTCACTGCCTTACACTTTGGAAACTTGGAAGAGCCACTCGCGGAGATTGCGCCGCCATCTTTGTTTTGGTCTGACGACGCATCGGTACACATATTTTGCGTCGACGTAATCGGTTACGTCGACGAATCGTCCCAGCCCTAGTGTACAAGTTAGCAAAAGCGCGCCAAAAATTTCAGGGGTTTTATAAGTTTCTTATGCACACACCCCAGGTCACGTGCATGATCTGAAGATCTGCGTGCACGTGCAGAGCACGTGAAATATTGCGCGTTTCAAAAACATTGTCCAGTGGCAATCCTTTCTCACTCTTCTTGTGCATTCCCTTGCCCTTTAAACGTCAAGGGGTCAAGGAAGCACGTGCACGGCTCTGGGAAAGTGCAAGAGCATTGTCATGCACATGCCTAAGTTCGTGCACAAGCTCAGCTCTCTACATGCACGTATGGAACCCAGCGTGCTCGACCAGAGTAAAATGGGGTCGAGGGGCCATCCCCTTGCCGCACAGACCCTCCCCAACACATCCCCGAGCCTTCATGGACCACCCCTGGAAATGAGTTAAGAGGACCTAAGATGGGACCTTGGACCCCACAGCTGCGTCTGGCTCGAAAAGTAGGCCCTCCTAGTGTCCAAAACAGTCTCGGGGTGGAGGAGGGCACAGGGACTGGCGGTGGACGGAGAGGAGTCACAGAGGGAAAGGCTCATTGAATGGATCTGAAATGTACGGTTCTGCCCAGAGGGCCAGTGGACAGAGTAGGGAACCGCCATTCAAATGGATTGTTGGTTTTCCCACTTCGTGGACGGGGATCACCACTTGCAAAAATTGGGGACGTGGACGGGGGTTAAGTATACCCCATGAAAAAGGATTGGAAGTGGACAGAAGGAGGGCTAATGTACACTAGGCCCTCTGGTGGACACTGCCTGAAACATGCTTTTGTCTTGTCTGACCATCCTCTCGTGTCTCTGCAGGACTCTCCAGGTGTAGAAAAGCCTGTGAAGTTATGAGGAGGGTCTTACCATGCTCCCGGGTCTCTGCAGGACTCTCCCCAGCGACGCTGCTCTGCGGGGGGGTCAGCTCAGCCTGAGCCACCTCCTCTCCAGCCAGTGCCACAGCCGGGGAGGAACCGGAAGAGGAGGCAGCCAGCGTGCTTGTGGAGGAAGATGATTGGCTGTGCTTGGAGACCCCCCCTGTGGCCCCACCAGCCCCCCCATGCCCAGCAGCCGTGTGCTTGGAGGGGCTGCGCTGGCTGCCGGCCGCTGGCTTGCTGGAATAGAAGGAGCTCAGAGTCTGAGGCTTGTGGGTCTGGCTCTCCCGGTCCAGCAGCTTGTCCAGGATCTGTGGGGGGGGGGGGGGGGGGATCCGTTGGTATCCGTTAACACAGTTTTTAGTCATTCATTCACTCCCCCCCACACACACAGAGTATTTAACTTCATTATCAAACTTTTCCCGCATGATCACTTGCAGACAAAATTTCCACCGTTTTATCGTTGATGCTATCTAAACTCTAGACAGGAGGTGTCTTCAGCTGGAGGACTCGAGGTTGTTCTGCTGAAAGGTGCAGATGAGGACACGTCCTCTGAGGACGAACCGACCAGACAAGGGACGCCCGCGTAACGTCAAAACACCCGTGTGATGGGACGTCTCCTTACCAGGCATCTAACGATATAAAAATTTCATGTCACGGTTATTGTGACCAAGATTACCACGGTTATCTTTATCATCGCGGTATTGGTGAAATCTGCTCAAAATATTCAAAACGTTCTTATACACACACTAAAGCCTTTTCACTAAGTTTCAATTTAAAAAAACATTGGAACAAGCATAATGGACTTTCTGTTGGCATAACATGTAGACGTCAAACATATGAATGTGCATTAAAGATGCATCTTATGACCATAAGAGAGTTCATCGCTTTATGCAATATTGTAGATAAGAACAAAGAATCCCTTTCTTCACATTCAGAGCTCAAGACCAGATCTAGTCTGACAATTTCAGAAGAACTGGTCCAGAAAGGAAACTTTAACTGTTTCATTACCTTAGTAGAAATCACATGTTCATATCACAGCAACACGACCATTTTTAAAAAAAACTATTTTGTCTAACACGTGCATTTTTCCCCTTTTAGACTAATTTTACTGTAAATCTTTGTGTGGTTTCGCCATGATGATATTGTTAAGTACTTTGGTCAACAGAGGTCGTTTTAAAATGGGCTATATAAACAAACTTTGAATTGAATTGAATTGATATTAAATGTGGCAGAAACATTAAAATGATACCATAACTATATAAATAGATATATAAATAAATAAAAAAGTTTCCTCCCTGCATCCTATAAAAAAAAAACATCCAGACTTTGGACTTTGTCCTTCTAGAAGGACAACATCTCCAGAGCTTCCATGCGGTGCCTTCATCCATGTTTTCAGAGGCCAAACAGGGACTGATGCTGCTGTTCCTGGCTATGAGCAGAATCACTGGTATGATAATCGCGGTTTTACCATAATTAAAATCTGAAACGGTGATACTAATTGTCAGGGAATTATATCCCGATTTATCTTTTTATCGATTATTGTTACATCCCTACTTCTTACCTTCTTGAGTTTGCTCTGGTCGTCCTTGTAGGTGATCATGAGCGCCAGCGCCAGGTCGCCCTTCACCCGACGGGTGCCCTCGCAGAGCAGCGGGTGCTCAGCCTCGCTGACAGTGGTTTTCATGCCTGCAGGACAGAGACGTGATGAGCTGGGGCGCGGAGCAACACAGGACTCTCATCTGGGAGGAGACTCACCCAGCGCCGCCACGGCCGCCTCGAAACCCAGCTCCTCGTCTCCGGGCAGCTCGTTGTTCCGGTTGCGGCTCGGCGGACGGGAGCCCGTTGGGGACACGACTGCACAAACAGTATGGAGAAAGGAGAAAGTGTCGTTACTTCTTTAGTTCCGGTCCAGACCCGGTCCAGGCCCAGTCCAGGCCCAGTCCACCTCCACTCCTGGACTCCACCTTCCTACGAGCCGTGAACGCTGCAGGTGCTTACCTGGAGTGCAGAGCACGTCGAAGATGAAGCTGGCCAGCATGAGCGGCAGCACGGGTCTGTAGTCGCACAGGTTTCCGTCCCGCAGCTGCTCGGCCCGCTCCCGGATGGCTGACATCTCCACCAGGCCCAGAGGGATCTTCTTCAGCAGAGCCACCACCTCCGACTCCTGGTAGGCCAGCTTCACCTGGCGGAGGGACACGCACACTCAGCAAGGTTGGACCTGCAGGTTGGGACCCCCCCCACATCCCCTTGACTGCACCCGATGGGTTTCTATGCAAAACCTGCAGTAGCTCATTAAACGTTACATTTCCACTACAGATGCACTGATCCAGTCCCATACCCATACCTGGGCCGAGCGGATCAGCAGATACAGATAGGATGGGTCTTATGGGGTTGGGGATCTGGGACTGGAGGGCTGTAAATGGTGGTATAGGACTGGGGGTCTGGCATTGGAGGTCTGGGATTGATGGTATGGGATGGGTGGTATGGGATTGGGGGTTTGGCATTGGGGGTCTGGGACTGGCGGTCTGAGATTGGTGGTATAAGACTGAGGGTCTGCGACTTGGGGTCTGGGATTGGTGATAATGGGATTGGTGGTATGGGACTGAGGGTCTGGGACAGGGTGGTATAAGACGGGCGGTATGGGACTGAGGGTCTGGGATTGGTGGGATGGGATGGGTGGTATTGTGGTGGATTTCCCAAGCCTTATAAACTACAATATTAACAGTAAACAACAGGGGTTGTTTACCAGGGTCAGAAGGGCTTAAGATAATATTATTAGAGTCACGACATTTAAATCTGATACGGGCAATGGTGTGTCTATGCTTAATTTAGCGTCATACTGTATATGGATTAATCTAATCTTGGCCTGTCTCAAGGGGGATCTCTGCTCTATAAAGATTGTCGTCAAGCGTGAAACGAGGTCTTCTACCTCTGTCTAGGATGTACTCTGTCACTTTTGTGTTAATAAACCTGAGGTGTTGACCTTCTATCACCAGACCCTACTCAGCCTTTCTCATCCTTTCTTGGGGAAACATTTTATCCACAACAGTATGAGATTGAGGGTCTGGGACTGAGGGTCTGGCATTGGGGGATGGTATTGGTAGTATGGGAGTGAGGGTCTGGGATTGGTGGTATGGGATTGGGGGTAATGGGACAGGGTGGTATAAGACGGGTGGTATAAGACGGGGCGGTATAGGACTGAGGGTCTGGGATTGGTGGGATGGGAGGTATGAGATTGAGGGTCTGGGACTGGGGGTCTGGGATTGCTGGTATGGGATTGGGGGTCTGGCAATGGTGGTATGGGATAGGTGGTAATGGGATTGGTGGTATGGGACTGAGGGTCTGCAACTGGGGGGTCTGGCATTGGGGGATGGTATTGGTAGTATGGGACTGAGGGTCTGGGACAGGGTGGTATAAGACGGGCGTTATGGGACTGAGGGTCTGGGATTGGTGGGATGGGTGGTATGAGATTGAGGGTCTGGGACTGAGGGTCTGGGATTGGTGGTATGGGATTGGGGGTCTGGCAATGGTGGTATGGGATAGGTGGTAATGGGATTGGTGGTATGGGACTGAGGGTCTGCCACTGGGGGTCTGGCATTGGGGGATGGTATTGGTAGTATGGGACTGAGGGTCTGGGATTGGTGGTATGGGATCGGTGGTATGGGACTGAGGGTATGGGATCGGTGGTATGGGATTGGTGGTATGGGACTAAGGGTACGGGACTGAGGGTCTGGGATTGGGGGTCTTGAATTGGTGGTATGGGAAGGGTGGTATGGGACCGAGGGCCTGGGACTAAGGGTCTGGGATTGATGGTATCTGGTCAGGTCTTGGATCAGGTCTGGGATCAGTGGTATCTGGTCAGGTCTTGGATCGGGTCTGGGATCAGTGGTATGGGATCGGTGGTATCTGGTCAGGTCTTGGATCGGGTCTGGGATCAGTGGTATCTGGTCAGGTCTTGGATCGGGTCTAGGATCAGTGGTATCTGGTCAGGTCTTGGATCGGGTCTAGGATCAGTGGTATCTGGTCAGGTCTTGGATCGGGTCTGGGATCAGTGGTATCTGGTCAGGTCTTGGATCGGGTCTGAGATCATTGGTATGGGATCAGTGGTATATGGTCAGGTCTTGGATCGAGTCTGGGATCAGTGGTATCTGGTCAGTTCGTGGATCGGGTCTGGGATCATTGGTATGGGATCAGTGGTATCTGGTCAGTTCTTGGATCGGGTCTGGGATTGGTGGTATCTGGTCAGGTCTTGGATCGGGTCTGGGATCATTGGTATGGGATCAGTGGTATCTGGTCAGGTCTTGGATCGGGTCTGGGATCAGTGGTATCTGGTCAGTTCTTGGATCGGGTCTGGGATCATTGGCATCTGGTCAGGTCTTGGATCGGGTCTGGGATCAGTGGTATCTGGTCAGGTCTTGGATCGGGTCTGGGATCATTGGTATGGGATCAGTGGTATCTGGTCAGGTCTTGGATCGGGTCTGGGATCAGTGGTATCTGGTCAGTTCTTGGATCGGGTCTGGGATCATTGGTATGGGATCAGTGGTATATGGTCAGTTCTTGGATCGGGTCTGGGATCATTGGTATCTGGTCAGGTCTTGGATCGGGTCTGGGATTGGTGGTATCTGGTCAGGTCTTGGATCGGGTCTGGGATCATTGGTATGGGATCAGTGGTATCTGGTCAGGTCTTGGATCGGGTCTGGGATTGGTGGCATCTGGTCAGGTCTTGGATCGGGTCTGGGATCAGTGGTAAATGGTAAGGTCTTGGATCGGGTCTGGGATCATTGGTATGGGATCATTGGTTTCTGGTCAGGTCTTGGTTCAGGTCTGGGATCAGTGGTATCTGGTCAGGTCTTGGATCGGGTCTGGAATCATTGGTATGGGATTGGTGGTATCTGGTCAGGTCTTGGATCGGGTCTGGGATCATTGGTATCTGGTCAGGTCTTGGATCGGGTCTGGGATCATTGGTATGGGATCGGTGGTATCTGGTCAGGTCTTGGATCGGGTCTGGGATCATTGGTATGGGATCGGTGGTATCTGGTCAGGTCTTGGATCGGGTCTGGGATCATTGGTATGGGATCGGTGGTATCTGGTCAGGTCTTGGTTCGGGCTTGGGATCAGTGGTATGGGATTGGAGGTATCTGGTCAGGTCTTGGATCGGGTCTGGGATCATTGGTATGGGATCGGTGGTATCTGGTCAGGTCTTGGATCTGGTCTGGGATCGGTGGTATCTGGTCAGGTCTTGGAATCGGTCTGGGATCGGTGGTATATGGTCAGGTCTTGGATCGGGTCTGGGATCATTGGTATCTGGTCAGATCTTGGATCGGGTCTGGGATTGGTGGTATCTGGTCAGGTCTTGGATCGGGTCTGGGATCATTGGTATCTGGTCAGGTCTTGGATCGGGTCTGGGATTGGTGGTATCTGGTCAGGTCTTGGATCGGGTCTGGGATCATTGGTATCTGGTCAGGTCTTGGATCAGGTCTGGGATCATTGGTATCTGGTCAGGTCTTGGATCAGGTCTGGGATCATTGGTATGGGATCAGTGGTATCTGGTCAGGTCTTGGATCGGGTCTGGGATCATTGGTATGGGATTGGTGGTATCTGGTCAGGTCTTGGATCGGGTCTTGGATCAGGTCTGGGATTGGTGGTATCTGGTCAGGTCTTGGATCGGGTCTGGGATCGGTGGTATGGGATTTGTGGTATCTGGTCAGGTCTTGGATCAGGTCTGGGATTGGTGGTATCTGGTCAGGTCTTGGATCAGGTCTGGGATTGGTGGTATCTGGTCAGGTCTTGGATCGGGTCTGGGATTGGTGGTATCTGGTCAGGTCTTGGATCGGGTCTGGGATCGGTGGTATCTGGTCAGGTCTTGGTTCGGGTCTGGGATCGGTGGTATGGGGATTGGTGGTATCTGGGATCAGGTCTGGGATCGGTGGTATCTGGTCAGGTCTTGGATCGGGTCTGGGATCATTGGTATCTGGTCAGGTCTTGGATCTGGTCTGGGATCGGTGGTATCTGGTCAGGTCTTGGATCGGGTCTGGGATCAGTGGTATCTGGTCAGGTCTTGGATCGGGTCTGGGATCAGTGGTATCTGGTCAGGTCTTGGATCGGGTCTGGGATCATTGGTATCTGGTCAGGTCTTGGATCGGGTCTGGGATCAGTGTGGTATCTGGTCAGGTCTTGGATCAGGTCTGGGATCGGTGGTATCTGGTCAGGTCTTGGATCGGGTCTGGGATCATTGGTATCTGGTCAGGTCTTGGATCGGGTCTGGGATCGGTGGTATCTGGTCAGGTCTTGGATCGGGTCTGGGATCATTGGTATCTGGTCAGGTCTTGGATCGGGTCTGGGATCGGTGGTATCTGGTCAGGTCTTGGATCGGGTCTGGGATCATTGGTATGGGATTGGTGGTATCTGGTCAGGTCTTGGATCGGGTCTGGGATCGGTGGTATCTGGTCAGGTCTTGGATCGGGTCTGGGATCATTGGTATCTGGTCAGGTCTTGGATCGGGTCTGGGATCATTGGTATCTGGTCAGGTCTTGGATCGGGTCTGGGATCATTGGTATCTGGTCAGGTCTTGGATCGGGTCTGGGATCGGTGGTATCGGGTCTCGGATGGGTGCATCTGTAGCTGCTGCAGCTATGTCAGGATCCGGGAGCAGGGCCAGACCTCCAGGGCTTTGGTGGAGGCCGGGGGTCTCTGCAGCTCCAGGGAGAACATGCCGGTGCTGAAGGCCAGGTTGTGGAGCTCCAGCCACTCGCTGAGGACGGTGAGGAGGAAGGCGGCCTTGGTCAGCGTGTTGGTGGCCACCTGCGTCTGCCGACTGGTCGACACCTTGCTCTTCTTACCCTGAACCACACGGACACGTCAGGACGCTCCCCGCCGATGCCGGGTCTTACCTGCTGCTGAGTGGGGATCAGGTCTACCTTCGTCTGGGGCTGCTCCACCTTCAGGTCCGGGGGGTTGGCCAGCAGGTCTCTGGCCAGATCCACCGCCAGCCGGCAGGCCTCGTTGCTGTAGCCGTGAGCGTGGAGAGCCTCGGCACAGGCAAACAGCACCTGGGCGGGCGCGCACACAAACAAAAAAAACAGGCAGCTTATGTTTATTTCTCCTGCAAACATGTTTATTTCTGCTGTAAACATGTTTATTCTATTGTAAACATGTTTATTTCTACTGTAAACATGTTTATTTCTGCTGTAAACATGTTAATTTCTGCTGTAAATGTGTTTTTTCTATTGTAAACATGTTTATTTCTCCTGCAAACATGTTTATTTCTGCTGTAAATGTGTTTTTTCTATTGCAAACATGTTTATTTCTCCTGCAAACATGTTTATTTCTGCTGTAAAAGTGTTTTTTCTATTGTAAACATGTTTATTTCAGCTGTAAACATGTTTATTTCTGCTGTGAACATGTTTATTTCTATTTTAAACATGTTTATATCTGCTGTAAACATGTTTATTTCTGCTGTAAACATGTTTATTCCTGTTGTAAATGTGTTTATTTCTGCTGTAAACATGTTTATTTCTGCTGTGAACATGTTTATTTCTATTTTAAACATGTTTATTCCTGTTGTAAATGTGTTTATTTCTGCTGTAAACATGTTTATTTCTGCTGTGAACATGTTTATTTCTATTTTAAACATGTTTATATCTGCTGTAAACATGTTTATTCCTGTTGTAAACATGTTTATTCCTGCTGTAAACATGTTTATTTCAGCTGTACAAAACTTCCAGCTGTTTTAGTCAGAGGAAGCTGATTGGCCGGCTCTATTCCAGCTGTTTTAGTCAGAGGAAGCTGATTGGCCGGCTCTATTCCTGCTTTTTTAGTCAGAGAAAGCTGATTGGCCGGCTTTATTCCAGCTGTTTTAGTTAGAGGAAGCTGATTGGCCAGCTCTATTCCAGCTGTTTTAGTCAGAGGAAGCCGATTGGCCAGCTCCATTCATGCTCTTTTAGTCAGAGGAAGCTGATTGGCCGGCTCTATTCCAGCTGTTTTAGTCAGAGGAAGCTGATTGGCCGGCTCTATTCCAGCTGTTTTAGTCAGAGGAAGCTGATTGGCCGGCTTTATTCCAGCTGTTTTAGTCGGAGGAAGCTTATTGGCCGGCTCTATTCCAGCTGTTTTAGTCAGAGGAAGCTGATTGGCCAGCTCTATTCCAGCTGTTTTAGTCAGAGGAAGCTGATTGGCCGGCTCTATTCCAGCTGTTTTAGTCAGAGGAAGCTGATTGGCCGGCTCTATTCCAGCTGTTTTAGTCAGAGGAAGCTGATTGGCCGGCTCTATTCCAGCTGTTTTAGTCAGAGGAAGCTGATTGGCCGGCTCTATTCCAGCTGTTTTAGTTAGAGGAAGCTGATTGGCCGGCTCTATTCCAGCTGTTTTAATCAGAGGAAGCTGATTGGCCGGCTCTATTCCAGCTGTTTTAGTCAGAGGAAGCTGATTGGCCAGCTCTGGCCCCCTACCTCCATGCGTCCCTCCTGCTCCAGCGGTTTGATCCCTGCGAAGATGTCGGGCTCTTCCTCCGTGTGGTTGTCCACCAGTGCTCGGTCAGCCCCCTCCTCTGACGCTGCGCTCAGGTAGTACGCCTGGTAGTCGTCTTCCCCCCCCGCTTCCCCTTCAGAAGCCCCGCCCTCGGCTCCCTGGCTGGGGGGTCCGCCCGCCTCCCTGCAGCCCTCCGCGGGCTGGCCGGAGGTCTGCGGGCTGCTGGATCCGGCTGCCCCGGTGGACGTGGAGGGCTGGGAATCGGCCAGGTCTCCTACAGGCTCTGCCCCCACCCCCGCCTCCTTGTCTGCAGATCCGGGCACGTCTGCGACCCCCCCGCTGGCCTCTTTGGAGGTGAAGCCCGGTGGAACGGCGGGGGCTACGTGCTTGGCCTCAAACGCCTTGCCCCCCCCGCCATTGCCGCTGTATTTGGACGACTCTCGGAGCAGCGGGCTCGGGGAGGGCAGCATCTCTGGTGGGGGGGGCAGAAAGTCGAAGGTGTTGCTGGCCTCGGCCCCCAGAGCCAGACTGCAGCCGTCGTCCAGGCTGAGCTCGGCCAGGTCCGGCTCCAGGGAGCTGTCCTCACTGCTGGTCCTGCGCTTGGCGCTGGCGTGCTTCCCCCCAGACCGCCGGGACCCCCCCCCCAGACGCCCCCTTCCCACCTCCTTGCGTGAGTTTCAGCTTCCCCCCGGAGGCAGCTGAACCCTGGACATGCACTTTCCCCCGCCGTCCTCCAGGGACAGAGACACGCCCCCGCCCAGGCGGACCAGCATGGCCCCCCCCCCACTCAGAGACAGACCCCTTCCTCTTGCTCAGGAGGGTCTCTTTGGGTCTCACCGCCACTTCCTGCTGTGAGAAGTGCCCACCCCCCCGTCCTTTAAAGTCAGGTCCGGCTCCAGCCCCCGCCCCGGCCTCAGGCGGCTCCCCGCCCCCCGCTTTGGCCCCCCGGTGCAGCTGCAGGGCCCGGGGCCAGCAGAAGGGGGCGCTCTTCTTGTCGGCGCTGCAGTAGGTGATGCCGGTCAGCGGGTAGGCCACCTCCCAGTTGAAGTAGCAGGACTCCACGGCGGGCTTGAAGCCCTGGAACAGCTTGTCCAGGGACTTCCGGTGCTGCCCCCGCTTCACGATCTCGATCACCTTCAGGTGCCACGCCTTCAGCTGATTGGCCAGCTCCAGCCGCCTGGAAGGCAACACGCAGGAGTCATCCTCACCTTCCCCACACCTGGGATTAAACTAGTGATGCACCAGACGTTCACAACCCAGATCCACAATTTCTGCTCTCATGACCGATACAGGTACCGATACTAAAGGTCATTTCTCCTTTTTTGAACCTGGGGAGTGTTTTCATATGACCCGTCATATATGTGAGTGATGAAGAAAGAAATTTTCCACCAAATGGACACTCAAAAATAATGTCTTCTTATTTCAAGATAAACTCTACAGACAAGAAAAGCTAGCCGCCATGTTTTGCGCCGAACTGAGCAAATTTGTTTTTGGGACGATGGGAGGAGCTGCACATTTTCTCAGACAGTAACCCATTTAAAAAAGAATATTGTGTGGTGGTGATGATGACATCACTTTGTTATTTTCAAGCTCAGACAGAGATCTTTTGGACTTTCATGACTAAAGCCGGGTTTCCGTTACACCTGGAATTGCGCAAAACCTAAATATCGCATTTAAAAACCACGAATGGAAACTTCTACATTTAGAAAAAACTCAAATATCGCAAAAAAGATCACTTTCATGAGGCGTAAATTCAGACGTTTCTAGAAAGCAGTTTTTCGCATAAGTGTAATGGAAACACTTTTTTTTTTGTAATTACTCGCCATCAGCCGTGACGTGGGGGGGTTACAATCCAGTTATTCCTCCTTAATTATGATGAATATGAGAATTTACAAGCATTAACTGAGGAATCGGAGTGATGGAGGAAGTTTTATCAGTCACATCTATGAAAAATCCCCAAATCTGTAACTCAGCAAGCTGAGTTCATTTAGACATTATACAGATGCTTCAAGTTCTTCATGTATTAATGACTGGACACCATCTTTTAATAATAAAAATAATAATGGATTAGATTTCTATCGCGCGTTTCAAGGAACTC
The DNA here is from genome assembly GCA_023101725.1 of Atherinomorus stipes. Taxonomy (NCBI): domain Eukaryota; kingdom Metazoa; phylum Chordata; class Actinopteri; order Atheriniformes; family Atherinidae; genus Atherinomorus; species Atherinomorus stipes. The sequence continues at coordinate 313 of JALJCO010007646.1, read as the reverse complement.
AAAGCGCTTTACAGTAGATCCATTATTCTTTCACTCCTCATTCATACGTGGTGATGGTAACTGCGTATGTAGCCACAGCTGCCCTGGGACAGACTGACGGAAGCGTGGCTGCCATTTCGCGCATACGGCCCCTCCCACCACCACTGGAACATTCACACACATTCACACACCAGCAGTGCCCCCACTGGAGGCAAGGGGGCTGTCCTGCAGGTTTGGACATGTTAAACTGAGTCAGATTAATGTCTCATTATGAGGCTGGTGCAGAATCTGACTCCAAGCTGTCATGTGTGTTACAGCAGAAGACATTTATAAC
>JALJCO010007645.1:0-173845 GCA_023101725.1 Atherinomorus stipes | reverse complement strand
TATGAGGTTAATTCATTAACATAGGTTCAGGAGCAGGACCACGCCTCAACCACACCTGCCTCCAATCTCACTAATCACCGAGCAGCCTTAAATACTCGCTCACCTCATCAACTCAGTTTCTCGTTCTCTCGACGACCTACCGACGTTCCAGCCGTTGCTGCGTTCGCTGCTTCTCATCATCTTCCTCGCCCGCCGGTGGCCCTCGTTCCCTCATTGCTGATCGTCCATTGCAACCATTGTGGGCGGCTGCTCTCCTCGGACGACTAGTTTCCCAGCGCTCCAACCGCAGCCCGACACTCCGCCTGTACTCCACGCATTTCGTGTCTTCACCTTTCGGTTCACGGATCGTCTCTCCTCCTCGCACGGTCGGGCCTCATGGCCGCCGGCTTCGCCGCTCTTCTCGCTCCTCGGACCCGCTGTCCTGCAGCCTCCACGCCGTTCGAGCGGCGCACCGCAGTCGGACCAGCTTCCCGGCCCGCGGCCGCCTTCTCTTGCCCAAACAGTTCCCGCCAGCGGTGCCAGGTCTTCGGCACTTCCTGCTCCTCCGGTCGGCTTCCTCCTGGCCGGTTTCTCGCAACGTCGCAGCCCCGCCTCTGCCGCCTGCAACACTCTGGGTTGTCTCTCCCGCACCTGCTCCGCCCGTCCTGGAGCTCTCTCGGCTCGTTTCCTTCTCTTTTCCTCCCGTTCGTCTCTTGCCGTCCCGGCGCTGTCCGACCGCTTCCGCTTCTTCTCGGCCTCGTTTCCTTTCTCCTGGTACTGGTTACACCGCGGCTCCTTACTCTCGTCCACACGTATCAGCGCCACCACAGCCGGTCCTCACCTGTCCTCTAGTGATGTGCCGTTCACGAACGATTCGTTCAATATGAACTAATCTTTTATATGACTCGGAGGTAATGAGTCCCCTCAAAGAGCGATTCGTTCATTTTCATGCACTGCGCTCTCTCGCCACAGGGCAGCAGCTGTAAGCTCAGCCAGCCAGCAGGACGACAGGAAACAGAAATGATTAGTTCATGACTCAACCAACTGTGTCGGTCCACAGGTATCGTTCTTTTGTGACAGTCAGGCTGCTCAGGCTGTGTGGTGAGGAGGAGCAAGCACTTTAGTTCGTTCATAATCTTTCATACGGATCAGTACAGATCTTTCTTTCGTTCATTTCGTTCATTTGTCACGTGAGAGCTGCGCTGCGGTCATGGGGCTGTGGAGAGGAGACCAACAAGGAATGATGTCTGGTATCTTATGTTTATTCATCCGGCCCATAGCCGCTTCAGCTGTGGCTCTCATCAGTCCATCAGGGCCTCCACCCGCTCCAACCGCCGCCCAGCTTCTCGCCACGTTCTCTCGCACTGGGCAACGTGCTGCCCTCTACCACGGCCAGGCCTCCGCCTCGGACACAGCATCCACCCGCTCCAACCGCTGCTCAGCTTCTCGCCACGTTCTCTCGCACTGGGCCCCGTGCGGCCCTCTACCACGGACACGGCCTCCGCCCGCTCCAACCGCTGCTCAGCTTCTCGCCACGTTCTCTCGCACTGGGCCTCGTGCGGCCCTCTACCACAGACACGGCCTCCGCCTCGGACACAGCCTCCGCCCGCTCCAACCGCTGCTCAGCTTCTCGCCATGTTCTCTCACACTGGGCCACGTGCTGCCCTTTACCATGGACACGGCCTCCGCCCGCCCCAACCGCTGCTCAGCTTCTCGCCACGATCTCTCGCACTGGGCAACGTGCTGCCCTCTACCGCGGACATGGCCTCCGCCTCGGACGCAGCCTCCGCCCGCTCCAACCGCCGCTCAGCTTCTCGCCATGTTCTCTCACACTGGGCCACATGCTGCCCTCTGCCACGGACACGGCCGGCACAGCCCTCAGATCACCACCTTCCCGATTCTATCTGGGTCCCATGTAGGGCTGAAAGATATATCGTTATCGTATCTATATTGAGATATGGACATTCAAGATATTAATATCGCTAAAGCAACTATATAAAAGATATAGATTTCCCCTGCGCTTGTCCTGCATATAAAGCTCTGGAAGTCACAAACAAAACTGCACTTTCCACCAAAGTACTTGGTTTTCAACAAACCCGTAGTCGTATCGTATCGATATTGAGATGTCTGGCATGAATATCGAGATATGAAATTTTGTCCATATCGTTCAGCCCTAGTCCCATGCCGTCTCTCCGCCATCTTTAGTCCAGGACTGGTGGCTGCTCGCTCCATCGCTCTCCCCGGCCCTCTCTGACGGCCTTTTGGCCACGCTCGCCGCCTCAGCGGCGCCTCTGTCGGCTGGTCTCCTCTGGCCCTCCACCAGTTCTGCGATGGCTCTTGCTAGCCTATTGGGCCTTTGCTTGCTCCAACCAGGGCACGCCTCCACGCTGAAGTCTCTCACGGTCTGCCATGCACGACCCTTGGCACGGTCTCCCACCACGGTCTCCTGGACTCTGGATCTCACTGCCTCGATTCACAGTGCATCTGTTGAGCCAGCCTCTCCAGCTCTCAGCCGCTTCAACGGTCGCTCACCCCGGTCTATTCACGCCCCCATCACGGCAATCGCTCGCACTCTCCGCTGCACATCCCTCAGCCACACGCCCGACTGGGCTGCCAGGTACCAGCCCTGCCTTTCTCCCCGGCTCCACCGTTCTCCCCTGCCATCGCCTGGGGCACTCTCCCACAATTAGCCTCCGCCTGTCCCGTCTGGCACACGCCAACGTGTCGCTTCCGCCTCTGCTCAGTCTTTCACGGAGCCTTTCTTTGCTCATTTCTTCCTTTCTTTCCTCCCTTCCGTCTCTGGTCGTCCCGGCACCGCCGACGGCCGCTCTCGCTTCTTCTCAGCTTCCGATTCCTCGTGTTTTCTTGGCTGCCGGCTCCGCCGCGGTCTCTTCCTTTCCTCCCTTCCGTCTCTGGCCGTCCCGGCACCGCCGACGGCCGCTCTCGCTTCTTCTCAGCTTCTGGTTCCTCATGTTTTCTTGGCTGCCGGCTCCGCCGCAGCCTCTTCCTTTCCTTCTTGCGTTCTGGTGCGGCCACAGCCGTGCCCCTCCTGCCCTCTTCGGGGGCCCCAGCCCTTTCTGCCTTTTCTGGCTTTTCTGCCCTCTCCTCCTTTCGTTCTGGCTTATTTCTTCCTTGTTCCCTCTCTGCCCCTCTCCCTGCTTCTGCCCCTTTTTTGTGCAAATTGCTTCTGGCTGTCCTGGGTCTCACAGCCGGCTACCGCCATGCCACCCATCCAGCCGCCCGTCTCTGCCCTGCATCCCGGTGGCTCCTGTCTCCTGGTTTTGGCGGGTCACTATGTTGACTTGGTGCTGTTATTGTACCCTTCTTTCGCTTTTGCTCAGCTGTCGGGGTCTCGCATGCCGCTCCCGAGACCGTCGCCTGACTTCGTGGCCCGGCATCTTACTTTTCTTTTTGGGGATCACCCTCAACTCCTTTTCCTTTCAGACCTCCTTGCCTCTGGAAAAGGTCAAGCGCATCTCGAGTCTCCTCTCCAACTACGTGCTGGTGGATGAATGCACACAACGGCAGCCCTCATGGGTCATCTCGCTTATGCCATGCGCATTGGCTCCTACTTCAAACTTCTCGATTCAGCTTCGGTCTTGTGCTCTTTACCTGCAGTACCCCATCATTATAGCTGCCATTCTCTGGGGTCATAAATGGTCCTGAAGGTCAATCCTAATTCATTCTGACGATTCCACTGCAGTCAATGTCACCTACAAGGCCAGTCCCGTTCCCTTACGATCATACAGCCCATTCGCATACTCGTCTCGATCTCAGCACAGCATCAGTTCCTCCTCAGAGCTGCCTACATCCCGAGCCTCTTAACAAGTATACGCTCCGAATCAGACCAACACCAGACTCCAGTCCCTCCATTCACCAACCATCTTCAGTAAGATCACAATTCACTGTCTGTTGCCTCAAGTGAAGCCATCCTTGACAATCTCGCTCCAGGCATACTCTCAGCCTACCTCACCGGCTGGAACAGTTTCAAAACGTATCATTCTGTCTATGAACTCGCTTCCCTCAGTTTGACATTACCACACTTTACAGTTACATCGCCTGTATTTTCTCTTTCCAAAGAATTCTCTGTTCCACTATCCACACTTACCTTTCCGGTATATTCTTCTGTCGGCTCTTGCTTGGCTCTTCGTGTCCATCTTTCACTCATTGTCATGTCACCAGGCTCTTAAACAGACTTCGAAAATGAGAGTCAGCTCCGACAACGATACACCTTCCTCTCACGTTGGACTTTCTCCACCTCTGCATTAACACGTTACGACCAGGAAACTGTTCTACCATTGATCAGACCTTGGAAGCAGTCATTTTGGCATCCGATGATCCTCTGAATTTTGCACCTACAACGTCCATTTTCAACTCTCCTTTTCACCCCTGCCTCTCAGACATCTGCTACTCACCTGACTGTCTCGTATTCACACTTAAAAGAAAAACAGATCAACTCGGAATCTCTTCCCCATTTATCCGTTTGAATTGTATTCACACCTCAGCCCTTAAGAACCGGTTCCAGACTACTTCCAACTTGGACTGCAATCAACTGCCTCACCTCTGGATCCACTCTTCACTGAGAAAAGGAAATTGGCTACTAGATTCTGGTTCAGCAACCATTTCTGTCAAGTCCGTCTGTCCGGCTTAGAATCAGAACACTATTCCATCCATTCATTCTGCATCGGCGCAGCCACCACCGCCTCCAGATTCGATGTATCAGACCAAAAATATTCAGTCGCTCAGACGCTGGTCTTAGCAAGCCTATCGTTCAAACGTTTGCAATAACCTTTCAGATATACGTCGAGCTCATTTACTTCTTGGCTCTGGCCAGTCATTTTGGGGGTTCCCTAAGCCGGACTCACTATCGAAAGACTACACCCCCACACTAGGTCTTCCTCCGGCTCATCATCATATCTCATTCTTCCTTTCAATCAATCAATCAATCAATCAATCCTTTATCATCATCATCATCGTCATCATCACTCCTTTTGTTGTGGCGTGGTCCTTGCTAGTGAAATGAGGTTAATTCATTAACATAGGTTCAGGAGCAGGACCACGCCTCAACCACACCTGCCTCCAATCTCACTAATCACCGAGCAGCCTTAAATACTCGCTCACCTCATCAACTCAGTTTCTCGTTCTCTCGACGACCCTCCCTTCCCCTCCCTTTCCTCTCGTTGCATCTCCTCTACCTTCCCTTTTGCCTCGTCCGCCTGCTTCGTTCGGCCTTTCTCCATCTGCTGCCCCTCCCTGGCCTTTGCCCCCCCTCTTCTCTGCCTCCCTTCTCCTTCCTGCTGTCCTACTTCTTTCCCATCATCTGACCGTCTCCTCCATTCTTGTTCCTTGTCTGCTTCCTTCTCTTCTTTCGGGTTCCATCTGAGGGGGGTTCCCTAAGCCGGACTCACTATCGAAAGACTACACCCCCACACTAGGTCTTCCTCCGGCTCATCATCATATCTCATTCTTCCTTTCAATCAATCAATCAATCAATCAATCAATCAATCCTTTATCATCATCATCATCGTCATCATCACTCCTTTTGTTGTGGCGTGGTCCTTGCTAGTGAATGGACAGTTAAGTGGAAGGAAGAAGTGTTGAAGAAAACGTGTACAAGCCGGAGGGCTGACAGCAGCCTGGAGGAGATGGTCAGGAAAGGGCCTTTCAAAAGTGTGGAGGACTTCATAAGGAATGGACCTGTGAGCTTCATCAAGTCCAGCATAAATGCAGCTGTCTACTTGGACCTTTTGGAGCACTTCATGCTTGCTTCAGTGTACCAGCTGTATGGGGATGCAGACTTCATCTTCCATCAGGACTTGGCACCTTCCACACTGCCAAAAGTACAAAATCTTGGTTCAACAACCATGGGATCACCATGCTTGATTGGCCTGCAAACTCACCTGACCTGAACCCCATTGAAAACATGTGGGGCATTGTCAAGAGGAAGCTGAACGGGAAGAGACCAAACAATAAAGAAGAGCTCAAGGCTGTAATGGAAGCATGTTTGTCTTCCATAACACCTGAGATATGCCAGAAGCTGGTAGCATCCATGCCATGCCGGGTTAAGGCAGTCATTCAAGCAAAAGGGCCCCAACCAAGTACTAAGTACAGATGTAAGATTTTACTTTCGGAAACCTGACTTTTTTGTATTTAAGGTTTTCTTAAGTTCTAATCAGCAACATTCAAACAAATAAAAGCTTGAAATATATTGATTTGCATATCAATTGTTTATACAATATGTAATTGCACCTTTTAAGTTGAATTATAGAAATACATGAACTTTTGCGGATATTAAAATTTTTTGGGTAGTACCTGTATGTATATATATATATATATATATATATATATATATATATATATATACAGTTGTCCTCAAAATTGAACAGGAAAAAAGATCAGCTGTCAGTGAAATGAGATGAAATTAAGAAAAGTAATAATAAATAAAAATTCTATGAAAATCATGACATTGATTTTGAATTGTGGTTCAATAGTAATAGTAAAAACAAACAAACAAAAAATAAAACAAGTAGTCAAGCATGACGGGGCTCCAAAGCTAAAATGTTGTTGAGCAACACTTTGGGGCAATCACTGAAATCAGGAGTTTTCTCTCATGTTCAGAAAGACTTCTGCACCTGTTGACAGATATTTTGGTCCACTGTTCATAGGAAAGGTGCTCTTATGTGTCTGGGACAGCTTTGTTCGCTTGTACTTTTTAAAAAATTATTTCCAACCACAACTCAAAAGCAATATTTTATTTCACTAAATTGTAATTTTGTAAATTGCCATTTATTATTAATTTCTTTAGTTTTAGTATTTGAATTACTATTGTGAATTTAATGTTTTCTTTCATTAGAAAGTATGAATAAGTTTTAGGACTGTGTATGTATATATATGCAGTACACAAACACACACACACACACACACACACACACACACACATATATATATATATATATATATATATACACACACACACACACACACATATATATATTTTTTATACTCTATGCTTGTGATATGTTTGTGATTGGAACACAGTCATAGGCTTTCAGAAATCCATACTTACACAACATCCTCATTAATTAACCTCCTATTGATCAGTGACCTTGCTACTTCTATTACACACGACTTACAAAGCAGTCGGCTTGTGCTTTGGTAAAATACAGTGCTTGAGCTGAAGAGTGAGGTGAAGTGAAAAGGAAATTGGTTTAATTCTTCAGTGTTGACAATAATGTTTTGGTGATAGATTATCATGAAACATAGAGAAGCTTCAACTCAAAAAACCTGTCCAACAGCAGGAAGAGGCAGGAGAACAGGATTCTTATACAGGGCTGACGGTTGGAAAAATGGAAAAGAAATGCAAACAAGTCAAATATTTTTGAGTGCTTTATTAGGATAACCGAGTTAAAACCTCATTGGTTGCTTTGCTCCCACATTATTTCTACTTATTGAACATGTTGCCTCAATTTACTGCACCTTCCTCTTTTTATTCCAGTCACAGAGAAACATTCGGATGAAGTGTTAATATGAGCTTTGTCAAAACGTCCACACTGTTCCCTGTATACTGGTCACACCATTTTCTAGGAGTGTCTTAATGTCCAGAGAGAAAAAAAGTAGTGCACTCAAAATAACCCACACATCTTGAAAAGTAGTGAACATTGAGGGTAACTTGCAATGCATTTTGGTATAGACCACAATGCATTGCAAATACAAGAGCAAAGAAGGAGGTGAACACCTCGGGCAGCGAAAAAAAAGAGAATAAAAAAGTAAGAAAGAATGAAACACATTCATTCATTTTCTGTACCGCTTATCCAGTCCAGGATTGCTGGGGTTGCTGGAGTCCATCCCACCTATTATCAGGCAAGAGGCAGGTACACCCTGGACAGGTCACCAGTCTGTCGCAGGGCCAACACAGAGAGACAGACACTCACATTCAACTCCAAGCCAGGCTTTTTTTTTTTCACCTGCTCACAGTTTAAAGCAGCAATACATCATTTTCCAACCAAAGGGGAAGCTCAGGATTGTTGACATAGGGCCTCATTTACAGGTGAGCCAGGATACTACTTATCACTGAAGACAGCTTCAGCATATTTTATCCCATTATTCTAGTTCCAGGAGGTTGCTGATGCTAATGCTAGTGCAAGCCAATACGAATCTGCTAGCCTGTCATTAAAACCAATCTTATCCACTCCACAGAACATCTGAGACAAATCACCAAGCCTATCTGTGTAAATGCCGTGCTTAACTAGTAAACACGTAAACTAGTAAAACTAGCCTTGTACTGTATGACAAATTTTGCATTACATATTGAGGAACTAGCTTCTTACCAGCTGCGGAATGATATACTTTGCTTCCAAGTGGTAGTGTTACTACCTTTGTCAGTGTATTCCGGTTCATAGAGATATGGTGACAGTTAGTTTGATGAAAAAAGTTTGAAATTGTCTTCAAAATCCGACATATCCTCATGCCTTTCAGACATGGCCGTAGTTCTGACTGTATATTTGTGTAATCAAATTCTGTCATGCATGTAGCAGCAGATGACATCACTCCACCACCAAATACAGGAAGTAAAATTTTGTAAAGTGTCTCAGTAGCAACAATCAAAATGCAACGGAATGCAGTTTACTTTTATTTGTAACATTACTCTACACGGCATTTACACAGATAGTCTTAAGTTATAAATGATTCGCCTCAGATGTTCTGTGGAGTGGTTGAGATTGCTTTTAATGACAGGCTAGCAGATTCCTATTGACTTGCACTAGCATTAGCATGGACGACCTCCTGGAACTAGAATAACGGAATGAAAGATGTTGAAACTGTCTCCGGTGGTAAGCAGAATCCTGGCTCACATGAAAATGAGGCCCTATGTCAAAAATCCTGAACTTCCCCTTTAAAGCTCTTCTGTGCCTCTTTATTATTTTTATGACATGCATATTCCCTGGATGTGTGGTTGTCCTGCAGCATCCCACGGCTGAGAAACTACACTCCATGACTTGTTTTCCAGCTGAGAGCATCTCGTTAGTGTTGTGTTTTACTTTACAGCACACCAGCAAATGGATATCAACACACTGGCTGTTTTCACTGGCTGATTCAGCAAAGAAACCCACTACTTGAAGAAGAGGAGAAAAGAAAGATAGAGAGTGACAGAGCAAGAGTTAAGACAAGAGTCAACAATGGACCGACTTTCACAGACTGGAGAGAGATCAGAGAAGAGACAGGATGCAAGGCAGATGCTGTCGTTAGGGGGCGCCAAAATGCAAAAAATCTGCCCAAGTTCAGTGGTGTTGCTTTAAAGTTGATGCTGTTTGGGCCTGAAGGTCTGTCCTCATTTCCTTCTCAAATATTTGCTTTTAGTTTGTTTTATTAAATGACTAACAATTATTTTGCTATTTCCTGAATATGTGCAACACTTTGTTGCAATTGTGATTGTTTTGAAGGGCTTTATAAATAAAGTTGTGTATAACTAGATGTGCCAACAATGACTCCCCCAGAGTTTCATCTGAGTTTGTTCTGACAGTGCAATTACTTTTAAGGCACTTCTACATTGTGGGCAACATGACAAAGCACAGCAGAGGGTTCTGGTCTCAAGACTTGTTGGGAGCTTTGAATGTTCCCCTCACGCTGTTCTGTTCTGGTATTGCAGCTTCCTCTCACAGCTGAACATACACGTCCTATAATGGGGGCTTCACGGGTTGTGGCTCTAGTGGAAATTAGAAAATCTCACATTTCACATTAAAATATATATCCACTGTCTGCACAGTGAATATAACACTGTCTAAGGTTGATTGGTGACTCAGGTCCAGATCCAGTTTCTATTTTCATCCCCACCCCATCCCCTAGCCCTTCCCTTTGGCCGTTTCAAGTGCTAAGGATTAAATTATTCCCTTAAGAAATGAGACAACCCTTCGAAATCCTCATGCGTCACCAATAGTCGTCCGTGGTGCAGTGATCTGACATCACGGCTGTTTCTGAAAGAGTTCGCAATGCCGTCTGCAGCAGCAATAATCTCCCTTTACTGGGCGATTGGACTATTTTTTTTTTTTTTACTTTGGGCCAAAAAAACGTAATAGAAAGGAAAAGAAGACAAGCTTAACTTTAACGTTACATTACAGACATGAGCAGATGCATGCAACGCTATAAAACTAGTGATTTTTTTTTCACATTTGTAAAAAAAACTGTCTTTGGTACATTAAAGCAGTTGTTCCCAAACTTTTTCTGCAGGGCTGCCTTTTCATTGGCAGTTTTAATGTCAAGCCCGCCCCCATCCCATCACCGATACTTCATGCACTCAAACATTTACCATGAGACGTATGAAAAAATGCACTGCTTTTGGAGGGAGTCATCATTTCTTTATTAGTACTTTAGAAAATATACCAATTTTGTGTTAGAAGTGCAAAAACTGTACTTTTTAGCCAGGCTGCCTGCCCCCCACCCCCACCTCCTGGGGAGCTGGCCCCCAGTTTGGGAACTACTGCATTAAAGTGACATTAAAATAGCGATTTGCATATTTTATTTCCAAAAAAAACATACTCACATTTGCGTGTTTCTCTAGGTGTCGCTGCTGATTTCCTCGCCATTTGTCGTATTTCGCATGGAATTGTGGTAATAACACATACCACTCGTTTCTAGTGTGCCCCTGGAGAATCTCCCTTTCGAGGGACGGATTGCCTTACCACTTCCGCCTCGATCTGAACCAGAGTAAGGACACAACTATCCCTTCACACAAACGCAAAACGAAGGGTTAGAGCCAAGAGCTAGGGCTAAGGGGGGAATTGGAATTTATCCTAAATCTTGATTCAAACCTGTCCACAAATGTAAATATACATATGTTTAGCGTTTGCATGTTGAACAGCTACTGCACACTAACATCGTCGCTACTAATAACTGCAGTTACATCACATACAGCAGGGATCCTCAATTCCGGTCCTCGAGGGCCGGTGTCCTGCAGGTATTATGAGCTGCCCGGCTCTGCGCAAGTTTGCTAATTACCCACTGATTGGAGTCAGGTATGTTGCAGCAAGGGAGCTCCTAATACCTGCAGGACACCGGCCCTCGAGGACCGGAATTGGGGATCCCTGACATACAGTATAGTTTCTCTCATGTTGAGAAAACGCCTTGTCTAAAACAGTAGCTGTAACAAAAAGACCCTATAAAAGAAGCTTTTTGGTTTGGAGGCTAAAAAGGGGGGAAATTCCTCTAATAGTTCTAACAACTGTGTAAAGGTTCCTGTGGTTCTAGTCATACTGCTAATATCCTGTTCTACAGTACAACATCTGGCAGCTGAAGAGTTTTAGAAGCAGTTTCAGGTAACTTTAACTTTGCTTTCCTCATCAGATTATGGTAAACTACATCTATAAACAGGATGTACATGATTAGTAATCATTGTGCTAATCAAAGCATGTTTGACCGGTAATACCTTTCTCTAAAAAAGTTCACATTCCACACGCTGCACCACCACCAGCAGCAGCCTGGACTGTTGACACAAGACAGGTCGAGTCCTCGGATTCATGCTGCTGATATCAAATTCCAATCTGCAGCCGAGGCAAAGATGGACGTTCATCAACAGTTTTCAAGCAGAAGTTGTTTGTAGATGTTTTGTAGAAATTCTTTGGAACCCACAAAGATGATAATCCTCCTTCCATGAATGCAAAACTACATCTTGGATACTATGGCAACACGGGCAATTTCCTGTATTTAAGATGGAGTTAGTCAGGCTTACATAAAGTCAGAGCCTCAGATCCTTTAATCTGACTTTGTTCACACCTTAAATAACCGACATACTTCTTGAATGGATTGCAGCAGAGTTTGCAGCAGGCATGACACTTCTGTTTTTCTGTCTAGTGTGCCTTTTTAAGCATTGGTGTTCCTGCTGAGAGTGTCATTAGAATGGTGACAGTCATCCTGCACAGCACAGAGGAAACATCATTAGAGACTCAACAACTCCTCAGCATTTTGGACCATCTCCATGCGGCATTCTTGTTTGACTTCTGAGCCTCCAGCCACCTGCACAACTTGTAATAAAACTGTCACAAATGAATGAAAGTGGGGAGGAGGAGGAAGAGGAGGAGGAGGGGTGGTGGTGGGGGAGTTAACACAGATGTCCAAATAAAGTGTGAATGATTCATTTTGCCAAGATTAGTGGCATTCTCCGGCAGAAACTTTCCCATGGCAAAGGAACTCTGCTGCTTTCATTACTGCCCTGCAGATTGTCATCAGAAATTGATTTTCTCTCAAAGACAAATCAAATTGCATATGAAAAACAAGAGAAAGAACAAGAAACTGTGTGTTTCTCTCTTTTTTTCACACTCCCATCCCCTCCCCTCTCTTTGTTGTCCTTTTTTTTTTGGTCGATTTCCCATGTCTCTCACATCTAAGTGATCCAGAGTGTTCAAACTTAAATTAAGATCTCTGGCAAGATAAACAGTTAAAACCAGTTCCCATAGTTACGGCTCACACAGCGTGGTGATTGCATTATAATCCGACAGCAATCAACTCTAAATGAAACAGGGATGATAAGGGCGCCATTTTCTGTGTGTGTGTGTGTGCATGCTCGGATGTAGCTTATTTATTTCCTTTGTTCGACTGAGATTTTTATTACCTTCCAATCAGGTCAGCTCCACAGTTGAGGCTTTTTGGACAAACACAGCCATGATGTGGTCAGAATAAGATTAAGACACAAAGCGAGGCCTCATTGAAGTCTTTCTGCTGAGAATTCAGTGCCCCTTAACAACTCAGGAAATGCGTCAATAAAAGAAGATGAGTTTACCCTTCAGCTTTAAGTCGTGTTCTTTGACAATCCTTTAATGAAAAATATTTCAAATTTGAAACTGATATTTGTTCACATGATATGATTTTCTCTTTATGATATTTTGCATTAGATCACCTTGCATGAAACAGTCAACTCTGTCTCACAAACTTTTACTTATTTGAAAGAGTATTCACCTCTAGAAATTACAATTATTAAGGCAAATTCAGCCAGACCTCATGGACTCTGCACACCCTTGCAATTATGTCTGCAACTTTGACAAATCTCAGTGTAAGCTGATACATATACCTCAACATATTTACTTCCTGGATTATTAACATACAGACATGCTGGAAAAAGGTGTGGCATCTGCTGTCCGAAATCCCAGTCAGCTACAATAGATGGCACTTTCCCAGTATTCAGGAAGTGCTTTTGCGCAACTGGTTTAGATTCCATTTGCTCGGAAAGTCTGCTTCATTTGGGGGAGTTGTGAATCCGCAAACGGACTCTGATCCAGAACAAACAAGTGGAGTCAGTCCGCCTACAAACGTGGATCTCGGTTCAGTTCAAGTGGACCAAATACAGGAAGAAGACTACAAATTGCATTGGCATTGTGGGTAAAACGTTGGGCATTGTGGGTAAACGCTACAAACACAGGTGTGAGACTGCCGTACTTTTAAAAATGGCTCGTGGTCAGATGTGGAGTTACAAGGAAGTAAAAGCTTTAATTGATATTTGGTCTGATAAAAGCATATCCCAGCTCCTCGTAAGTACGCACAAAAATAATGTTTTGTGGAGGAAACAGAAGTTGTGAAAACCTTCTTGTTCGTTGTTAGTATTGTCCAGTGATTCCCAACCCTGGTCCTCAAGGCACACTTTCCTGAAGACTTTCCAGTTTGCCCTGCTAGGACACAGCTGATTCAAATTAAATGGATCTCTGACAAGCTCTTCACCAGTCTGCTACTAACCCATTAATGTGAGTCAGCTGTGTTTCAACAGGGGGACATGGAAAGTCTTCAGGGTAGTGTGCCTTGAGGACCAGGGTTGGGAATCACTGGTCTTGTCCTCAAATCCGAATGCAGCGCCACCTCTGGAGAGATTGGGAACATTACTCAAAAGGTTTTGCTTGTATGGCTATGGTGCAACGTGAACACGGTCTCAGTCCGGAAGACCCCCCTGCCCCCAGCCCAGCCGAGTCTCCAGACGGACCGAGACCAGCAGACTATGCTTTCTAAATGCGCCCTTCGTGTCAGGCTCATAGTACTGGTGAACATGCAAAGACCACAGCCTAGTGTTGTAGTCAAGACCATGCCAGCAAGACATTATGGAGACCAGGGACTGAGACCAAGACATTGTATGAGACTGTGCAATGGTCAGGGCTGTCCAGCTCCGGTCCTGAGGGCCACAATCCTGCAGCATGCCTCCCTTCTCCAACACACACCTGACTCAAATTCATAGGCTTTTAGATTCATTTAATTTGAGTCAGCTGTGCTGGTGCAAGGAGGTGCGGAAAACCGTCAGGACAGCGACCCTTGAGGACTGACTTTGGACACCACTGGGCTAGGTCCTTCGAAGGACGTGTCCTACCGAGTCAATGCAGGCCAGATCCTCCTTAGACCATGTAAGGTGGAAGGGACAGGCTGATAAATTTGGATGGTCTAGCCTCCTCGGCATATCTTTCATCGCCATCAACTGTGACGGTGCTAATCTAAAGCAAAATGGAGCTCCAAAATATCAGTCTTTTCTGCTAATTTTAGAGGAGTTACAGCAGCTTTACCCTTGGTATTATCCCGACTAAGAGAATAAGTCAAGCTGCGCATCCATGATGAGAATCTCCCGTTCCACCACATCCCAAAGCTGCTCTGTTGGATTGAGATCTGGTGACTGTGGAGGTCGTTGGAGTACAGTGAACTCATCATCATGTTCCAGAAAGCAGTTGGAGATGATGTGAGCTTTGTGACATGGTGCATTATCCTGCTGGAAGCAGCATCAGAAGATGCTCCACTGTGGTCATAAAGGGATGGACATGGTCAGCAACAATACTTAGGTAGGCTGTGGTGGTTAAACCAATGTTCCCAGTCCTGATCTTCAGGGACCCCTTGCTTCGCATGTTTTAGCTGTTTCCTTACTGACTGAAACTTCCCATTTTTCTCTGCTCTGTCACCTTGTGCAGCTCAGGGTGGAGGGCTGAACTCTTTTCTTTGCGAGGCAAATATTTTTTCTATGAATTTACTTACAGAAACACAGTTAATATGAACTGGACTAGTGTGGTTAACTGAAAATTTGAGGTCATTTTTTAAAAGAACGCAAAAATCTTGTTGCAAGAAAAGCCTCCTGTCAAGAAAACAAAAGCATTGTTGGGTAAAGATTTCAAAAACCACATGGGTTATGTTCTTTTTTTTAAAAACTAGGATCCTTTATCTATTTTAAGATTGTTTTCTGTTGGAAAAATGCATCCCTCAACTAACACTGGTTGGTGTCTGCAGTCAAGTCAGATAACATTTCACTTTTTTTCCCTTCAACTTGTATTTTCAAGCTCAACTTACATGAAAAAATGCACCAGTGTCATCTTTGTCATATGGCTCTGTCTCTGTGGAAAGAATGCCACTCATCCAACATGTCTGCAGGTTGTCAGAGCAAGAGGAAGAGGAGTGAGAGAAAGGTGAACCCCGAGGCAGCCCCAAGACAAACAAGAGAGGCATCTGTAAGTGGAAGCCTCCATCAGTCATCCCAAAGAAATGATCCCCTCCACCGAGTGCCACTGATCAACAAGGACCCGCACGCTCTGACATCAGCCTCCTCATGAAAAGACAAAACCCTCTTTCATGATTGGCTTGTTTTAATTAATGTTAAAGTGAGCAGACGTCACTACAGCTCTCCTCTTCTTTCATTTGATGCTTCAGACAAAGCAGTGAAGCTGGACCAGACTTAGCTGAGAAGAAGAAGAGGTGTCACTCCTGAGATAAACATTACGATGTAAACAAAGAAGCAGCATCATCTCCCTCACTGATCTTTAGAATATAACAGACTGTATGTGCAGTATGCAGTGCCAAGCAGGCTGCTGCAAATAAAATTTTTAAAATGAAAAAGAAAAGAGCAGTCATTTAGCGAAGTGGAGCTAGAGTCAAATGAAATATGCTTCCAATTATGGGAATGGGTGTAAGGAGCTAATAAAGTGAATGTCCCTACAAGACACTGAACCCTAATAGATCCCAACTAATTTGCTTTGACTGATGAATTTCCCTCTCCAGTTGTGTGGGGTTGAATAATTATGAAATTCATCACAAGACATTCAGACTCATTAAGGATTTGTGACATTTCATTAAAGCAACGTTGTTAGAGGCAACACATGGTGTGGTGTTTGTGTTTGTACGCGTCTGCATGCAGAGACTCTGAAATTGTGAGTACAGGCAATTATGAAACAATTAAAGCAGTTAAAGAAAAGGCAGCTTTTTACTTCTCTGTCATTTAGACAACAAATTCCTTCATTTCACAGATTCAATTAGCCAAGTTCCTTACTGTTAATGCACATTGAGAGAATGAAATGAAAATGGAATACTATCAAATGAATAGTTTGAAAACGGAATGAAAATAGTAAAAAACTGAATATGCATACATACATACAATATATACATTAGGTACTACCCAAGGGGCAAACTCCGCCTCAGAACATTGAGTCTCCCTTCCGCGTTGTAAATAGTGTACCCCCCCCCCCCCCCCTCCCCCCCCCCCAGAATATCTGGAAAAAGTTCTTGTATTTCTGTAATTTAACTTAGAAGGTGCAATTTATATATTGTATCAATAAATAATATGCAAATCAATATATTTCAAGCTTTGTTTGTTTGGATGTTTGCTTCAGAAAACCTCAAATTCAAAACCTCAAAATTAGAATACTGTGTAAAGCTCCAGTATTGTAGGATCAGAGTGTCACAGTCTAATCAGATAAGTAATCCAAAACATCTGCATAAGTGCCCTGAGCCTTTTAAAAAGTCTCTGTCTTGGTTTAGAACAATTCACAACCATGGGGAAGACTGCTGATCTGACAGTTGTGCAGAAAACCATCATCTACTCCCTGCACAAGGTGGGAAAGACACAAAAAGTGATAGCAAGAGAAGCTGGATGTTCTCAGAGTGCTGTCTCAAAGCACATTAATAGACAGTTAAGTGGAAGGAAGAAGTGTGGAAGAAAACGGTGTAGAAGCCGGAGGGCTGACAGCAGCCTGGAGAAGATGGTCAGTGTTAAGTTTCCCAGTCTGTGATGATCTGGGGTCCATGTCAGCTGCTGGTGTTGCTCCTCTGTGCTTCATTAAGTCCAGCATAAATGCAGCCGTCTACCAGGACATTTTGGAGCACTTCATGCTTGCTTTAGTGGACCAGCTGTATGAGGATGCAGACTTCCTCTTCCAGCAGGACTTGGCACCTGCCCACACTGCCAAAACTACAAAATCCTGGTTCAACAACCATGGGATCACCATGCTTGATTGGCCCACAAACTCACCTGACCTGAACCCCATTGAAAATCTGTGGGGCATTGTCGAGAGAAAGCTGAACAGGAAGAGACCAAACAATAAAGAAGAGCTCAAGGCTGTGATTGAGGCATGTTTGTCTTCCATAACACCTGAGATATGCCAGAAGCTGGTAGCATCTATGCCACGCCGGGTTAAGGCAGTCATTAAAGCAAAAGGGCCCAAACCAAGTATTAAGTACAGATACAAGATTTCATTTTAGGAGGCCTGACTTTTTTGTATTTAAAGTCCTTTTTTTTTTTTTTTTTTTTTTTTTTTTTTCCCCCCCCCCCCCCCCCCAAAAAATTGAATATTTCATGCAATATTCTAATTTTTTTCATTTTATATTCACCTTGCCATGTTCGTCATGCTGCTGAAGTCTTAGCAGCGCGACATTGTTTTTAAACCACAGATTTCTTGCCAAGTTTTCCATCTTTCAAGTATCGCCAAACTTTTGTGTGTCCTCAGAGATGCTAAATGTCCTTTCCACCTGCTATCTCCTCCCTCCGTGTTTGCTGTTTACTACTGCAGCTGTGCCATCCGGCTCCAACGTTTTAAAAACGAAACTTAAAAGATAGTGATGGTACGTTCAATTGTCCTTTTACCATTTTAGACACACCACAAAATAAATCATCTTATCCTTGCCAGCTGCTTCTGAAGTCCATAAAGTACTCACTGAGACAAACTTCCTTAGGGGGCCCCTAGTGGTGCGGGGCTCTAAAGTGGTCACTTAGTGTGCTTAGTGGTAAAACCGGCTCTGGGCTCCAGAGTTATCCCCAACACAGAACCAGCTTGTCAATGTCTGTCAAGCTAAACATTTGAAATAGGCTGGATACGGCACCCAAGAGCCTCCTTCCCCTGTTGCCTCAGAAGGGAGAACATTGCATGTGAAGTGGAGGAAGTCCTGTGGCCTGACCCAGGTCAAAGGCGCAATGAAGCTCAATGAGCCTATTTTTGGATTTCCAACTTATTTTTACTGTGAATTATTTTTTAGCATGTTGGCCCCAATTTCATTTACAGTTATTAATACAAATTTATCACTCTTTGGTTCCTGATGGTGATTACAACCACACTTCACCAGCAGGATTGATTTTCTTGAACCAGCTCTCAGTTTGGGTTGAGAGAGAATACACCATTTCTGCCTTTTAGACCGATGGGAGTGCAGGTCCCCCTCAATGGGAGTGACTTTTTGGGGGAAATTACGGAGGTTAAATTAAAAGTGATAGGAGAAATTCTTGAGAATATAGGATTAGACAAATGTGCACCACTCCCATTTACACTCAACTCTGATCTGCAGTTCTAACTCTAAAACTAATCCAGCAAAAATGCATCAAGTTCCTTGTTGTTCCAACATGTTTTAATTGTGCTGTTTCATGGAAACTACAATATACGTACATATTTTCTCAATATTAAAACATATAAAATGTCACTTTATTATCAATATTAAATTGCTCACATCCCCTCTCATATCCCAATTTTATTCACATGATTCAGTTTGCAAGACTGGATGAAATAATTGAACAGTGCTTTGAATGCTGTGGCTGCAGGGAACTGTGGGACAGAATGATTCTTTTTCCTTTCAGAAAAGATGGTACAGTGTACTCTATGCTAAATAATAAGGGAAGGACTGAATCTTCTTTCCGTAGCATTTAGAGATTTCAAATAGCTATCATTATGGCTGCCACTTCAATGTTTCTAGGTCATTTCACTCTTTTAAGGAAAGTTTTCAGGCAAAGAAGACTCGTAAAACACAGATATGATGGAGTTTATTAACCACTCTGCAACCAGCCACAAAAAGCAATCAAGATTTGTTGAATGTGAAGGAACTGTTATCTATTCCCAAGGATCCTCTACCCCAACAACATGTTGGATGATATATGATGTGAAAGGTATTGTGCTTTGACAAATAATTAGCTTGTAATAAGTTCCATTTGAAAGTTTGACTCCCTGAGGTGTTCCCTAGAATGACACCCAAAGCTTTTTGCCCTTTGAAAACCCAGAATAAATGAAAACATATTTTTCATAAATTACTGCTGGATAGAAAATATCTGATTCATCACCATCCATTTTCTTATCTGAAGTAAGGTCATGGAGGCAACAGGTTCAGGAGGGAACTGACCTGTATATAATTACTCCAGTGAGTTCTGGATCCACCCCAGGGTCTCCTTTTCTGTAGGACATGCCCAGAAATCATGCTCAAGATGGGGGCTTGAATCATGAGAAGATTCCACGCAAGGACAGCCCGGTGACACAGTCTGACTGGGCAGGGTCTTTCTCACCCTCATGCTGAGAAAGACTCTGGGGCACTTTTTTAATCTCTCAAATGCAGGTTTTCATTTTCCCACAACTTTCATATAATATCTTTATAGCCTAAACTGTACTACATTGCACTTTTTATTTGCGCGTTCGTGGGAGTTCACAACACTGCGGAAGCTGCCGGTGTTCAGTGCCTACTCTGACAATAATGCAAGCGTAGAAGAAGAAATTTGCTATTTACACTGTGCTAAGAGTGAACGAGCTGCGGACAAACCAAGACAAACACAAGAGAGGTTGGCTACTGATTTAAAAGAAAGAAGGAAAGAAAGACAGAAAGAGAGAATGTGCGATCTCATCTGCTGCGGCTTCCGTAGTGTCGTAAACTCGCATGGACGCGCTTTGCTGCAGCTACATGTAATACTGTTTAAGCTATAAAAAATATACTAAATGATGTCATTTCGAGTAAATTATGGACCCTACCCACTCAGGACACTTGGACTACATTGGATGAGCAGTATGAAGGAATATTGCCAAGTTTTTGTGGACTTTTATGGACCTTTTGGGATCGGGCCCCGGTGAACTTAATTATATGAAAGTTGGGGGAAAACGAAAACCTGTTCGATCTCCGGCTGCATTTGATATATTGAAAAAGTGCTCCAGAGTCTTGCTCAGCATGAGGGTGAGTAGAAAATGAAGGCACATCATTCTGTGGGTGTACTATTCCTTTAAACCACCATAGTTAAGACAACTGCTCACTAGGGGGTGACGCTCCCCAATACAAGCACTGATCAATGATGAAAAAGCAGGAGATAGAAAAGAAAACTGGACTCCGTGATTAAAGTGGAAATCTCTCTGCTTCTTATAATGAGGCTACTCCATTTCTGTCTACAAGATATTTCCATTTTTCCTTGTTGTTTTGCTTTTTTTCCCCCCTCCCCCTCTCTTCTTTACCTTATGTTTTTTTTAAATTTAAAAAAAAAAAAAAAACCCCCTTTTTTTGAGAAAGAATTTAAAATTATATTTATCAAAAAATTTATTATAAATTTTTTTTGTTTATATTTTTTTTTTTTTTTTTATAATCCCCCCCGTGCTACATCTCTTCTTGCGCAATATTTTTTCCGAGGTACGGGGAGGAAGAGAGGAAGCACCCTCCTCCCCCCATTTTTTTTGTTTCTTTGGGGACTGAGAGAGAAACCTTAATGTATTTATTCTACCTAACGACCACCACACATTTCTTCCCCCAAACCACACGATCCTCCTCCCTCCTTTGTTCTTTTTCTTACTGGCTACGTTGCTGTCAGATAAACTCCCCCCCCTTCCTTTTTTGACATCTTCCGCTGTTTGTCACTTCTTATTCGCCGTCAGCCTGGCATCCCCCCGCCGGGTTTTCTGCTGTTGCAACTACAACCTAGACACACGTGATGTCGCTGTTCTGTCCGTATTACATATTCAACCTTTAAGTCTGGTGAGTAATTTTATAACCCGTTTCAAGGGAACCAAGACCCTTGGCTTGCAGACAGACCGGAGTCCACTTCTTTGGTATGCATCAGGAGGCGATGGTGTTCACACACTGCACCAAATGAAGTGGGCTATCCGTGGAAGTGGGAAGTGGACCATGGTCTGTTTAAAACGGACCAAACAGCCACAGTGTGACAGCACCCTCAGATCAGGCCTGTCACAGGTAGGGCGCAAGGCCCTGCTTTTTGACATGGATCCGCAATTGACCTATGGCTAAGCCCACGCCCCCTCCACTCACTCGGACAAACAACATTCGGTGACAGGCGCTATGTGACATCTCGGGAGATGACAGCTGTCAACACGGACAACAGACGCGTGATCAGACAGAGAGACCATGACGAGATAAATTAAAAAACATAAAAACAATACAAACAAACAAAAAGAAATTGTTCACAAGTCTTAAACTGGGAGTAGAAATCAGCCTGTGAATCTCTGGATGTGACTCGTGTCGCTCCCTCAGTTTCTTGCACAAACTGCTGCACGGCTGCTGTTGTTGTGCCAAATAGTGATCATCTGACAAAAACTGATCAAACAGCCACGGAAGCGGAGCAGTCTGGCTGCAGCTTGGAAGCCAGATGCGTGTCGTTATCGACGTTACTACACCACACCTGTACTGCACGACAGCGTCTTATGTACCGTTACCACGTACCAAAACTAGCATGTTTAGCTAGCGTTAGCCAACTTAAACTAACGTTAGGGAAGGTAACTTCATATTTCTTTCAAGCAAAGTGACAACATGTTGCCTCAAATACGATGTTGCCTTACCTTAGAACAGATGTAGACATCCTTGTTCATTTTACCCACGTTCAGTTGATGTTGTGGTCTGCCGCATAACTTTGGCTTGATGTGACTTGGTAAAAGGCAAAAAAATACGCCCTGTCACCCAGCCTCTCAGGATACCTAGTATCGGAGTTGCATGTACCCCATGCACACGTTTGACCATTTTAAACTAAAAAGAACGCATAAAAACGAGCAAAAACGGACTAACTTCAATGCATTTCAATGGACGTTCAAGCAGAGAATGTCCGAGTGTATGGGATAGCTGTGCGCACTGTGATTGGCTCGCGTTTAGGGGCGTGGTTTAGCCATAGGTCAATTGCGCATGAATAACAGTCGGGTACAGAACTATTCTAGTTCTGCTGCACGCATAATCCTGCTGCAATATCACAGCACGCGAGTCTGACTGGCGTAGGAACCTTTTGCTCGTTTATTACTCACTTTAAATGCCAGCAAGTGTTGCAATCCCCATGTGATCGAGGTAACTGAATCCAACTGCGGCAGAGACACTCCACTCTGATGTGCTCCTAGTGGAATATAGAGCTGTTGGAAAGCTCAGTGGAGCCGCTCCACTGCACTTTGATGTTCAGTGGAACCCCAGGGGAGTGGGTGAAGCATGCAGTGTCCCCACCTTTAGTGACCCCAGCTTTCGTGACCCAATTGGAGCATTTTCCCCGAAAAGAATCCCCAACAACCACTTTTTACACAAAGTGTTGCGCGGTTCTCTGATATTCCACATTAAAGTCACTATAGATGATGTTTTTGGCATTTCAGAAAGCAGAGACTGTTAGCGAGTTTTTGAATAATGCGCATGTGCAAGATCAACCTGCCCAGAAATTGATCATGTCAGTTTCTTGCACTGCTTTCTCAGCTGCAAAATCAGTAATAAGATTTTTATTATCTAGTTTGGACACAGTTTAATTTTCATTTGATAGCAGGGCAAGCCCATATTGACAGTCCTGTAACAGGGAGGTGCACAAATAGTTTTTAATTAGTTTAAATTTTGAAAAGCTTTGCTCACTTGATGCCACCGTTACTGGAAAGTTCATAGAATCCTGAACACAGCTTCACAGTTTGGTAAAGTTCTTTCAATCCGTTTGAGGTAACAAAGTATTTTAAAGGTACAGTATGTAAGAATTACTGACATCCAGTGGTAAAGATGGGTATTTTTTTCTTTCAAATGACTTCATATTCCAAGCACTGTTGTGAATGTACGGTGGCTATTAGTGGCCAAAATTCTCCCCGACATAAAGATGGTTTCATCTGTGAGTGGATCCAGTGGTCTCAGGTGTAGCTATGACTACGATGAGTAACCACTTTTGATGTCTTTTAAGGCGTTATTTATCCCAAACAGTGCTATAACTCCATTAAACAAAGCTGGTACAGCAGTTTTAAAGTTCAGAGGGTTCTCACTTTACTCACATAATTTTGTCCATTTAGGGACACTGTAGTAAAAATGGCAGCACTAATATGGCAGCCTCCATATATGTGGACCCCCAGCAAGTAGATATAAACGACTATTTCTAAGGAAATGAACATATGAAAGCTATTCTAATGAAGCAATTACATGTCAATAGAAACACAGTTTTGGATTATATATTACATTTTCCTGCCATTGACCTTTGTATTTTTTTTACACATTGTACCTTAAAGTACTGTAGATGTTCCTTTGGGATTATCTCTCAAAGTATCATCAACTCATCTAAATAAAAGGCAGCAGGATTACAGCAATGAGGCCCCCTAATGGCACTGTGCGGATACAAAGTTTGCAACAGCTTTGACTTGCAGTGCATTCAGACCAAACGCGATTTACGGATTTACATGCAAAGTCAATGACTGACGCACCTCCAGGAGGCGTTGTTTTGCGCATTGGGTACCACGCATCTTAATGCATTTCATGGTGGGTGTAGTGCATTTTGAGATTTTGAGTGTTCGCTGTGAATGCAGGGGTTGGAAAATCTTAACGTTGGCGTCTTGACGTGGGGGGTGTTTTGACGCAGAGACACATTTTCTGACAAGACGGAAAACAGCAAGAAGAACCCGGGGAATCTCCTCACTCTATGAAGATAGTGAAGGATAAACTGTGATCTGCATCTGGTCCTGGTTTCTGAACGGCGGTTTGGTGACCTGATGTACTGATGG
Organism: Atherinomorus stipes; assembly: GCA_023101725.1. Classification (NCBI taxonomy): domain Eukaryota; kingdom Metazoa; phylum Chordata; class Actinopteri; order Atheriniformes; family Atherinidae; genus Atherinomorus; species Atherinomorus stipes. The sequence continues at coordinate 149,924 of JALJCO010007645.1, read as the reverse complement.
GATTTACAGTATCAGGCTTTATAATGCTGTCCTGATGCGGGACAGTAGGTCGTTTAATTGGGCCGAATCAGACGAAATCTGAAAGCATCGTAAGCGTGCAGCTTCTGGAATAAATAGTGAAACTCAAACTCGGAACACTCTGCATTATCTGGTGAATCCAGACTTGGCGCAAAGATACCCTGCAATGACGTTCCCTAGCTTTATTAATTAAATAAAGCCAAGCCAGTCTCTCTATTGTATCTGCCATTTTTCAAACAGACCGGAAACTCTGCCCTTCACACTCATCAAAGTCGTGACACTGAATGCATGTCGAGCGCGTCTTGACGCCAAGGGTATCTATCTGTGGCTTGCAACCCAGAGACGTGTCGCATAGTGGGCGTGTCACATCGTGGTTAGGGTTAGGGGAAGGGTCAGGGATAGAGTAAGATTTTACCGTGCTCTCATAGGTGTGGTGTGCAAGCCGCAGATAGACTCTTCTCCTTGACGCTTGAAATCAAGTGTCTGCCTTTTTAGTGACAGTGTCCAACTTTGGGGGTCAGGCGCATTTTTGATGCCCAAATCACGTTTGGTCTGACCCCACGGCTAGATAGGCAGTCATTTCTTATGAATTGGCCTATATGACCATGGTTATTTTAATTTGGACCAATATGGGTCATATAATGAAATGGTTTTAATTGGATTACAACTGGACCACAACAAACTGGATTGAATTGGACTGCATCGGCAAAAGTGCCTTGAAATGACTTGGTTGTGAACTGACGCTATAATGTACAAATAAAGCTGAATTGAACTGAACTGAAATTGAATTGCAAACTTCCAAGTGGGGGCAACCAAGAAGAATCATAATTATGCCTGAACTGTCTCATTTGACTCCATTCAATTTGGAGGAGTAGTGGCTTTATGTCAAGCTTCCTCAGAACGAGCTCTTCACCAAATCTCTCAGGCTGAGCCCGGCCATCCAAAGGACACTTGTGTTCGCAATCTCATACTTAAGGTCACTACCCAAATCTGGTGACCATAGGTGAGGGTTGGAACGTAGCTAAACCAGTAAGTGGAAAACTTTGTCCTTTGGCTCAGCTCTCTCTTCACCACAATGGACCAGTGTGGCACCCTCATTCATGCTGACAAATCCCCAATCTGTCCACTCCATCCTACAATCATTCCTGAACAAGATCCTGAGATATTTCAGCACCTCGGCTGGAGGAAAACACGCCGTCCTAACCTGCAGGTCGCATTCCACCCTTCCAGTTAAGAACCTCAAACCATCACATCACTCTTTTTTGAATCTTGCACGCAAGAATGCTCCTTGCAGTAAAACAAAGTAACCCATCCACTCTTCAGCCCTCATTTATTGGTCATACAAACACAAACAAATAGCTGACTGATGAAAGCCAATAAAAGTACAGTTCTTTACACTAAGAGCCCCCCCCAAAAAGTCACAGTGACCAAAACACATTGGTAAAAGAGGACTGTGTATTCCTCTAATGTGGTTTTAGGTAAGTAGCTTTTTAGTCATTTAGGAGATTTTACTTGGAGATCATCATTGGTTCAATCTGGGAGTGGTTCCTCTCTATCCGCAGATAATCTGAACTCTAATCTTCCCCCATCAGTTGGCTCAGCTAACCAAATATCAGACAGGACATGCACACAAGCAGCTCAGATAGGTCGATGCTACATCGCAAACACAGACAAGACCACACGCAGCTGCTGCAAACATTCCAACGTGATCTTAGAATATGAGTGTGAGAGATGGTTGTATTGACCTGCATGTTCTGCTGGAGAAGGGCCTGCGGTGTGTAAACTTGCAGGCTGCAACGAGCCTCTCTCTGCGGCTCATTGTCACATCAATAGAGTCGAACTGAGAGCGAATCCCAATCTGAAGTTAACCGCTACGCTGAATGCGGCTCTCTTGCTTGTTCCCACAGGACAAGCGGCTTCATTATGAAGCACCATTGGTCTCCTTTTCATTTCGGTGAGATCACCCCTGTGGGGAGTATCAACACTGCGAGCCACATCTGACGCTCTCTTGTCCCTGTTTAAACAATGAAATAGTGTTCCACCATATTGTTGTATGCCTCTTTTTTCATAATGCAGCTGCTTGGAAACAGCCAGAGTACTGAGAGGATCTCAGCGGAGTAAGGAGATGATCAATTTCTGAGGGAACCCCCCCCCATCCCCAACACACACACTTACTGACCCCCTCCACCTCCTCCCCGCTTCAACTAGCCATAATTATTTTTGCAAAAAAAAGAAAACAGAGAGTAATTTCTCTTGCCCAGTTATGAAAAGCTCATTAAAATAGGCCGGGAACAAACAAAGCTTTTCCTGTGAGGCCTCTTTTCAAATTCATTTCATAATTTCCTTCTGTTTTAATCATTTATATCAATTAATCATTCCTTGGTGGTGAAGATATTCTTTGCAATCTTCTTTGGGTTTTTTTTGTTCAGGCGAGAGAGAAGCTTGATGAGATTGTCAAGAGAATGTGGCTCAAACCAAGGTGGGAGTCGCACCGGCTTTGCCAAAGGGAAATCAGCTTGATGCAGCACGATCTCCTCGGAGCTGCAAGAATAATTAAACAATTAAAGTTTTAAAAAAAAAGATCATCTTCGTACATCTGAAGCCAGGGGCGCCTTATAAGAATGCCGTTTTGTCATGTAAAACCGCCAAACCTGGTGAATCTCAAACAACTTTTCTCAAAGACAACTTTCCTCCAATAGCAGCAAACTTTAGCTTTTATACGTCATTTGTTTGAGTTCCTTTTTAGTCAAAAATACAAAAGAGAAGAATGTGCTGCAAAACACATCAGCACCATTATTATGATCATCATCATTTGATTAAAGAGTTGCTCCTCTCTACGCCTCGAGTGATGATGAAAAGAAGTGTAACACTGAATTGAATTGAAGGACCTCAGCCAAATCGAGGTCCTGCAGATTAGCTTTAATAGGTGTTGAAACCAATGACCTGAGGCTTAATGAGGTTGTAAACGGCAGCTGGCCTTGCTGCGATTATTTTTAGTGACAGACGATGGCGCCACCACGCAGCTATAAAGCCTCCATATTTCCCAGAGGTTGCAGTCACCCTTCGGTAAACTAAGTAGTTATTGAATGTCAACTAATTAAACCCTGACGTGAGCTGAATGTGGCTTACTGGCTGTTGCCATGCAGCCTTGTATCTTACTTTAAAAAGAAAAAGTTTTTTTCCTGGAAAAATCCCGGCCATTAATCTATCACTGCCCAGTGACACATCTATAAATAGCCTATGATGCACGTTGAAATATACCTGTGCGTGAAATGTACGTTTAATTATATCTGTAAATGAATACATGTTTATTTTGAGCGGTTTTTGTCCGTGTTTTTCTTGTAAACATTTAACACTTGTGTCTCCCTCACTCCATCTCACCTCCGCTTCCATCCCTCTGTGTCTGCGTGTACAAGTCAGTGTCGCTTCGCTCTGATTGGCTGGATTTGTTATTCCTCCTAAATGCAATGCAACGTGATTGGCCGCAGCCTTGCTTTCGTCACGCGGCTAAAGAGGGTTTTTACTGGAGGTTTCTTCCTGTCAGCGACACATGTAGAACAAGCTGCTAACGGGACTCTGAGACCAGAGAGTGGACAGTCAGTTATATCCTCTGCCTGCTTCGTTATTTATCTACTTTCTCTCGCCTTCTGCCCCACAAGAACACGCGCTCTTCACGGCTTCTGGGAACGTAACGGCATGCGGAGACCTCCAGTAACGTCTCGCTATGGACTCCTTTCGTCTCGGCGACAGAAAAGAGCACTAAAGCCGTTTCAGTAAATCGGGAACCATCCAGTGGAAATACTATCTGATAACTCCATTTGCTCGACAGTCCGCTTGTTGCCTTGTGAAGAGCCGAGTCTCCTCCTCGCTGTGGGTTTGCAGTCGCGCGGAACTGGGAGGCCGAGCGCGCGCAGTAGAGCGTCCGCTTTTCACCTACCTGTACTTTTTTTTTTTTTTTTTTTTTTTCTGGGACTGTTGTAGCCTACCTGTTCACCTTCCTACACGTCAAAACCGTCAACTTTACCGCCATTACGCTGAAAAGAAACAAACGAGGTGAGTGTTCCTCGCATGTTAACGTGAATTTAAATGTTTTTAATCATTTTAAACTGCCAGCTGTGGTCTGTTGATAGCTGTTGAGGCTTTTTTAAAACCACGTTAGCGATAGTATGATAGCGGGCGATACAATCATCCTCGCCTTCCTATTTTCCCGCATCGATCTACCCCACAAGAACAGAGATTATGAAGCCACGTATGTTTTTATTTTCCATTAAGAAGCAGCAGACAGTGGACAGGACGTTTTAACACATGGCTGGCTGATATATTTTCCTCTCTCCAGCTCTTTATTCTATTTCCGTGACTTGGTCTCTGTGCCCAAATTGCCTGGCCGTGTAATTACTTGAGTTAGCCCATTTAAGTTAAAAGCCACCCCCCCTCCTCCTCCACCCCTCAGAGAATAAAACAGAAACTCTGCACCCCCCTCCCACGAAAGAAACTTGACGATAGCCCGTCCTGTTTATCCAGGGAGTCACTTTCAGGTCGGCTTTTTGATTCATCTCCTTTTAGATTTAATCAGCACTAAGGTAGGCTGTGGTTTGTCCCTAAGAGCCATCACTAATGGGCTTACTGAATGCTTTTCTCAGTGCAACCCCCCCCTCCTCCTCCACAAACCCCCTCCCTTTTCCTAACTCTAATTGGCCTACCTGCCTTTCAACAAAGATTTGGCTTTATCCAGCAAGTCTGCCTGACCAAATTGGTGGGGATTACATCTGAAAGAGGTCACATTAATTTTGACATGCCTCAGTTCATTACAGCAGGTTTGCAGTTTTATGGCCAGACAGATCATATTTGCAGCTCTGGTCAAAAGCCTAGTCCAGCATCAAGTGTTGGTAAACACAGAGCCACATGTGAAGCCATTTGTGTTTCAGCTTTTTCATACGCATTCCTTTGTGTTTTTGCACAAGTCTTTTGCTATTTGAGAGCTTCTCCGGACAGCTCAACAAAGCCTTGTGCTGCATAATTGTTCCTTTTGGCTCCCACAGTGTAATCAGTTAACAAGACATTCAACATGAGAGGTCCAATGAGGAGATGAGGCAGAGATCAAGGGCAGATTAATTCCCTAAATGACTCGTAGCTGCCTCCAAGCAGATGGAGACCTGTAATATTCCTGTAATGATGTGAGCTGCAGATGCAGCAACACGTCAAAGTAGCTCCGTTAGTACAGAACTAATCTCGTCTGGAAAAAGTACGAACGAGTTGATTTGGGTGAGATAACCTGACATGTTTTTCTCCATGTTTTCAGAGAAGATGGTGAATCCCGGAGGCAGCAGTCAGCCGCCAGCGGTCGGCACAGGTTCCCTGTCCTGGAAGCGGTGTGCGGGCTGCGGGGGCAAAATTGCAGACCGCTTCCTCCTTTACACCATGGACAGCTACTGGCACAGCCGATGCCTCAAGTGCTCCTGCTGCCAGGCCCAGCTGGGCGAAATAGGCACGTCGTGCTACACAAAAAGCGGCATGATCCTCTGCAGAAATGATTACATCAGGTGAGAAGAAGACCTGATGATAATTAATTCATGTGTCACTATGGCTTGTGTCGTCTGGGTTCAAGTCGCCTCTCCAAAGAATGCTGAACATGAGGGCACTTGTGTTGGAAAAAATGCTCTTTTATGACTTTTCTCTGATCATCTATTTAAAAATAACATAAAATCACCATTTAATAAGCATTTCAAAATAGTGATATGCTGGATAAACCCAACTAGAGTTTGCTTTGATGACGATTTGAACATCCAAGTTTCTATTTCTGTTATAAGATGAAAATATTTGTACATTTATGTTGTTTTGCAGTCTGAAATCTAATGTGCGCCTGTGCGCTCTTACACCCACCTCATAAAAAGCATGGGAAAGTCAATGGGGTACTTCATTCATAATGGTACTATAACATAATTAAAATAGGAAGAGGGGATGTGTGGATACACCTTTCCACTTGTAATGAGAGCGTGCTTGGTGGAAGAGCTAAAACGCATATTATGGAAGCAGGAGATCTCTGCAGAGATAAAGACAGAAGTACAGGCAGAGAGAGGGAGAGGGGGAAAAAAAAACATCTGACAGAGTCCACACAATTAAATGCTTTAATTATAGTCCCCCTCCATTTCCTTTAGTCCTGATGGGTTTTATCTAATGAGATCTGGTCCCTGGCTTGTATCCGCTACCAATGACGTGTCCGAAATGAATGAGAGCCACACTGCAAACAAAACATTTAATTAACCAAATTGGCTTTTGAAAGAGCAAGAGAGAAAGACGGATAGAGAAGAGGGATTATTGTGAAGGCCATTTGCCGCTGTTTTTCTTTTTTTCTTCGTCCTTCATCTTAAAGGACAGCCTCTTAATTTCTTTCTTTCTGTTTTTTTTAAAGACTTCAACACTCATCTGCCTGGTCTGAGATGATGCACATCTCCCAGTTCCCTGCTGTTACTGTAGAGCCTTAAAAGTTGGGTTTGCTGTGGGGTTGGTGTTGTTTTAAGCCAGAGGTGATGTTATTTCTTCGGGCTGCTGGTAGAGGGAGAATTAATTTACTTGGGGCTGCCGGATTCAGAGAGAATGCTGTCCGCTTAATTGAATAAGCCGAGGTAATTAAATGGCACTTTTCCAATAGAACGTGCGAGGTAAATCTAATAGTTGGTTATTTAATATCACTTTGAAGTCTGCCTACTCAAACACTATGACAGCACAAGAGAATGTGAACTATTAGGCCAGAAAAAAAAAAAAAAAAAAAAAGATCTCAGAAATTAATTAAATCGCATGCAATTTAGAGGAAACGTTTATCTTGATTTGTCATAACAGAATTAATTCAAGGCCTTCAATTCACTTGAGGGCAGATCTGTTACTCTGAATTAACCAAGTGTAATTTGGCTGATCCCCCCCCCCCCATTCCTTTCCTCTCACTCCACTCCTACTCATGTCCCCCCCCCCCCTCCACTGCTCCAAAACACATGCACATGTCCAACTACCGCAGATCCACGCCAACCCTCCCTTATCCTCACAATCTCAGTCAGCCCACTCCGCCCTGTTGCCACCCCCACCCCCCCCACCCCCGTCTCTAATGCAGCTCTTGCCATTATGCAAAGCCCCGCTTCAGTATCAATATGGCCTAGTGCTTTTAAGGTGCTTTGGCTGCTGATGTAGAGAGGCATTTTTAATGGACTGTGTTGCAGAAATCATTGTTGTGGGGGTAATTTTACCCCACTCAAAGGTCTCAGTGAATGAGGTCTGCATTTACCACACAGCCCAGCAGCGAGACACGCTGTATTTCACCCGACAGTCGGTGCTGAAATGAAATCCAATAGTTGTCGCCTATGGAGACAACAGACAGCTTCCAATGTGTTCGGTTTTGTTTGTTATTTAATTTAATCAGAGGCAGATGCACTTCAAGACGACAGATGAATCAAGATAAAAACCTCCCCTAGAAACGTCCTTGTGCTTTTTTTTTTTTTTTTTTTAAAGAGGCGAAAAGCAGAAACCAGATGTGTCTTTGTCATTGTTATTAATTCTCCTGACCTGGGGTGTGGGCTTCACCTCTGTGCTGTAGTTCACTGGCAGAGGAGGCCATTAGAGCCCCAAGTTCAAACCCTTACAGCAACTTAATTGAGCATCTAAAGGCTTTGGCTCCTTAAATCAAAACACGACCGAGCTAAAACTCCTGGTGAAATAATTAACCTTTTACGTGCGACGTGAAAATGAGGACGAGGCAAACGGAAGACGTAGAGTTGGTCTGGACTTTTGGGAAGGAGCTGGCTTTGATGAGCAGGAACGTCTCCTAGGGAAGGTGTAGCGTTGCTTTTCCACACACATCACATGAATGGTAAAACAAGGTATATATGTTAATTTCCAGCGTCATGTTTGTCCTAGCAAGAGCCAGGAGTTGGCAGTGTTGTGATGGCAGTCTCCAGTTAATTAGTTTCTGAAATTGAGTTTTGATGGAGCCTTTCCAAACGACGCCAAGACAAAATTTGCTTCTGCCGTAGGCCGTCTTATTGAAAGCCATTTCTGAGAGCTGTTGCTTGTTTGTTTTTTGTCAGGATATCTAACAACTGCTCGGGGTACGAGACGAACGTTGGAGGCGCAATTTGTTAAATACTTTGCATAAAACCGTCCTCGAGAATGTCTGGACTCAAATAGATGAGACGTTTTTCTATTTCTTGTAATTTTTTTTTTTTAAAACCCCAAACAAGTTTATCTGATGTGCACACACACATACACACACATGTCAGTATTAACCACTCCCCCCTATCCTTTTCTTTTTCCATCCCTCTCTCTCCCCCTTCTCTCCGGAGCATGTCAGATGCCGTGGTCTTATTTGATTGCTTAGGAAAAGTGCAGTGATAGAGCAAACACCCAGTGAGATATGATGACAAATGGGTCCAGATCCCAGTAAATTACTTTCTGCTCAAATCGAAATTTCATTCAGTTTGCTGCTCACCGAGATGAAGTAATCTAAATTGTGGACTCAGAAGGAAGATAGAAGGGAAGCTGGAGCAAGCATTTCATTATCAAGAGGCAGGGGGGGGGAGAGAGGGAGAGAGAAGGTTAGGGACGAAAGAGATGAGCAGAAGCAAATCTAAAGTGTTGACACCATGATTGAAAAGGTTAACCCATGCACATTATATATCAACCGGAGTAGCTGCGGGGTTTCTAATGGAAACACGGCACTGACAGAGCATTCACAGGAGTCCTAATGGCAAAAGCACTATGTCTCCGCCTGGATGTACAATCAAATCCTCTTAGGTCCTGATTGCTTATGTTCCTGGTTATTATTAGGCTGCAAAAAAAAAAAAAAAGTGCAGCAAAAGTAATATGCAGTCTCAGTGAGAGATGCTCGTGGAGAGCAGTGCAGTAAAGGATTCATTTTTCCTGTTGATACTGTGATGATTTCTATTTCTCCTGCATGTTTTCTCTTCGACGCAGAAACGGAGAGCAGCGAACGAGGCGCTGAATAGGCCTTTCACTCAGTCACATACTTAGCAGACAAAAGTGTGGATGCTACAGTTCATTACACAAGGCTAAATCCATGCAGATGCACACAGCCGTTCCAGAGTAACACTTTCTCTCTCTTCCTCCCTCTTTCTCAGATTATTTGGAAACAGCGGAGCTTGCAGCGCTTGCGGTCAGTCTATCCCAGCCAGTGAACTGGTGATGAGGGCGCAGGGCAACGTGTACCATCTCAAGGTAAAAGCCAAGTTTCACATAACAATGATTTGCTTGTTGTTGCCTCTGATGTCATCAAGCATGATAATGTAATCACAAATTTCTTGAGTTTTCCCACTTTTGTGGGGACTTTGCTGAAGAATGTGAGCGTGCTTCCCGTTTGTAATCCATCCTTCTCTTCCTGTGCGAAGTGTTTCACATGTTCCACCTGCCGGAACCGGCTCGTCCCCGGAGACCGGTTCCACTACATCAACGGCAGCCTCTTCTGCGAACACGACAGACCCACAGCTCTCATCAACGGCCATTTGAGTTCTCTGCAGACGAACCCACTACTGCCAGACCAGAAGGTGAGAACCCCCCCCCCCCCCTCATCCTCTGTTTTTAATGGACGATTAGTATAAAAGTGCGGGATAAGTCTGCAATTCTCTCTGGTGACATTTGTCACTCCGTGCATATCGATGTTGTCCGTTAGGCTTTGCTGCGAGGCGTCTAACAGAGCAGAGATTCATTTTTATTTGAAGACAGCAGATGGATTTTTCCATCATTTTTGTTGGACACTCAGAAAACCCGTATTAACCCAAACTAACACATCTAAAGATGAGGATTTCTGTGCAGCTGCTCTCAGACACATATTTAACTCATGTTAGCATCCTGGGCCCTTTGTAGAGGTGAAACTGCATCACTGCTGCCTGTTTAACCCTCATTCCACTAGATTGCTGCACTATCGTTTATTATCACCAGTTCCTCAGGAATGGTAGTGTGTAACTGTGGGGTAAATTGTGATGGATAGTTTACCCTTGAGGTGATCTGTGGAAGTTTTCCAGGCATTCATATTCAGTCTAGGAGGTTTACAATGCAGCCAAAAAATGTAGCGTTTACTCACAGATTCTATATGGTAAACCAAAAATAATCCATGATAATAGGGCTGGGGCGATATTGCCTTTTAGTAATATCCTGATATTTTTATGGCATGTCACGATACACGATGTATATCTCGATATTTTACTTTAGCCTTGAATTAATGCTTTGATGCATATAATCACATCGCACGTTACTGTTCATACTGTACTAATATATGCTGTTTTTTTTTAAAAAAAGATGCCAAAAGTGTGAAATCATAACTAAACAAATTGATCAAAACTGTATTTATTGAACAGTTAAAGCAGCGCAATAAACATGTAATTCTTAAACAAAACAAAGTGCCTGTTACTTCTGTTATGCCTTTTGGTAAAAGACAGAGATAATTAGTTCATGGTGTGAATAATTTACATTAAAAGAGAATAAATAAGTTGGTAGTTACTTAAAGTAAGTTATTTCATGCTAAAAACGGTGAAAACGTCTGGATTTCAGATCTAATCAGTGTGACACATTTGTTTCTCAAAAGCTCTTTGTTAAAACGTATGCAGTTCCGCAAATGAGTGAGTGCTCTCACCTTAACAAGAGTCTGTGTTGTTTTTTCTCCGGTAATGTTACGAGCTAGTTAAACCACTGAGGAAACAACTTGCGTGTGCCAAATGTGTTCTACGTGCGTGAGCCTCGGAAAACTTAAGTCCTTGTTAGTATCGTGTTGTGTACATATGTTAATCACAGTAGTCGGTTGGTTGTAACCATTTTTTTGTATAACTCGCACCTTACTTGAGCTCTCTGCCAGAGAAGCTGGAACATGCTGTCAGGCATATGACGTAGCATGTAGCACACGTGATGTGCGCAAATAGGTGCGCTTGATTTTTCTCTCAGTGCAGAGAGACGAGGAGTGAGAAAACCCCGCCCACAACTTAAAGCAATTGAATACTCGAATATGACGAATATAAGCATTTTCTCTAACCCACAGGGGACTAGCTGCGATATCTCGAGTATATTCGATATATATCGCCCAGCCCTACATGATAACATCATTATTTATCACATTTTCATCATAAAATGATCACTATAACTACTATGTTGCTAAGAGTCCTCGATTTAGACCTGGAAATGATGATGAAACCACTTCCTGTCAAACTTTCCACCAATCAGAGAGCTTAAATTGACGGTATTGTCCAATCAGGAGCAGCCAAAGATCAAAAGTGTGAAGAAAGTTCTATGTGTGTCTAAAAAGAACAAATAATGGTCCTCTAAGGCTGGGGGAAAAAAAAAAAAAAAAATTGTAATGCACGGTGGTGCCAAAAAGCAGCTGATTTGAAGTTGTTTTGTGATGATAGTAGGTAAATAGTAGCGTAAATAACTGGAAATGAGGAAAAGTGTAAATATGTGTGTAGTTTCTGTTGTGTTTTTGTTTCAATGCCAACATTTTTCTCCTGGAACCCAAAATTTAAAAGAATAATATGCAGATGAGATCTCATAATCACCCACAATCTAACAACTGGGGCTGTCGTGAACAAAAATGTCTGCATGTTTAATGTTTAAAAGAGTTTAACATCTGCATGCTAAACAAAGCAGACAACTAAAGCCAAGCCAACTTTATTTAAAGAGCACTTTCAAGACAACAACAGCTGAACAAAGTGCTGTACAGGCACAATAAATAAAATTAAATAATCACAAATCAATTAACAAATAAGAACACAATACAAACTATAAAAAGCAATAAAGGAAGATGGCTCAAGATGGATAAAATGCCAGGGGAAAAAGGTGGGTTTTAAGGAGGCTAATATGGACTAAATATTGCAATGAATAAATAAAATTCTGAATTTTAAGAGTTGAAGCAAATTTTGACTTCTCTGTTAATAAGGCTGGGATCACATGGGCTAGGTTATTACTCCAAAGCCCAAAAACAAAAGTCTGCATCCAGGAGGCCTCGAGGGTTGGACGCAGTCAGAGATGGAGCAGCTAGTATATCATGAGAGCTGTCATCATGGCTTTTCCCTGATTTGATCTTGATGCCTCCAGTGAAAGCAAAACAAAGGGCCTAATCATATACAAAGGATAACTTCATTCTTCAGGATAGCTTCATTCTGCTGCTGGAGATCTAATCATTTCTGCCTCACAACAAGCGGCTTTATTGATACCTTGTCTGCACGCAGCACGCTGAGATATGGGAGGTGTTTGGAGTGTGTCATAGACAGACTGAAAGAGGAATTATATTGTTGGGAGCATGCATTTCACCTTGAGTGGATCTGTGAGTGGAGGCGAGGTAGAACTCCATTAAGCCCCCCCCCCCATCCTCTCTCGCTCTCCCTCCATCTACGTCACCGGCCTTTTAAGGGCTTGTCACTTTTCCAGATCAGCTCCCAGAGCTCTAAGAGCTTCTCACATTCAAATTGAAAGCTGTTGTATTATCTAGCTTAATTTTGAATGTCTGTTTAAGCCCTTACTCGTCTCTCGTAACGTTGCCGGTGTAGTAAATACGAAGCCTCATAGTTTATTTATGCGCTAACATCAAATGTAGTGAAAAACGCTGAATTATTGATGCTAAAATGCAATCTGAATATTGGCCCTGGTGCTTTAATTATAGCGGAGAGAGAGAATTATTAAACAAGAGGCGCGTTGCTCAGTGGGAACGCTCTCCGGATGCTTTCGTTATCTCCACGTGTGAAATGAGGAGATACATTCTGCTGCTCAAGCACTTTATCACACATTCCTTTTTGCTTAAACAGAATTTGGACAACACAGACTTCCAGCAGGATCCCGGCCCTCCAGATCAATATACTTCTAATATATCAGGCTGACTGTGGAAGCAGCGGCTGGTTTAGCAGAGGAGAAAATGAGGCGGTCACAGAGTTATCTGCAGACCGTTGTTGTGATAATGTGCGATTTTGCTGCGACATAATTGCCGTTGTTCAACGATCATGGCGTAGGACGTTTGGTGCTCATTTATTAAGCTTTCTTCCCAAGCGTCTGCCTAATCTCTTTGTTCAGAACAGACAAATTACCTCTCTCATACAGAGCTGCTTTGACCCAGGGGAGGAAGACCCTCCCAGCGTCAGTCACTTTAATTAGCCCCCAAGTAGGAGTTTGCAATTGCTAATAGACTGCAGCCCTCCCAGTGATTTGAGGGATGAAGGGAAAAGTAAATCACCCTTTAGAATCGTGCAGGGGAAAAAAAACAAGAAAGATGAAAAAGTTTTAATGCTGGTGGAGCCCAGACAGATAATTGTATTTCCTCCCCTGCTTTTCTGTTTCACAGGCCTGGGCACCTCCTGCAGTTATGTTGGAGTCGCTTCTAATTATACCAAAGAGAATCGCCTCATGAAGGCACTTTTAGCTTAATGCAAAGTAAATGGGGCACCAGATGGGTTTCAAAGCCTGTCTGATCAATAAATGAAGCTGGTGGAAAATTTATTTATCAGCTGGTGAAATATTTGACACGTTCTGAAGCGAAAAAGGAGCTTTCTGACTTTATCTCTGTGTTTTCCTGTCCTCCGTGCAGGTGTGTTAGGCGGGAGCCGAGCAGGAAGCAGGATGTGTGCCTTCATTTAAGCCCTTACTCATTGTCACCTGAGACAGCGTGGATCAGCAGCACCCCGGCCTTTCAGCTGTGCTCCCAGGCCCTTTTCACCCGAAAGGAATCCGCCACCCATCCGACCAAGTAACCCGACTTTTTATGTCTGCAACCCATACCCGACTCTCAGCCTTCCAACCTCGGCTTTTCCCCGATCGTGGGTGGATATTTGCACTTAACCACACCTGAGACTGGACGCTTGGGACTCTGTTTCGGATTTAAGGAAAAATTAAAAAGGAGATTGCGATGAGGATCCGAAAGGACTCTTCAGAAAGAGAGAATTAAGCAACTCGCGCAGAGGAGGACTGAAGCAGCGGGTGGAGGAGCTGCAGACTTTTCAGCTCTGCACATTTGTTTAAAAACATTTTGGGGGAAAAGCGGGATCTTTTTCATTTTTCTCCTCCTTTTCTATCCTCATTTCCCAGCAACATGGCGTTTCCATTTTCTATATTTTAAGTGTTGTCAAAGGGGAATGTGTTCTTTTGTTCGTTTGTTTTTGTTGTTTCTTCCCTCTTTTTGTTTCTTTTTGGCTTTTGGTGGTATATAAAAACATATTTAAAGATGGGGTTTTAAAAAAAATATCTGTGGCATTTTGTGAAAAACAAATCATGAACACTGTTGGTGTATTTGTAAAACTACCATGTATGTACAGTATGCATGTAAATGTCGTTGTCCAGGCGTGGCTACCGTACATCCAACCCCCCTCTGAACCATGGCAACCTGAAGAAATCTGCTCATAGTCAGTAATGTAGAGATCATTCCCAAACATATAAATGCCGAATGAAAGAGAAATTTATTTGTGATATTTTCCGAGACATTTGCTCCAGTATGGTGTATTTAATTAATAAAAATATTGAAGATTTAAAAAGCCTCCTTAGATTTATTGGAAACCTGGCTTCTGTTCTCGGTTATGATTAGGTAATTGTTTAGTTGCATTATGATGAGTTCACATTGTGAACACAGAGCTGCTTCAGCTCGGCCCATTTTTGTGCATCTCTTTGAAAAGCGTCCTCATTGAGGACTCTGCGGCGCCGTCTTTCCATTTCCAGCCTCGCAATCATCCCCGCACAAGATCAGCGTCTAACTGAAAATGGATAAACATGTATCCTCTCTTTCTATTCAGATGACCGTTTGCTATTCATCACTCTAATACCTGACAGAAATGGAGGAAAATGTCCCTTTGAAGATTCAATTACTGCAGAGAGGGAGAGAGGTGTCTCTCTTTGGCGGGCACAAATTGAATGGGCTATTTGCAGAACAAATTGGTGTTTGAAGTCCTTGCAAGACCTAATAGGTCTGAAGGAGGGACCCGGTAATAGCTGATGCACTTATCTGCGCCGAGTGCAGCCCCCGGTGAGCCCGCTGCAGAAACAATGCTGCTGCTGTAGGAGCACACTTTGATGCAGAAATCGGCTCAAGTGGGAGGAAATGTGCCTGAAGAGTAAACTGTATCTTCTGTTTTAAATTGAAATTTCTTGCAGAGCGGATCTGTTCTGGGCCTCATCAGAAAGACGCCAAACAAGGTGATTCTAAAATGCCCAAACTCGAAGCTTGAAGGTAAATACTGACATTAACTTCGGTGTTTGAGTTGGATCAGCCAGGTAGGTTTTTATGTAACCGATCCTTTGTTTTCTGTAAATTAGTCACACTTGTGTGTTCACTGCTGTGACAGCTGCAGCTCAGAGAAAGCTTGAGTGTAGCCAAGATCATCCAGGTCTATTGTGTATGTGTGTGTGTGTGTGTGTGTGTGTGTGTGTGTGGGGGGGGGGGGGGGGGGTCATGAAGGTAGGAAGGTGGGCAGGCCAAAGTCTGTTGCATATGCAGGAAAAAAAGTAATTGTGCTCTGCAGATGTGCAGAAACTGATGAGACCTTTTTTCTCCCCAATGTCAAAATCATTCTGTGATGGTAAATAGGATGCTGCAAAAAGAAACGCAGAGAAAGCACAAGGCTGAGTTTACAAAGTCTGAATTCGTAGGATGAACTATTTACAAATTTGAAAAGACATTAATTACATTTAACCAGGTAGCAGCTGTGCCATCTGCAAGCAAAGGTAGCACCTAAGCTTTTTCAAGGAAAGCAACAGTTAACTTAAACTAAACAAATAACTGAAAAAGAAATACAACCTCTTATAATCTTTTTTTTTTGTATTGGGACAAAAGAAAATTGGTCAATATAACCTCAAATGGACAAATGGCATATTACATTTGGATTTATGTATTTCACAAAAGAATAAACCAAAATGCAGCATTACTGAGTGAAACACTAATACTACTTCTCCAAGGGCACTGAAGTGATCATCATGAGTGTGAGCGCCTGTATAAAAGCAGAACTATGGCAGTTTGCTGCTCTGGATCATGAGATGAGAAAAAAAAGACGTCAGACATCACCCAAAGACATTTTTGGGCAGCAATAATTGCTTCTCTGTTAATCTGGGAGGGTCATAAGATCATTTCTAAACTATTAGGAGTCCATCATTAATTAGTTGAAGCATTCAAGGCATTTATTAGTCTTCACAGAAGTGGATTTCCCAGCAAGTTCAGCCTTAGTGAAAACCCAAGAGCTCCATCTCAGTCTCTCCAGGCCTCCATTAGCAGGCTAGATGTTGAAATTCATGACAGTCCAGTTAGGAAAAGACTGGACAAGAGCTTTTATGGAAGGGCTGAAGGAGAAAACCTCTTCTCTGAACAAACACAAGACTTCTGGAAAAATGTTGAAGGATCAATTGGCTCATAGTGTGACAAGGTACGCAACAAGAGCCCGGGCAAGATTCAATCCCACAGACTCCCGGGTGAGAGTCGTGCGCTTACCAGTCAGCCAAAGGGATGTCCCTGTGGCTAAGTAGCCAAGGCACATGATCATTTGGAGGCATAGTGGCAGGACTCCACACTGTCACCTCTCTGCCCCTCTTTCCACAAGCAGATCCTCATGCTCCTCACAGTGTGCCACTAATTTCAAATCTGTGGACTGTTTACCAGCAGCACATGGATCCTGTCGACAACGCCAGAATGTGGCAAAGTACGCAACGAGGACCCAGGCGGGATTCGATTCCACAGACTCCCGGCTGAGAGTCATGCGCGCTTACCAGTCAGCCAAAGGTATATGCCTTTGGCCACAAAGCCAGGGCGCATGATCATTTGGAGGCATAGTGACAGGACTCCACGCTGTCAAAATGGCAACCATCATGCAATGGTGGAGGATGATGATCTGGACTCGTGTTTCAGCCACAGGTCCTGGACATCTTGCAGTCACAAACTCTGGATACCAAAGTTTTCTGGATTCAAGCGTAAGTCCATCTGTCTGACAGCTAAAACTGCTAAAATCAGATTATTCAACAGGACAATGATGCCCAAAAGGTGGTTCTGGAGCAGATCGCGATGATGTATATACTTTGTATTTTTCACGTAATCTTAAGACCTGGAAAGACCAGATGGTACACTATTGCCAAAAGTATTCACTCACCTGCCTTGACTCACATGAGCTAAAGTGACATCCCATTCCTAATCAATAGGGTTCAATATGACGTTGATCCACCCTTTGCAGCTAGAACAGCTTCACTCTTCTGGGAAGGTTGTCCACAAGGTTTAGGAGTGTTTATGGGAAATTTTTGACCATTCTTCCAGAGCGCATTTGTGAGGTCACACTGATGTTGGACAAGAAGGCCTGGCTCTCATTGCCGTTCTAATTCATCCCAAAGGTGTTCTGTTCTAACTGGTTGAGGTTGGGACTCTGTGCAGGCCAGTCAAGTTCATCCACACCAGACTCTGCATCCATGTCTTTATGAACCTGCTTTGTTCACTGGTGCACAGTCATGTTGGAAGAGGAAGGGGCCAGCTCCACACTGTTCCCACAAAGTGTGTAGCATGGAATTGTCCAAAATGTCTTGGTATGCTGAAGCATTCAGAGTTCCTTTCACCGGAACAAAGGGGCCAAGCCCAGCTCCTGAAAAACACCCCCACACTATAATCCCTCCTCCACCAAACTTTATACTTGATATATTGCAGTCAGACAAGTACCGTTCTCCTGGCAACCGCCAAACCCAGACTCATCCATCAGATTGCCAGATGGAGAAGCGTGATTCGTCACTCCAGAGAACGCCTCCACTGCTCAAGAGTCCAGTGACGGCTGCTTTCAACCACTGCATCCCACACTTTGCATTGCACTTTGTGATGTATGGATGGATGCAGTTGCTCGACCATGGAAACCCATTCCATGAAGCTCTCTGCACACTGTTCTTGAGCTGATCTAAAGGCCACATGAAGTTTGGAGGTCTGTAGCGATTCACTGCAGAAAGTTGGCAACCTCTTCGCACGCGCTTCAGCATCTGCTGACCCCGCTCCGTCAGTTTATGTGGCCTACTGTTCCACATTGTGGCTGAGTTGCTGTCGTTCCCAAACACTTCCATTTTCTTTTAACACAGCTGACAGTTGACTGTGGAATATTTAGGAGTGACGAAATTTCACGACTGGATTTGTTGCACAGGTGGCATGCTATCACAGTTCCACGCTGGAATTCACTGAGCTCCTGAGAGCGACACATTCTTTCACAAATGTTTATGAAAAGTCTGCATGCCTAGTTGCGTCATTTTATTCACCTGTGGCCATGGAAGTGATTGGAACACCTGCTTCCCATAATATGGATGGTTGAGCAAATACTTTTGGCAATATAGTGTATTTTCTATGTCCTAATATAAAACCTTAAAACCCCCAAAATCTGGTCTAATCTGAAGTCGAATCTGTGTACACTAACCGCGAGTCATGCTGGAAGTTATATCAGAGATCAAATAAAGATCTGAGGACAGCTGGACTGAACAAGATGCAACTCCTCTGCAAACCAACAGAAACCAGTTTCTACTTCTGCCTTATAAAGACCAGTTTGGAGGTTACAGACAACCCTCACAGTACAGGACGAGAAACATCAGAACCTCATTCCTGCAGCTGAGTCGCACTGCAAATACTCAAAAGCGAAAATAAAACTGTCCCCAGGGATAATTCCACTTTTCATGTGGCATTTAAATGGAGCTTTGGCATACTTTCCATCAACCACTTTAAACTGGAATTTGAGGGAAAGAGCTACGCAAACATTAAAATGTGGCCTGCATTAATACCTAAATGGCTGCAAAAATTATTCTAAATCATCCTTATTCAGCTTAAATGTTGCATTTGATTTAAGTACAAACCATGAAACATGCTATTTCATAGAAGTAGACAACAGGTCTGTTTGGCCACAGAGCAAAAAATTCAACACAAAATAAATTTACAATATTTCTTTTGGTTGATTTGAGCTAAATTTGCTTTAAAGTGACCTCATTAATCCACATCAGGACAAGACTATTTTGTGCACCACTATCCATTAAGAAATCCGCTTGGTTCTATTAAGCTGTTTACTCTCACACACGTCAACACATGCATGCACACAGAAACATACACAAGCTGTAACATTTAAGCACATAGATCTCCTCATTTTTCAAAATGACCTTAGAGTATTGAATCAAGTTGCTCAGTTTGAGGCTAGAAAAAAAAGTGATTTATAAAATGATCTATATGTGAGAATTTGCTTTGATGTGGCGCAGCAGAGTCAGGGCTAATGGATCTCACTCATAACAATGCAGCATGCTTAAATGGCACATCTGCCTGAGGGAAATCACGGTGCTTCAACTCCAGCTCCTTACTGCTCTCACCGGGGAGTCTGCCGATGCTCCACAACCGGATTACTTCTGATTAGCCACCTTGTATGTGTTTATCAGTTTATGTCTTCACTCTGCTGCAAGTTTGGCTTTTTTATCGTTTATTTCAGTGATTGGAATTTTTATGTAACAGGATTTGTTTTTTATGTACATGTTATATAAAATTAATTGATTTAAATTTATTTGATTTTCTCAGAATTTTGCTTGAATCTTTAGACATTTGCATGCAGGCTAGTTTGTTAGCTTGTCATCTGTCCATGGCAGCATTACCCATGATAGCTACACTCTTCCAAGTTTTCAAATCAAAGAAGTTGCATGTGACATCTGTGAGACTTGCTATTAAATTAGTAAACTGTGAATTAAGGTTAATACTGGACAAAAGAAGCATAATCACAGCTTTACATTATCATTCATATCAGTGCAACCCCAAGTCTCATTACTACAACATCCCACTGAGCATTTTTTTGGCCTAAAATACGTCTAATAGACGTCTTGGTCCTTAGACATCTAGGCTAAAATCGGTCTACCACTGGTCTTAAAGTGAAAGTTTTTTAGCTGTGTAAGCTTAGACCAGCTTTTTTTTTGTTTTCCTATTTTTTTTTTGGTTTTTTTTTTTTTTTTTTTTTTCCTCCCATTTAATATTTTTTACATCTCCTTTCTTCCTCATTCTGATGTCCAGTTTGAACTTTAGCAAGTTGTCTTACACACTGTATTATATCATGTGTTGTTAATCCTCTGAAGGTTTCTTTTTAACTGGGTTTAAAGATTTACTTCCATCGTCCTTTCATTAATATTGCTGTGTTCTCCATTATTATTGAATGCATTATGCGTTGTTTCTTTTTTTAAAAAAAAACCTTCTAGTTGCTTTGTTTCCAGCTGTATTTGTAGGCTAGAAGAATGGCTTGTGGTCCAATGACAGGCTTTTCCGGTCCTTCTCATGAATATTCGTAACGCAAAAAATGAGGTGTCTCTGATTGGCTCCCTCCCCGCTCTGTATGTGTAACAGAGCATACGTACAAGTTTGTTCCGCCATGCTAGCAAACAGTTAGCTAACTTAGCTTCTCAACTCCGCAGCTACAGTCGCACCGTCTTCACTTCTAGTGTGGAGGGGAGGGTTACCTGCCTTCCCATGGGTATAAACCCACGTGGGCGACGCCCTTTTTGATGTGACGTGGGAGTGAAAGGCTTTTCCTGACTTGCTCCCTTCTCTTTATTGTTTCTATGAATAGGAAACACAGCCAGTGAAGATGAAGCGCCACTTGTAAGCGTCACGCATGTGTATGTTACTCAGGGTGACCCTCCGTATTTCAAAAGGAGCAAGTTAAACTGGTTTGCAGTGGAAGGAGATCTTTAAAGAACTAATGATAGTCCCATTTTCTTTTTTGTAGTTAACAGGACTATCATTCCAAATATAAACTGGCCATTTAATATTCAACTGCTTGTTATCTAACCAGCCAGGATGAAGACTTGAGGAAGTTCAAACTGAACTTCCAGTGAGCAGCAGTTGTCTGGACCAGAATGTCTTGCTGATGTCAGAGGTCAGAGGAGAATGGGCAGACTGGTTGGACATGATAGAAAGGCAACAGGAAGTCAGATAAGCACTGTTTCCATCCAAGATGTCCAGATGTAACAGGTGGGGTCCTGTCACCATGCCTCCAGTTACTCATTCACCTTGGCTACTTGGCCACATGGATGCTCCTTTGGTTAAATGGTCAGCACACATGACTATTACCCAGGAGACTAGGGTTTAAATCCTGCCCGGGCCCTCCTTTCATCCTGCCACACAGAATAGCATCTCTGAACACACAACACGTCCAGTCTTGAAAGAGATGGGCTACAGCAGCAGAAGACCACACCGGGTGTTACTCCTGTCAGCTGAGAACAGGAAACTGAGGCTACAATTCACACAGAACTGGACAATAGAAGATGGAAAAACGTTGCTGGTCTGATGAGTCTCCATTTCAGCTCCACATTCAGATGCTAGGATCAGAATTTGGTGGAAACATCATGAAAACATGGATCCATCCTGCCTTGGATCAAGGCTTCAGGCTGCTGCTGGTGTAATGGTGTGGGGGAGATTTTCTCGGCCCAATTTGGGCCCCTTAATACCAACGTGGCATCGTTTAACCACCACAGCTACTTGAGTATTGTTGCTGACCATGTCCATCCCTTTATGACCACAGTGGAGCATTTTCTGATGCTACTTCCAGCAGGATAATGGACCATGTCACAAAGCTCAGATCATCTCCAACTGCTTTCTGGAACATGATGATGAGTTCACTGTACTCCAATGGCCTCCAACAGAGCAGCTTTGGGGATGTGGTGGAACGGGAGATTCTCATCATGGATGCAGCAGCTGTGTGATGCTATCATGTCAACATGGAGCAAAATCTCTGAGGAATGTTTCCGACACCTTACTGGATCTATCACACCAAGAACAAAGGCATTACTGGCAATACTAGTGGACTTGATACAGTAGCCAGTGTTTAAATGTATTTCTGAAATGTCACTAATAAATGTTAACACAAAAGAACCAGGGGCTGCATGGTGGCGCGGTGGTTAGCACTGCAGCCTCACAGTAAGAAGGTTGCCAGTTTGATTCCCGGCTGGGAGGGGGTTCAAACAATTCCAACAGTGGCCTTCCTGTGTGGAGTTTGCATGTCTCCCCGTGTATGTGTGGGTTCTCTCCGGGTACTCCGGCTTCCTCCCACCATCCAAACAGACTCTAAATTGTCCCTAGGAATAAGTCTAAAGTGTCCCTAGTGTGAATGGTTGTCTGTCTCTCTGTGTTGGCCCTGCGACAGACTGGTGACCTATCCAGGGTGTACCCTGCCTCTCGCCTGATAATAGCTGGGATAGGCTCCAGCAACCCCTGCAACCCTGGATTGGATAAACGGGAAAGAAAATGACTGACTGACTGACAAAAGAACCAGTTACCGACAAAAGAACTTGTTACCAACAAAATGCTCGGAAAAATTCCTAGAAAGGCTTAGGAATACCATTTTCACAATGTTTACAGCATGTTAGAAGTCTTGGGCAATGTGGATGCACAGGTGCTGCAAATATTTTCTTACAAAGCTGGTCTTCTCATTTTTAAAGGTTGGTAAGATGAGTTTTCCCAAATAACCCAAAGGTAAGCTTCCTGTTTGAATGTAGCTTACTTTAGTTGCACTCATATTTAATCTAAATGTGTCTGAATAACATTAATTTCAGCATTTCTAAAACAGATTGTCCTCCATTGCATCATTCAACTTGCACTTCTTTATTTGTTCCTTCATTAGTTGGTCCATCTGTTTTCTTGGCAACACTTTATCAGATAGGAAAAAAGCTGTGAAAAATATGCATCTCACTTTTACATTCCAGCATTTCTGTAATTATGCTGAAAAGGTCCATGAGGGTTTTGTTTTTTTGTATCCCATGAACAATTTATCAAACTTTATTCCCTCCTTATTTCGACTGATTACTGATCAATATAAAGATTAACAGGTATTTTCTCTTCACATGAATCAGCCACAATACAAATGATCACCTATGAATATATTCAGAACCCAAAATTTCCATAAAAGTTAGTTTCTATCCCATTGACATAGCCATCTATATAAAGCGTGCCAGAATCTAAGCTTTCAGTGAAAGCTGAGGCCCCTTAAAACACCATAATGGAGTGAAATGGACTTCATAATTGTCTTGTTTCAGCCCACCATGGAATCAGCAAACAACTTAAAATAGTGCCTGAGCCATGGTGCTCTGTTACTTAGCAGGGTGTTCAATAACACTAAGAGGGACATGCAAATATTGGTGAGGCAATTATTGGCAGTCATGTTTGGCCTATAGTAGCAGGTAACACTATCCACTCTATTATGTATGCTGTGAACTCTGGTGCAAGGCAAAGTGTTGCTTTTTCCCAACCAGAAGAGGCTCGCTTTAAACTGATGTCCTTATGAGTGGAACTGGACTTAGTCACAAAATGTATATTTCACATTCTTGCTTCATAAACCAAGCTTTAAATTTCCTTAAAAACATCTCCAACAAATATCATTTCCTCCTTCTGCATTGTTATGATTTTCTTCTAAAAGCCCATTTATGCTCGACGCAGAAGAAGGATACATAGAAGGATGGACAGTTTTGTCCATTGTTTGTATCAGTCACGTACATAGTTTAGTGTTTTTCGAGGGGCCTGTTGGTCCGTCACTCGACGCAGAAGGCGGAGCAATACCATCGGAAACTGTGGGGTCAGTGTTAAGCTGTGTAGCTGATATGCAGCCAGCGAAAGAGACAAACCAGAGAAGAAGAACAGGAACTGGAACAATAACAACTCAAAAACCGCCGGGGTCATTAGCCCAATAAAAGCACTTGAGAAAGAAGACACCAAACAGAGAGCATCTGTAGACATGGTTGGAGCTATTGAGTAGAGGCTGTGCGACTGTGTCTGAAAATACACCCATATCTACGACATCACATCGCCAGAGCACAGGGACAGGCAGCTCTGCCGTCTAGCGGACAAACTGATTTATGATGAAGACACAGAAGACACATGGAAGTATTAAGGCAGCCATGCAGGGCAACACTTAAACGGACGTCGCCATTTATGTACGTAAGGGACCATAAATGGGTCTTAACTGCCACATCCTCCTCATTTAATTCTTGTGGGAGCTTCAATTTACAACCCTCTTAGGTCATTATTGGACAAAAAAGTCTTTTTCCCAAAAGTTTTTATAAAAACCATCCATCCATCCATTTTCTTGTCACTTATCTGGGGTGGGGTTGCATGGGCAGATGGGAAAGTAGGGAGGCCCAGACTTCCCTCTTCCTGGCCACATCTTCCAGCTCTTCTGGGGGGATCCCAAGGCGTTCCCATGCCAGCCAAGAGATGTAGGCCCTCCAGTGTGTCCTGGTCTTCCCAGGGGTCTCGTGCCAGGAACACCTCACCAGGGAAGCATCCACGAGGCATCCTAACCAGATGCCTGAGCCACCTCATCTGGTTCCTCTTGATGTAGAGGAGCAGCGACTCTACTTTGAACCCTTCCAAGATGACTAAACTTCTCACCCTATCTCTAACAGAGAGCCACCCTGTGGAGGAAACTCCTTTAAGCAGTTTGTCTTTGCGATCTCGATCTTTCAGTCACTACCCACAGCTCATGACCAGAGGTGAGGGTAGGAGCGTAGATCGGTTGAATCCGAGTAGGTTGTGTTCCATGCATCTGTTGTTGAAGTAGCTGAGCTGTGGCCATAAAGATGTCGCAGCCTGTTGTGGGGGTAATCCCCAAATTTGGTGGTGGACACCAGCAGTGAGGGATACAGTCAGGCTGAAGAAAGAATTCTGCCAGGCCTTTCTGGCCTGTCAGACTCTGGAGGCAGCTGACAGAAATCGGCACCTTAAGTGGGGTTGCTGTCTCTTCCCCCCGGGGTCCCTCCCTCCCACCCATCTTAGCGACATGTGATTCCTATTATAGGGAATAAGAATATCGGGGGGAGTATTTATGAGGGGGGGCTTTGGCGGGGATGTTAGGGCCAAAGGAAGAAGATACAGTCATTATTCAAACACTCTATCGTCCTACTATTTCTCTCCCCCTCTTCCCACCCCCGCCCCCCCCCTTTGTTTGATTGTTTTTTTTTAGCTTTTTTATCTTGTTTTCTTATTCCTTTCTCTTCCCTCTTTGCTTGGGTCCCTTTGGTTTGCGTCCCGGGTCGGTGTTCGTTTTTCGTTGCTGGGGTGAAGTAGCATTTCAGTCGACATGAAGGTCAGATACTCTACCTCATCCCATACAATTTTAAAAAAAAGAATAATTTGTAATTACATCGGGTTAACCCCCCCCCAGATGGTATTCAAATACCAGGTGGCGGGAGTCAGGTTAGGGTTGCTGGGGGTCACTGGGGCAAAAACTCCATGGAGAGGCCATAAAAAATGATTTCCAGATGGCTTTGAGGAGGTTCTGGTCCACTATCTGGTGGCTCAGGAGGGGGGAAGCAGTGGAGATAGTGGGCTGCTGACCTCACCTTGGGACATTGTGGGTCGGTGAAGGGAATATTTTGAAGACCTTGTCAATCCCACCAATATTTATTCTGATGAGGAAGTAGAGTTTGAAGACTCAGGAGTGGGCTCCGCTGTCACCGGGGCTGAGATTGCTGAGGTGGTTAAAAAGTCCGTCGGTGGCAGGGCCTCAGAAGTGGACGAGATCTCCCTAGAATACCTTAAGGCTCTGAATGCTGTGGGGCTACCTTGGTTGACATCCCAATAGCAAACTGGGATGACTGTCACCATCTTCAAAAAAGGGGACTGGAGGGTGTGCTCCAACAACAGGGAATCACACTCCTCAGCTCCCCGGTAAAGTCTATTCAGGGGTCCTGCAGAGGTTTGAGGAGAAATGGTGTTTTCTTGTCCCTGTGATGGAAAGGTGGACCAGCTCTACACCCTATTCAGGGTCCTGGAGGGGACATGGGAGTTCGCACAACCAGTCTACATGTGTTTTGTGACTAGAAGGTGTTCAACTGTGTGTCGCAGGAACTCCAGTGGGGGGTACTCTGAGTGTATGGCATACTGGATTTCCTTGAATAAGTTGTGCGGTCCCTGTGTGACTGGTGCCAGAGCTTGGTCTGCATTTCTGGCAGTAAGTTGGATTCGTTTCCAGTGAGGGCTGGACTCTGCTGAGGCTGCCCTTTGTTTTCTGTGTCTGCTGTTGTTTTATTGTTTTTTTTATTCTCTGAAGCCCTTTGTTTACCTTTTGGTTATTGAAAAGGGCTATTTAAATAAACAAAATTGAATTGAATAAAAGTTTGTCACAGATTCTGTTCATAAATTTTATGGACAGAATTTCGAGGTGCAGCCTAGATGTTGAGGGGTTCCGGTTTGGCAGCCTCAGGTTTGGCAGCATTGGATCTCTGCTTGTTCTGCTGGCCTCTTTAGACAGTGATCTCCAATTGTCACTGGAGCAATTTGCAGACGAGTGTGAAGCAGCTAGAATGGGAATCAGTACCTCCAAATCTTTTTTTTTCTCTCCTTTTTACTTGTCCTGTCCAGCATCATAGCAAGCAGAATGGAAATCCTATTGCTTTATTGTGTTGAACAGTTTTGCTTTACCAAGGGAGCCTTATGAACAGAAGGCTCCCCTTGATATCCTGTTTATTCATTTTATTTCTTTAATCAAACATTTGTTTATAATAGCATTCCATACCATACTGCTTGGCTTGACAAGGGAGAAATGAAAGTTAACAGAAGCAATGATAGAAAGAGGAACAGAGAGAAAGGAGTGAGGAAGAGAGAGAGAGAGAGAGAGGAGAGAAAACATGGATCCACTTACACAGTTCACTGATGCATCTGTACAGAAACCCTTAAACAACATTCCAAGGTCTCTGTTGGAAAACAAAACAAGCAATCCCCTACAGGAGGACCTGCAGGTGGCTTAAGTATCCTCAGATCATACAAACACACGCAGAACTACGCAGAGAAGAGGTACAACCTAGTCAGAGCAACGGGAAGCAGCGTCACAGTGTCAACATGCATAATAAAGGGTCTCTATGGTGATGCAGTCATGCAGATGCTGCCTAGTCTTTGCAAGGTGGAGGAAGCCTGCACAGCCTGAGACCCGGGCCCCCAGCAGTCACCCAGAGGCCCGTACCCCAGCCACCTCCCCAAAAGGACGGACATGCACCCCCCAGAGGGCGGCCCCAGGCCCCAGCGGACCAAGACCAGCAGCTGCCGACCCTACCGGGTGCCAGCTGCTCCCCGGGGCAGGGACAGCTCCAAGCCCAGGGCCCAAGCACCCAGGAGCATGGTCCTCAACTGGAAAAGGGTGTTCTCTTTCGGTCAAGACTGAGATCCTGTCCCAGGTGGAGACAGTATCTTGGGGTCTTGTTTGCGAGTGACAAGAATGTTGTAAAAACATAAGAGATAAACATTTTTTACACTGTTTTGGTCTGATATCTTTGAGTCAACATCATTCATCATGAAAACTGCTTGATATGCACTAATTCAAATTATTTGAACGCTTTAAACGCCTTCAAAATACAAACATTAAAGTTATTTTCATATATTACATGTTTCAAAGCTAATTTATTTGAAGATCAGTATTTTAAATACTAAAGTTTGGTAACAACAACTATTTTTTAGGACTTTACTTTTGGGTCCTTTGATGACAGAAATATACTTTCCTAAAAACATATAAAAAAACATTTCAGATTTAATCTTTAGTATATTCTACATTAAACTACAAAAATAAGATTAAATAGAAAAGATCCCCAGGCCACAAACACCTGCTATATGGAACATGATTGATTTTCTCTGCATTTTTTTTTTCTCATAAAACAGACACGTGATCGAATTGGCATTTAAAGGGTAAAAATAAGCAGGTCTGATGAGAACTGAAGTTGACTGAAAGATCTGAGGAAATAATAAAAATCTGTACTGTTTTTATAGCTTCTTCTTAGGAGAGGACTTCTTTGTCCTCTAATGGCCCAAAAGGGTAGTAAATTGTCTCTGACGTCCTGTTGACCTTTAAGAAATTGAAAATTGTAATTCAAAAGTTCTTCACGAGAAACCCTTTGTCATAAAAAAAAAAAATCCCATATGGGAAAACGCATCTAAAGTAGGGGCCAAAACTTGATGGAAAAATTACCTGAATGGATAGAAAAAACTTTGATAACTTGCTACAAGGGTCAAGAAAATAGACACAACAGGAATTAGAGGCGCTCCTTAGTCTTTGTCAAAAATGTTTATTTCACTGGAGAATATCAAACATTAGATATTAATTTTATATTTATATCCATGCACTCACACTAACATCTGCTCCCCTTTTACTGGTTTGACTGGTTTGACCCCCCAACACACACACACACCCTGTTCTCCTCAAGAATGTAGTAACAATAATAATGCATTAAGTTGGCCGAGTACTCCAAACACTAAGAGCTTCCTCTCTCGGTAAGTGCAGAACCAGTTTCCTTGTTGTTGAAAGCATCTTACACACACAGTCCTTCAGAGAGTGAAGAGTTGGACACCCCCCAAACCCCCTTCCTCATTCTGTTTCACACACACACGCACAATAGGCACCTCCACACGATCTGCGACTCTGGAGGACAAAAAAACCAAAGTACTGTCAGACTTTTGCGCAGGCGTCCTGCAGAAAAAGTCCCATCTGACTTCCAGTGCTCATCGTGCTCCTGTCTGCTGGAGCCAGCAGCATGGTGCAGCTCTGAGCAGGGGGTTAAATCCCCCATAAGAACTGCAAAAGGTCACCAAATGCTGTTGTTTATCCGCCATTCTAAAATGAAGCACTGAGCGGGTATCCTGTGGATTGATTTGAGCCCCTCTGTGCCTGAAGCCTCACACAGACACACCGTAGTGATTATCCCAGGACTAATTTCCACACAAATACTGGGCAAATACTGAAATTTAAAGCAAATTTCCTTGATTGATTATTGAGCATGGTTACCATCAGTAGCTTTGTAATCGATAGAAAGAAAATATGTAAGAGAAAAGTCATGTTTTCCTACAACGGCTGTGTGACTGAAGACATCCTACTCTCAATCCCACGGCTGTTTTCTCAAAGCCACTGTAGTCTCTGAGTTACGAAGCCCTGATGCACCAGCCATAATTATCTTAAAAGACTACAGCAAATACAGAAATTGCAATTCTGGGCTGTTGAATACTAAACAAGCAAAAACAAAGTCCTCAAAAGACTCCAGGATGGAGAGATACAGTAAAGTAACAGGAAATAGAAGCATAGATCCACATTTAAGACAGTTTTTTCCCTCCTTTTTGTTCCCAGTCTAGTCCCTGTCTGAATGGTTTAAAGGAAAAGTACACCCACAGAATGATGTAACTTTATTATCCACTCACCCTCATGGTGAGCAAGACTCTGGAGCACTTTTTTAATATCTCAAATGCAGCCGGCGATCAGGAAGGCTTCTCGTTTTCCCCCAACTTTCATATAATGGAGTTATCCGGGGCCCAAAAAGGTCCATCAAAGTCCACAAAAACTTGTCAATATTCCTCCACGCTCGTCCAATGTAATCCAAGTGTCCTGACTGGGTAGCATCCATCATTTACTCGAAACGACGTCATGTAGTATATTTTTAGAGCCTAAACAGTAGCACATCTTACTTTCACGAAGCATGCATATGCGTGTTCACGAAACTACGGAAGCCTCAGCGTTCAGAGCCTACTCTGCCGGTAATACAAGCGAAGAAGAAATTTGTTGTTTACATTGTGCTAAGAGCGCCAGAGCTGCAGACAAACCGGGACAAACACAAGAGGGGTTGGATATTGATTTAAAACAAAGATAGAAAGAAAAAGAGAACGCGCGATCTCGTCTGCTGCGGCTTCCGTATTTTCGTGAACACGCATCAGCGTGCTCGCAGGAGATGTGATGTAGAACGGTTTAGGCTCTAAAAATATACTAAATGACGTCGTTTTGAGTAAATTATGGACGCTACCCACTCAGGACACTTGGATTACATTGGACGAGCAGTATGGAGGAATATTGACAAGTTTTTGTGGACTTTTATGGACCTTTTTGGCTCGGGCCCCGGCGAACTCCATTATATGAAAGTTGGGGGAAAACGAGAAGCCTTCCTGATCACTGGCTGCATTTGAGATATTAAAAAAATGCTCCAGAGTCTTGCTCATCATGAGAGTAAGTGGAAAATAAAGTTACATCATTCTGTTGATATACTATTCCTTTAAAGTGCTGATGACACAAGTAACTTTATCATACAACAACACACCAAGACAAAATAAATAGTTCTGTGCAGTTAGAAGTCAATCAGACATGTTTTTGCGTAAATATCAATGTTTAAGAGGTGCAGCTAGCAGCTAGCTCTTCGTTAAGAAACCTAGCCTCGGTGATGTGACGTCAGCCGGATAAGGAGTTGCGGTCGGCTCGTTGATTTACATGTATAATCAAAGCCATGGAAAACATGAAAAATGGCTCCAGAACAGCTAGACTGGAACTGGTTTGTGTGGTGGATCATCCGTCAGTTCAGAAGAGCGTGATAATGCTGAGGAACATGGGGAAATCACACTATACAAGCTAGAACCAGAGTAGAACTGTAGCCAGCTGCCGATAGTCTGTCTTCCAGCCTCAAGTCCAATCGGTTTAGCTAAAAGCCTGCAATGGCGACATAGTCAGGCGTGACAGAGGCACTCATTCCTTTTGCTAGCTTAGTACTAACTGGCTAACGAGATAGCAAGCGGCTAGCGGCTAACGAGTTAGCTTGCAGCAAATAATAAGCCTTTAAAAATGAGAAGATAACAACTTACATGGTTCCAGTCAAGTTTTAAATAGTTTCTGTTTATAAGGATGAGGATGGAGGGAGGGATGCATCTTTGGAAGCAGCTGGAGAAGATCTGATGACCGGAGAAGTTCTGTTATAACCGAGCAGCAGCTGTATGTCCATACAGTAGGTGTATGATCTGATTAGGCTACAACAGTTGAAAAAAAGACTTTTCCAGCAGCAATGACTGCAGTTTCATGTGTTATCAGTCTCAGCAGCTCCAGTGAACAGAAGCTGTAAACAGGAGAGACGTGCAGAGGCTCCTACTGCTACTGGGTAAGTCCGACCTGCTGCTTTATCTTCTTCAAAATGAAATTCTGGATCTGTAGGAAACCTAAATAAACTACTTTTAACCATTAACTGGCAATACAATTTGAAGGCTAAGTGATTAGTTTGTCTGTAAAACTGGAAAAGGAACTTTAAAACTGCTATGAAGCCATTGACTTCAATCTTAAATGAGCTGAGAACATTCTCTGGTCGATGTCACATCCGGTTTCAGAGAACAGCGCCAGTGTGGTCAGATGTGCTAAAATATAGCGATTCTTTCTAATAAGTCATTGATGCAGGCACGCTTGTTTCTGTCACATAGATCATCATGAGGAACGTTTTGGTCTATAAAACATGGCAAAAAATGTAAAAAATGTGGCATCAGCACTTTAAGCAGTGATTATACTTACCACAATGGTTAAAAAGTGAAGTCAGCACTAATGTCAGGGCTGTTAATCAAATTTACTGATGTTTTAGTAACGCTGGACTCATTGCAGTTCTCTTCCTAATCAGCAGATGTCTCTACTGAAAAACGGCACTGTGGCATCGTATGAATAACTTTGGAAGAAGCTGTGGAGCCAATAAAAGTTTGTCTGCAGTGCAAAACTGTACAAACTTGTGCCCAATAACATATCAACATTTGACTGTGATTAGTCACAAGACGTCAGGATATCACCGTAACAAGCCACCTTGTTCTTTAATACTTTAATATTTTGAATTTTTCAGTCGGATGTATGTCCCCCAGGAGACCATTTGTAGGCAGACTGTTTTTGGGGAACAATTAGTTGGTGAAGCCATTGTTGAATGGCATATGGTGTCCAGTCTCTATCATTTTGTAGAAACGTATTTGGTTAGGTCCAGGCCATAAAAAAAACCCCCCTCTCCCGTTTATATAATTAATTTTTTTTTAAAAATCAATTAAAAAAAAAAGGGGGTTTAAAATTTTTTTGTTTTTTTTTTGTTGATGAGACTTTTACCCCAACCTCCTTTCTCTTCCTTTCTTCCACCCAATATATTTTAATAAATTTTTCGAAAAAAAAATTCCCCCCCCCTCTCTCTCTTTTCTTCTTCCCCTCAGGTAGGGGGATTTTTTTTTTTTTTTTTATTCCTAAACCAACCCCCTCTGAGCTTCTTGGGCCCGGGGAGAATTCCCCCCCCCCCCCCCCTTTTCTTTTTTTTTATTTATTTCTTTTTATTTTTTTTTCTTTTTTTTTCTTTTTTTTTTCCCTACCTATTTTTTTTTTTCCGATGTTTTTGAGCCTATTTATTCGTCTTTTCTTTCCTCTTTTCCCTCCTCATCTCTTTAATGTAAAATATTTTTTTTTTTTTTTTTTTTTTTTTGGTTTTTTTTTTTCTCTCCTTTTTCTCAAATAATTACCCTATATTTCCCATTTTAATAAAATAAAAAATTTTTCTCTCTTTTTTTGTCTTTTTTAATACTTTTATTTAAACCAAAAAAAAAAAATTTTTAAAAAATGTCATTTTTTTTTTTTCCATTGGCCCAAAAGAGGAATTAACCTCATGCCCCCCGGCCGCGTTCCCCCCTTAAAACCCAACAAGCTAATTTACATCATTACTGTTTATTCAAAGTTTTAAAGAAAAATAGCAAAAGTTCCAGCATTTTTTCAGAAGTGTGCCCCTTCTGGTGACAAGTGGAAGTGACACCAGTGTTGTGAGTGGGCATGGGTCACTTGCCGTTGGTCTTTTGTTTAACCCACGCTACACTGAGTCTGAGCTGAGAGTTAAAGTGGAAATGCAATGGTCAACCTACCTAACTTTATTTACTAGACTGAGTCCTGGTCTTATCAACAATTTATACCAAACGTGAAAAATATAAGCATATAAAAGAAAAACGTTGCGAAGTTTTATGTTTTTAGGACATGAGCGCCACCATCTCGCAGTCCTCTAAGCTCTGACGTCACCGGGTTGGTTTGCGCTCTGACTCCGCCTTAAATCAGTAGGAATAACCAACTCCGCTGCACTAAAACTAGCAAGCTGGAACACGTTTTAGAAGATTAATATGATGCAAAGCGAAGCTGGGAGGTCGGTCCAGCATCCAGATCCTGTACCAATGCTTTCCAGCCATTACACCGTGTGACTGACGAGAGAGGAGGAGACGCCGGTACTGGTGTCAGGAAGGCCGGCTTGGCAGCACCTGTAGGAGTGGCTGTGGTTCAGCGATGCTGGAGGCTGTCTGCTGTCAGGAGGTCCACATGGACCAGGTCATGCGTGGAGGATTTTGTATAACAATTTGGATTACACGTATGGACTACTGTACTGGGAGGTGGATGTTTTGGAGGCGGTGCTGTCCGTGAAGGAGATCCGAGTGGAGACACGGGAGTGTCCGGGAAAACAGCAGGTAGGCTAACTAAGCTAACGGTAGTTACCAGTGGTTTGATGTAAAATAAAATTAATGCTATAGCGAGACAAGGATACGATGGGAAAGATGCAAAGGATCCAGGCTGCAGAATGATGGGGGAGCGGGCGGTGTTTGGTAGAACTGGACCCCGCCGTGGGGAAACTGGGAGTCCTGGTTAGAAAGTTTTTATGACGGACATTTCATATCAACCTGCTCCAGAGCTCTTCAGTTCATCATCAGGCTGTGGAGAGGATTTATGAGTGTTGTCGTTTGACGTGTGGATAATAAAGCGGCTCAAAGAGGAACAGAGGCGGAGAGCTACGCACGGATGCTGGTACAGACTGATGCTGCAGACCCGCCGGTGAGTGGATGTCACAGGTGGTGATATTAAAACACTCAGAGCAGCTGCAGGCTTTCGTCTGCGGACCTCTAGCTACCAGACTCCAAGTCTCCTGATCATTTTCCAAATTTTCTCTAGAAAAATCTCACCTCATGATCTGGAGTCAGGGAGGTTCCAGCAGCAGCAGGACCGGTTTCTGGTTCAGCTGAAGGTTGTGAACTGTTCTGTCTTCAGCCTAAACTTTGGAAAACTTGCTTTTAGATCCAGGATGATACAGTAGTGGTCCCCCTTTTGTCTTTTCTTCTCCATTGGCTCACCAGTCTCCGCCATTCAGCTGTTATCTTTATAACTGTGGACCGGACCAGAGGACTCTCAGTCAGGACCGCAGGACTAACCCAACCCGGCGATGTCAGAGCTTAGAGTACTGCAAGATGGCGGCGCCCTTGTCCTAAAAATGTCAAACTTCGCAACGTTTTTCTTTAATGTGCTTAAATTTTTCACGTTTGGCGTATAATTATTGGTAATACCAGGACTCAGTCTATTAAATAAAGTTAAGTTGGTTGACCGTTGCATTTCCAGTTTAAGGCCTTTTCACACTGGGACCGATGCAAATAAACGGAACGAAATTGCAAATAATTCGGAGGAAAATTATCAACGCATTTGTCTAGACACACCGACATAAAATTACGAAGATGCAAGAACAAACACGCATTTTTTATTCCAGAGGAACGTGAGCACATGCAGCAGTGATGGAGGGAGGGGCGGCTGCAGGGAAACTTCTGGATGCTGAGAAACAGCTGATCTCACTGTGGAGATGCCAGATGCGGATTTTAAATATAACACCTGTAGCTAATAACCTCGAATGGCTACAAAATGTAGGGAAACACTGTTAATTCAGCAGTTTTTTTCCCCTCGTTTGCCAAACAAAATGCTGCGACACAAAGATGATAAACCTGTGCCATAATGATACAAGCGACACTTCTCTCTCTTTTCCTTTCTCTTTTTGCTGGTGACCAGCTCTGTGACGGTCAGAGCGCCTTCTCTGATTGGTGTTTTGTGTATCTGTCAGATGCGAATATTAAGAAAATTGACCTCAGTTCGAAAAAATAAATGTCGTAAAGTTGCAAGACAGAATTTTGTCACTGATGTGAACACTCCCGTTGACTTGACGTTAAATTGATTAAAGCTATTGCCGTGTGAATCTTTTGAACGAAATATTCGGAGTAGGTGTGTAAAGGCCTTTAGAGTCACAATGTTTGCTGAGATAATAAAGTTATAAATCTGCAAGTTGTTTAGAACATTGTGGTTTGAAATTTTAGTAAATTGACAATTGTAACTAAATGTAACTAAGTGTATCTCTTCCCCAGGAACAGTAACATGGCTATCATATGGCTGCATTTACATAAAAACTTAGCATTGCAGTTTTATTTATCCTTATTTCCATCATACATATAATATTTACCTTTATAGAAAGAAAAAAGCCAACTGCCGGTACCGTTTTATTCCCGGAGCACCCTCCGCTTATCAGAAGCTGCAACAATGACTCCAGGACTATCCAAAGGGATAGTTTTGGATTCTTCTGCCGTCTGCAAACAATGCAGATCAACTGAAAGACTACAAAAATGTGGCACAACGAAGAAAAAAACTTTATCAGCTGAGTAAACAATGTCATAGCTTCAGTTTGTGTTCCTGTGTCGGCTTGGCTGGCGGCTGCAGTTACCCGCAGCGCCAGTCGCGTCACTCGCGAGTCTCATTTCTTAATCCTGCCTCTAGATCCTTTAAGAATACTTTCATGTTAGAGCATCAGGGGAATTAGTTATTATGCAAAAATACGAGGCAATAGCACCATCCGGTACTGTCCCTATGCTCTTAATTTAAATTCAGTATTGTGTCGTGGGATTTCTAAATCAGTAAATTCTGTTTTTATTTACCTTCGACGCAATGTCTTGAATTGTACAATTTTAAGTTTCCTATGAACAGCTCAAAAGCACAACAACAGGAATTTCTCTTGTCTTCGAAGTTGGAGCTATTAAAAAGCTCCACGTTTTGATGCCAGTTGGCCCAGCAAAGGACTGTGTGATTTGGCATTATCTGTGCAATTACAAGAAAGGGAGCAGGATCTGCTAAAGATTTCTCTGACTGTGCCCTTTAGAGACCCCCTCCCCACACACATGCACACACACATGCAAAGAGAAAGACAAGCACTCCAGGGAGAGAAAATACACCCGAGGGACATCCTCTGTCTTTGATTTCATAGCTTTGCACTGCTTAATTCCTAAATTAACTTAAATACCAAATTAATAGAAAAACGTGGGTAGATGGTGGGGTGTTTTTTGAGGGTTGGGGCACTTTGTGTTCATCTAAGTTGAGTTATGCCTGCTAATGATTGCGCTGCTATCTTTTTGCTGCAGTTGTCATTTTCAATTATGAGAAAGGCATCATGAATAGGACAGATTACACAATCACCCCAAGACAAAAATGCAAAGCAGAAGACCTGAGAGAGAAATTTCTTTCATCCTCCGGTCAGTGACCTATAGATGTAATTATGGGACCAGTTTAAGCAGCTTCAAATATACCCTGAGGAATGTCCTGCACCATCCGTCCATTGCCTCCGAACTTGTGTTTTTCCCCCCATTCTTTTTTTTAACCATAGTACATCTTGCTGTTTCTTCATATGTCACAAAGATTCAGAATCTGTGACCTGAAACACCCTGAGGAGTGCGACTTCACAGGCAGTTTCCTCCGGGACGAATGTGTTTTCAGAGCGGCGACCATCTTTTTCCCTGTTTAATGAGCTCAGTCATAAATAAATGCATGGCCTTAATTAGCCTGCGTGTGGCGGGGGCACTGGAATTAGTGTGGAGCTGTGGAGATGGGGGCTCCATGCCCGAGTTCTTTTGGAGATGGTGATCTGGGCGTGGTGAGGTGGCCTTTGAGCAGATGCTCTCCTTGCTCTCTGCTGGTTGAGCCCTCCGTGACTCCCTCCTTTCATCTAATTCTATTAAGCTGCCTCTCGCTGAGAGCTTCTCGGCCAGAGGAGGGCTTACATCGGACAGGCTGTAAAGTCTCAGCAAAATATAGTCTTGATTACCAAATGAACATTTAATGAACATAAACTTCTTTTTTATGAGGTTTAGGGGAAAACAATATTTTTATGACATTTTTTTTAACAATTTATCATGACAATCTATTGGTTTTCGTCTTTTTATCTATAATATTTAAGACTACACTGTAAAACCTCAAATCTTACAGAGTATATTTTTCTAATTGCTAGTCAAAATACTTCATCGCACTCAAAATTGGACAAAAGTACCTAAAGAGAAACATTTGAGTGCAATAAAGGAACTTGTTTCAAGGAAATGCATCTAATTTCAAGAAGTCTTATCAAGAAAATTTTGCTTGTTCTACTAGCAGATTGTTTTTGCTTGTTAAAAGCAAAAAATAAAAAAAAAAAAAAACTTCGCCACTCTTCAAATAATTTTTTTTTTTTTTTTTTTGCTTGTAATAAGAAAAAAAATTCTGCCATGCAAGAAAATTTTGTTTGTTTCATTGGCAGAATTTTTTGGTTTATTACAAGCAAAAAATAAATAAATAAATCAAATAAAAGTGAAATAATCGATAAATCTTCTTTTACTTATTTCAAAAGTGGCCAAAACTTTCTTCTTGTAATAAGCAAAAATAAATAGTCATTTTTCATTTTCTGTACCGCTTATCCAGTTCAGGGTCGCGGGGGTTGCTGGAGCCTATCCCAGCTATTATCAGGCAAGAGGCGGGGTACACCCTGGACAGGTCGCCAGTCTGTCGCAGGGCCAACACAGAGAGACAGACAACCATTCACGCTCACATTCATACCTAGGGGCAATTTAGAGTGATCAATTAACCTATCATGCATGTCTTTGGACTGTGGGAGGAAGCCGGAGTACCCGGAGAGAACCCACGCATACACGGGGAGAACATGCAAACTCCACACAGGAAGGCCACGGTTGGAATTGTTCGAACCCCCTCCCCAGCCGGGAATCGAACCAGTGACCTTCTTACTGTGAGGCTGCAGTGCTAACCACCACGCCACCGTGCAGCCCCAAAAATAAATAAATAAATAAAAAAAATCTGCTAATAGCATAAGCAAAATTTTCCTGATAAGATTTTATGAAGTAAGATGCATTGCCTTAAAACAAGTTCCTTTATCTCACTGAAATGTCTATGTAGGTGATTTTGTCTTATATTGAGTGTAATGAGAGATTTTGACAAGAAATGTGAAAAATATGATTGGTATGATTTGAGTCTTTGCAGTGTATGATAAGACATCAAAAACATATTCATTTCAAAACGTTGAGATTGTTAAAGGGTTCAAGATGTGAAAACATGTGAGACATACAGTGGTGATCTGCTGGGTGTGAGGAACACCCCCCCCATTTCCCTCTGCTCTCTTTACTCTCCATGTAAGAATGTCTAAAATTCAATTCAAATTAATACAATCCCATTCAAGTCAAGTCAACGCAATTCAACTCAACTCAACGCAGTTCAGTTCAGCTTTATTTGTATGCCACCAATTCATGACAATGTCATCTCAGGGCCCCACAGACAGATGAATTCAAGCCAATTCAAGTGCCTAGCTAGGTAAACCAACAGATTGGATCAAATCTTGACTTGACCCTGTCCAGTCCCTTATCCTTAGCAAGCATACAGTGGTGGCGACAGTGGGAAGAAAAACACCCTTTTAACGGGGAGAAAAACCTCCGGCAGAGTCTGGCTCAGGGAAATCGGCCACTGCCTTGACAGTCCGGGGTGAAAAGGAAGGAAAGAGAGACCAACAGGTAGTGCAACTTTTATCAGCCATACCTGCTGAGAAGGGAAATACAGCTAACAATGGCAATACTGTCACGTTTATACATGGAAATAAAAAGGCAGAGAGATGAGAGGGAAAGCAAGAGCCCAGTGCATTATGGGACGTCCCTGAGCAGTCCAAGCCTATGGCAGCATAACTAAGAGATGGCTAAAATACCCCAAATTATAAGATTTATCAGAGAGGAAGGTTTTAAGCCTGATCTTAAAGGTAGAAAGGATGTCTGCCTCCTAAACCCAAGCTGATAGCTGGTTCCATAAGAGAGGGGCCAGATAGCCAAAGGCTCTGCCTCCTATTCTGCTCGTAGAGACTCTTGGAACCACAAGTAGACCTACAGTGCTTGGCTTGGAGTATACGCAACGTTCGAGGCAATCTCTGAAACATAATGGAGCCTGGTCACAGAGAGCTTTATACTGTATGTGAGAGGATTTTAAATTCTATCCTGGATTTAGCAGGAAGCCAATGAAGAGAAGCTAGAACAGGAGAAATATGATCTCTCCTGCTGGTTCTTGTCACAACCCTCGCTGCAGCATTCTGGATCAGCAGGAGACTTTCCAGGGCAGCCCAATAAAAAGGAAGTGCTGTAGTAAAATCTTGATTTTATCAATGTTATGTAGGTGGAAGAAGGTCGTTCTAGAAACCTGTTTTACATGAGAGCCAAAAGACAAATCCTGGTTAAAAATTAACTCTGATTCTTCACTGTAGAGCTGGAAGCCAGATTAATGACTTCCAGATCAATTACAAAGCTAAACAATTTAGACCTGAGTTTTTCAGGTCCAAAGACGACAACCACGGTCTTGTATGAATTTGAGAGAGGAAAATTCCGTCATCCAGGTCTTTAAGTCAGTAAGCATCGTTGTAATCTAACAAACTGATCGGTTTACCAGGCTTCATGGATAAGTATAATGTCATCTGCATAGCAATGGAAGTTTATGCCATGCTTTCTAATGATATTACCCAAGGGAAGCATGAATCATGAGAAAAGTATATTGGTCCAAGCACAGAACCCTGGGGACCTCCATGAGTTACTCTGGTGTGTGAGGACGACTCATCATTTATATTACAAACTGAAACCTATCAGATAGACATGACTTAAACCAGCCTAACACAGTTCCTCTAATCCCAATAACATGTTCAAGTCTCTGTAGCAGAATGTTGTGATCAATGGTGTCGAATGCAGCACTGAGATTTAACAGGACAAGTACAGACAGGAGTCCTTAATCTGAGGCCATGAGAAGATCATTGGCAGCCTTCACCAGGTCTGCCTCTGTGCTATGATGAGCTCTAAATCTTGACTGAAGCAGATTATTTGTGTTCAGATGGGCTCATAGAAGTGTTAAATTGTTCTCTTGATAATTTTAGACATAAAGGGGAGTTTAAATATTGGCTCATAATTAGCTAACTCTCCTGGATCAAGAGTAGTTTTTTTTTAAAGTAGAGGTTTTATCATTGCTGTCTGCAGTGTCAGATATTGATCAGATATTGATCAGATCTGATATATGTGTATTAATTAAAGGGAAAAACTTCCTGAAGCAGTCTGGTTGGGATGGGGTCTAGAATTAAAGCTGAAGGTTTGGATGCTGCAATTAATTTTGTTAATTTAGGATCCATACAGGACAGAAACGGTCCAAACCCAAATCAGCTTCTACAGTCATCTCTGAAACTGCTGGAGATGAGACAGCATCATAGTTGGGAGGATATCATGGATTTTCTCTCTGGTAGAAGCTATTTTGTTTATGAAGAAACTCATGAAGCCATCAGAGTTGGGGGAATGCAAGGCTGTTTTTTTTTTGTTGTTGTTGTTGTCTTTAGTTTGTCTCTCTTCTTTCTCAGCAGGTATCCCTGACTTGGAGGTATGACCCCTCTTTCCTGTCCTTAGTGAAGACAACACTACTGAACATTGGCTGGTTTATACATTTTTTTTACACTTCCCAACGACAGCTAATTCAGCACCTGTCTTGTATCCAGTGTCTTCTTTGAGTTCTCGCTCGCCATATTTTGAATGCATGTTTCGGGGAGTTGGACATGCAATGCTTACAAAATGAAAAGGCACCTACATAGATGTCCAATATCAGCTGCTCTTGCTGAGATAATGCCAAATTCAGATTTTCAAGATGGTATTAGAATAATTTTGTTATTTATGCAATAATTTAAGAAAATGAACGTGTTAATTTTACAGATAAATCTCTTTGCTATTACATGTTAATTTTCATAGCTCCCCAATTCCCTAATAGGCTCTATTTGTTATTTTTTATTTATTTTACAATTATCTTGTGACCCCCTGAAACTGTAGTGCGCCCCACATGAAGATCCCAAACCCCAGTTTAAAAACCATTTATTTAGACTGTATAAAGAC
Organism: Atherinomorus stipes; assembly: GCA_023101725.1. Taxonomy (NCBI): domain Eukaryota; kingdom Metazoa; phylum Chordata; class Actinopteri; order Atheriniformes; family Atherinidae; genus Atherinomorus; species Atherinomorus stipes. The sequence goes on along the minus strand of JALJCO010007645.1, from coordinate 109,159 downwards.
TAGATCTTAATCTAAAAGACTTTATAGAATTGCTGTGTCTAAATTTGTGGTTAGTACAATTAAAAACATCTGTTTAAAGTTTATTTATACTGAAAAGCTAGCTGCTATTTTTTTTTTGTGTGTGTGTCAGTGCTGCATTGTTGAATGCTCATGCTGGTGTAGTTGTGTCAGGTTTGGTTATACAGAAAAACCTTGAACCCAGTCTATAAATAGAATATTTTGTATTTGGGATGCATCCTGTGAATCACAAGCCATGAGCCACAGCTGAGCATGGTAGCATCACAGCTACCAGAAATGCTAACCACAGGAGTAACCCAACATTTTTAAGGTATTACAGAGACCAGTGTAGTTATGCCTTAGAAAAAAAAGCGTATCTTCAATATGTTTTATAACGGCAGAAAATCATTCTCTGAGGTGAGGCAGTAAGTGATTTTTCTCTTGGTTTAACAAAAACCAGGAAGTGTTTCTTAAAAAGGAGGAGCAGGGGACAAAACGCTCTTTCACAAACACTGCGTTGTTTTGGAATCATGTGACCCATGACGTCAGAGTAGGTGAGGTCAGGTGAATTCCACAGCTGATCAATGGTTAACAATGAACAATGAACAGCTAGACAACAATTGATTAACGGCTAGACAGCGTCTTTCTTATCATCCGTCTTCTTTCTTAAAGGTGCCATGACATCAAATTGAACTTTTCTGGGGTTTTGGGTGTATAATATGATCTGTTGTGCACTGATGAGGCCATGTGAATGTCCAGAGTGAGAATCAAAGTTCCTGTTTATGGTCTGTCAGCTTTGTCTCTTTGTTCAGAAAAGGTTGAATCAGACAGCAGCTTATCATACTACGTTGTTCTATCATTCCACGTAATTCAAATTCTATTGCTCCAATAAGAGCACACTATCAAGTAAACAGCCTCCCCCCTCTCTCCTAGCGGTCTATGGACCGTCCGCCCCCCCTGCCTGATTCAACTGCAAGTGGGAGAGTGACTGCTAAGCAGTCAGGTCTGGGTTTTCAAACAAATGGATTTAAAAGAAAACTTCTGCAGCAACACTGAGGGAGGTGACCACAACCTTGTCATTACCTGTAAGTTTATTTATTTTCTAAATGCTGTCTTGTCTGATAAACACAGCTCACTTTCTGAAGTGCCCATGTTGCTAACAGTTAGCCTTTAGCAAACTCTGACCGCTACGGCAGCTTGACCTAGATTCTCCATATAAGGTCATAGCCAAATAAGGCGTAGCCAATCAAAATGAAGTCAACTTGGTCTCTGGGTAAAGCTCAATATCATCACCGCACCCAACTGTTTTACTGAGGAAGTGAGGTCTGGCGTTTCAAAAAAATCCCCCACTGTAAAAAATGCTGTTTTTTCCTTTGGTGATTTGACATATGCAGCAATGTCAACAACATGAGCTAGTTTTTACTGCTATATTACTCCTTTAACTTCACTTCTACAGCTGAGGCTTAACTCTCCCAGCCAGCACCTGCTTGATCGCCACCAGAAACATCCTCTTCTCCTTGGACTGACTTGGCCACAGCGGGGTCCTGGCAACGCTAGCTGTAGCTTAGCTTTAGCCGGCGCACCTGCTGGAGCTTCTTCTGCCATGTTTCAGTGTTTGTTTGTTTTTTTTTTTTCTTTTTTGAGGTGTAACGGAGCCGGTCGCTGATGGCGGATATTCGTGTCCCAGATGATCCGCTGGAACTGAGTTCGTTACTTCTAAATTGAAATTCATTAGCAGCTGTCACTAAAACACACTTGAAACCTCAACAAATGATGGTTGCAAAAACAAAATAAAATTAATCAGATAAACAGGAACAGATTTTTTAAACAGTCTTAAAACCATAGACCTCTAAAAGGCCAAATGTATGACACCAAGCATCTTGTACACATGATCTAAAAATGAAAACGAATCGTAAGGTGACTTTCAAAAAAATATTTTGTCAGTATTATTTTTCACATTTTCATGTCTACATATAACTGTGGCCTTCAGTATCAAAGCTGTGATGAATGTCGTATTCAGAGTTGCCTCTGCCTGCTGTGATCCCATATTTTTTATCAGTATCAAAGACGTTTTCACCTGTTAGTGGATCCAGTGGTCTCAAGTGTAGCTATGACTGTACTATGAGTAACTACGTTTTATGTCTTTTAAGGCATTACTTATCCCAAACAGTGCTCTAACTCCCACTAAATAAAGCTGGTACAGTAGTTTTGAAGTTAAGAGGGTTCTCACGTCACATACATCATTTTGTCCATTCAGGGATGCCGTAGTAAAAATGGTGGGACAAATATGGCAGCCTCCATGTATGTGCAATCCCAGCAAATAGATATAAATGACTCATTCTAAGAAAATAAACATATAACAGCTATTCTAGTGCAGCAATTATACATAAATAGAAACGCAGTTTTCAATTACATATCAAATTTTTCTGCCATTGACCTTTGATTTTTTACATACCGTACCTTTAAGGTGTATTCAGAAAAAGATTTTTAAGGATGACGCAACATAAAGTAAATTTGATGTATTTGACTACTTAAATAATTATTTAGAGCAGGATACAGTAGCTTCCTTTACAAAACTTCTGTAGCACCACCAGATGAATCAAGATGTACAAATAACTTTCTAATTGAGGCAATGATTGGTTGTTTTCAGGTAAGATAAGATGATCAGATCAGGTGAGTATCTGCAGGGATAGAAGTGTTGCAGGTGTTGACAGAAACGTACTGAGGCAGATGAATGAGCACACAATGACTAACTCACATTACATTCATAGTTACGGCGTAACCGTGAGGAGACTGGGCTGTCCTCCCCTCCAGCACTGACCAAACCAAGCACACACACACATACACACTAATTACTAACTGCAGAGGGACCTATGATCTCTCTTCATCTCTGCATCCGCGGTCCAGAACATCACTTCTCTCGACCATGTAGACAGCTCTCATACAGCACCCTTTGCCATCTCACTGCACATCAACATTTGTCCAAAACAATTTGTAGAGAGTGGTCCTGGATCAGGATTGTAAAAATACATTAGGAACAGACATTAGTAATATTGCTGTGCCATATGTGTGGCAGACCACTGAGGTCACCTGACAGTGAAGGTCACCTTTTTCAGTACAAATTATTAAGTGCTTCCCCTCTAATCAGATGAGACGTCCCACATACTGCCCATGCACATAGCAACCAGCGTATTTATAGGCCCCAAACTGAAATGACCAGTTGGTTTAATTTAATAGTGAGCAATAGGATTATACATGGAAACAAATTACCTAAGTGGGGGTACTCAGTACCAAAATCTTTTAACAATGATGGAAACCACGGACATGATGTCTCCCAGTATTATTTCATTATTGGGTTTAGCTTCTGCATCTGTCAGCTAGGCCTGGCTTCTGGATGGGCCCAGCTTGTGTCCAGACTGACGCGCAGCTGCTCGCGGCTCACATAGACCCACGCCCAGCCATCGCTCTCTGCAGGGTCAGAGAGGGGAAGGGCAGCTCCCGTCCCACCAGCAACCACACATCCTGTTACTCAATTACACTTCAATTTTCTGGCCTGCTGTGGTTAACAGAAACAAGAGATCCCTCTTTTGTGGTGGCTGCAACGTCAAGCCTCTTTAACAGTGAAGTAGAGCTGATGTTTAATGTAATGCAGCACACATGAACGCTTAACAACCATATACCAAACCGTTTCTCTCAATGAGAGATGTGCTGGTGATGAGATTCCCCCATTTTTTTTTAATATCAAGGAATGCAATTAGACTTCAGCCTTAATATCTCAGAGCCTGTCACATTCTCAAACTACTCTGCTATGCTTGCCAACTGCAATCAGAAATAACTCTGTCCCTTCAACTTAATGAAAAACAAGTACTTGGCCATAAACTTGTAGTCATCCTCTATCCAATCACATTGTCTTGAGTAATTAAAATGATTAGCTTAATTAGCTTAATTAACTAAATTTGACTACAGGACATGGCCATATGGTGAAGAAAAACAAAGATGGGAGCTAATTAAAGTTAAAATAATGCAGGTTTTAATTAACTCAACCCTTAGGCATCAACATTTTCAAATTTATCCAAGCTGATAATTAAAAAGTCCTCTTGCCCAAGCAACATTTCTTCTCTGAGCTAATTAAATCTGGAAATAAATTAGCAACATGACGCTCCAAATATTAATTCCTGCTAGAAGATGACTTCACTTTCTAATGAAATTAATTAGCTGCACTGGACCCTCAATCAGATGCCAGGCGCTGTCCATGAGCATAGACCTCATGTAATCTAGCGCCGGGCGAAGGGCCTGAGGGCAGAAATTTACAATTGTAATGAACACTCTTTAGCTGTGTGTCTCTCTTAATATACCAAATGAACATGTAGATCTATTTATGCCAAGGGCTTCCTCATTTATAAAGGAGTGGTAAGACCAGCTAGTTAAAACTTTTTTTTTTCAGAGAGAATGTGTAGTGTGAGAGAGAGTGAGCACAGAAACACATAGCTGCCAAAAGCGATGCCAAGACCAGCTTCAGCAGCCTGTAAGGTTCCACAGGCTGTGCCTGTGTGTGTGCCAGCCTATTACAGAAGACCCTCATGAATTCACCCTAATACACTCTCTTGGCAGCTTAAGGGAAAGACACTGTGGACAGGATGAGGGGGAGATGCAGTAAAATGTATCTGTCTGCATTTTAAGTCCCTGTTGCCTATGCATATAATTTACTGTAAATACTGAGGCAGTGCTGTAAAACAAATTTCATTATCTGCCATCATGGCTCTGTTTAAACTGATGTTGAGTGTGCGTGACACCTCTGAACACCAGCATGATTTCAAGTGAAATAAAAAAAGCAAATTAGATACAGTTTGCTGCATCTGCCGAAAAGCAGGTTAGAACGTATCCAAACAGATTTTGAGATTATGATTCAGAAGATAAGACCGAGATGAAAATTTAATGATCCCCATGGGGGGAAAAACAGGAAAACGAGCTAAAGTTGTGCTCCAGACAACAAGACAGGTACTGGTGCTACTAATGAAACACGGTGTATTCATCCCTTTAAATCCCAGCTGATGATGCAGGAGTGAAGGAAGTGCAGCAGCTCCTGTTAGCACGCTGCTTTATTTTCAATAATTAAGTCAGAACAAGTCCCACGCTCAATGACGCTGATCAATATGATGCACTTTCTATTCTTCAGAGACCGCTGACGACATCAGCAGCCTGACAAAGAGACAGCAGAGAGGGCGGCGCTGCACCAGTTTCACCAGCTCCACCAGTTCTACCAGCTGCACCAGTTCCACCAATTTCACCAGTTCTACCAGCTGCACCAGTTTCACCAGTTCCACCAGTTCTACCAGCTGCAACAGTCTCACCAGTTCCACCTACTTCACCAGTTTCACCAATTTAACCAGTTTCCCTAGTTTCACCGGGTTCTTCAGCGTCACCAGTTTCACCAGTTCCACCAACTTCACCAGTTTCACTAGTTTCACCAAGTTCTCCAGCTTCACCAGTTATACCAATTTCATCAGCTACAGCTTCATCAGTTTCACCAGCTGCACCAGTATAACCAGTTTCACCAGTTACACCAATTTCACCAGTTCTACCAGCTGCACCAGTTTCACAAACTTCACGAGTTTCTCTAGTTTTACCAATTCAACCAGTTTCACTAGTTTCACTGGGTTCTTCAGCTTCACAGGTTTCACCAGTTCCACTAACTTCACCAGTTTCACTAGTTTCACCAGTTCCACCAATTTCATCAGCAACAGCTTCATCAGTTTCACCAGCTGCACCAACATAACCAGTTTCACCAGTTACACCAATTTCACCAGTTCTACCAGTTGCACCAGTTCCACCAACTTCACCAGTTTCTCTAGTTTCACCAATTTAACCAGTTTCACTAGTTTCACCGGGTTCTTCAGCCTCACCAGCCTCACCAGTTCCACTAACTTCACCAGTTACACTAGTTTCACCAATTCCACCAATTTCATCAGCTACAGCTTCATCAGTTTCACCAGCTGCACCAGCATAACCAGTTTCACCAGTTCCACCAATTTCACCAGTTCTACCTGCTGCACCAGTTTCACCAGTTCCACCAGCTTCCCAAGTTTCACATGCTGCACCAGTTTCACCAGCAACACCAGCTGCATCAGTTTCACCAGTTACACTAGTTTCACCAGTTTCACCAGCTACACCAGTTCCAACAGCTTCGCCAGTCCCACAAGCTGCACCAGTTTCACCAGTTACACTAGTTTCACCATCTTCACCAGCAACACCAGCTTCACCATCTTCACCAGTTCCACCAATTTCACAGGCTGCGCCAGTTTCACCAGCTTCCCCAGTTTATCATGTTTCACCAGTTTCACCAGCACCCAGCTGCACCAGTTACACTAGTTTCACCAGCTTCACCAATTTCACCAGCTACACTAGTTCCACCAGCTTCCCCAGTCACACAAGCTGCACCAGTTTCACCAGCTACACCAGTGTTATCAGCTACACCAGTTCCACTAGCTTCCCCAGTTCCACCAGCTTCACTAGTTACACCAGTTTCACCAGTTCCACCGGTGTCACCAGCTACACCAGTTCTACCAGCTTCCACAGTTCCACAAGCTGCATCAGTTCACCAGCTGCACCAGTTCCACCAGCTGCACCAGTTTCACCATCTGCACCAGTTTCACCAGCTACACCAGTTTCACCAGCTACACCAGCTGCACCAGTTCCATCAGCTTCACCAGTTCCATCAGCTTCACCAGTTGCACCAGCTTCACCAGTTTCACAAGCTGCACCAGCTGCACCAGTTACACCAGTTTAACCAGCTGCACCAGTTTCACCAGTTCCACCAGTTTAACCAGCTGCACCAGTTTCACTAGCTTCACCAATTTCACCAGTTTCACCAGCTTTTCATCCTTCACCAGTATCCCCAGTTTCACTGGTTTTAGTCATGTTTGCAGACCACTTTAATTTGCTGATAGTGAAGTCATGGAGCCATAAAGTAAGTCGCTCCAGGTCACATGATCAGTGAGAGACGGATCCACTCCTGCACAGTTACTGGCTAACAGAAACAATCTGTTAGTAGTTATATCAGGCTGATGTTTGGGCTGAAAGTTACACGGTGTCCCTTTAACTAGTTTGAATTCAACAATTACTTTAAGTAAGGTGGACTTGGAACTTCATTTAATTAAATTTTTTTAACGGCCCCATTAGCTGCAGCCAGCAGCTGCTGCTGTTCATCATCAAGCCTGCTGAATACAAAACCAAGTATCTCTTCCATTGATGTGGAATGATCACATCATTGTTTCATCCATAACTTTGTGTTCTAACAGCAAATTAAGGTTTATCAAGCACGTCATCATATCTTGTATTCTTTTCTGCTGGAAGTTTGCATTTTGTTCTGAGCAAACGCAACCAGTTCTGTTTTACAGTACGATCTGTTGGGTGGAAGTGGGCAAACATTAATTTCACTGTTGCATCTGAAGATGCTCTGGCCTTTGTGCCTGACCACGCTCGCTCTAAAATGTCTTTAAAATTGAGATAATTGTGTTTACTGAGCACAGAGTGGCTTTCAATCTGTGCAGGCAACAAACTATGAAGGGAGGGGTTGGTTTGGGGGGGTTGAGCTGCTCTTCTGACTGTCACTTTCTCAATAATTAATGCTCTCCTCTGGCAATTCTGATCTGATATGTAAATAGTTTCTCATCCCATTATGCAGAACATTGATGAATGTGACAAAATTCCAAAAGATGAGAGTCCAGCTCGTGCAGTTTGTGGGCAAACACTACAATACACTAATGACCCGGCGCCTCTAATGTCATCCCATCTGAGACTTTAGAGAATTTGAAATTAAAGGTACAGTTGGCTCACACGACAAAGTGGCCATCTCATCTAAGTGGGATACCCACATCAGTCAGGATGCAGCCGTGATGCGCCAGAGCCGAGCTTAAAGCTAGTTATAGCTCACATCAAAGGAACGTCATCATGCCCAACAGCCACGCTTGCCATTTGGATCCCACTGAATCCGATCCTTTAGTTACATTTTTCAAGCTCTCTCTCCTCCAGCTTCCACGCTTAAACACCATTAAAATGGAAAATATAATGTTTTGTGCATCGGCCCCGGCCTTCGTTATTCCACACTCGTCCTTGTTATCTTGATGGCAGTAAACAAGCTACGCGCGCTCCTCTGAATCCTCAGCTGTAGCGCGGCGTTGTCTGACAAAGTGGTCAAGAATGTAGATGCAATTAGTGCTACAAAGAAATGTCTACATATCATCAAGGTGGTGCGGTGACCTTTAAAACAAAGGAATCTTAACACTGACATCACATAAAGGCACCGGGCCGCAGCCGTGAGGCTCAAACTCATTTATTTCAGGTGGTTTTCATGTATTCTGCTTTGAAGAATAATAAATCTCGCCGCTCTGATCGTGCTGCTGCAGGCTGCGACTCTTCACACAGAGAAACACACACCAGCATCCGACCGGGTCAAATACTGAACACACACAGCTTTTGGACGAAGATGAAGCATCTGATGCTGATTGTTTATTTGATGCTCTGAGAGGCAGCTCTCCTAATTATCCTGCTGTGCAGTGGCAGAGCCAGATTTTTAGACATGGGGGGCCAGAGGGTGGGCAAGACTTTATCAGGGGGGGGGGGGGGGGTGTCATACACTAATAAAAGAAATGATGGCGTTCCTCTCTAACACTGCAGTGATAACGTGGTCACATCAGAGAGACACGAGAAATAAAACATCTATAGACCACTAAGTGGAAATATCTGCAACATGTTCAGAAAGTCGGGGTTTTGGGTGCAGTGTGTGGATCTTGATGTGAAAGTAGGGGGATCAGTTCTGGTCTACTGTCTGGTGGTGGTGGTAGACTGGATCCTAGTGTGGCTGAGGTTGGTCTCTGCCTAATCTTTCCTAAAAAGTCAGAAATGAAATGAATGAAAATGAAAAATATCTCCCTTTTTCTTGATTCTTATATATTCCTCTACAAAATCAGACTGGTTCCAGGATAAATTTCTGTACATTTTCATGCTGTTGCTGCTATAAAACCAACTAGCAGCCTTGCTAGACTCCTGTTTAAATGGCACTGGATCGTGTAGCGCTAGCTTCGTCAGTGCTACAGTAAATAACATGGATACTGAGCAGGGTTGCAAACAGTCCCGTAAAAAATAGAATCATATTTAAAAAAAATGCTAGAAATTCCATATTGAGCGAAGAAGGAAGCAAGTTGTCGGTTTTTCCAGAAGAATAGTAAAAAAAATGATTGTCAATGAAATAAATTAATGACATGAAATTGAATGAATTTTATTTTTATATATAATATATATTATAATGAATTTTTATTATATATATATATATATATATATATATATATATATATATATATATGTATATATATGTATGTGTGTGTGTGTGTATGTGTGTACAGTCATCCTCAAAATTATTCATACCCTCAAATTAAAGAAGGAAAAAATCAGCTGTTAGTGTCATTCACTGTTTATGGGAACAGTGCTCTAATGTGTCTGGGACAGTTTTATTTGTTTGTTTTTATTATTATTTTCATTTATTTTGCCCTTTTTTTCTGTTTGTTGTTTTTTTGCTTTAAAAAATATTTTTTTTTTTTTTTTGATTTTTTTTTTCTCAGTATATTCTCGCTTCTTTTTTTTCTTTTTTTTTTTTTTTTTTTTTTTTTTACCTCAATTGATTTTTAAACAAATTTTGCTGGGTGGGGTGTGTTAATGAGAACTAGAGCCCGACTGATCTATCGGCCGGCCGATATATCGGGCCGCTTTTGGCGTCTGGCTCATTAATCGGCCAAAATGTGGCCGATATGAAAATTCTAGTTTTCCTTCAAACGGCAAAAAGAAACTTCTGCCACGCGCTTCTGCTCTCCCCCCTCCCTTCCTCAGAGCTGCTCGTGCTGCTCCTTGCCTCCTCCCCCTCCCCTTACCGAGAGCAGTGCTTTCTCTGCACCCCCTCGCACACACACGCGCTACGCAGGCAGAGAGGATAGCAGACCGACGCAGACGTTAAGTTAACCCCTGGTAAGCTGGGACTTTCTAAAACTACACTTTAGTGCTCCGTAACAACAAATGTCCTCGTGGAAACACGCTGTTAGAGCGCATTAAGGAGAGCAGGCGAGTTTTAAATGCGCTAGTTTTAGCGACAATAAGCATTTTAACTGTGCAAGTTGCCTCTTTGTGAAATAAACAAAGATGCAGCTGCTAACTCCATCTCTACTATTAGCTAATGTCAGACTGTTATACAGCAGTAAACGCTGTGTAAGTCGCCTTTTTGTGACACAAACGAGATAAATGCAACTGTTAACTTCAATCTCTACGGTTATCTAATATAAAATTATTATATTGTGTCCCTCTATACTTCATGCCATGCAGGTTTTACTGGGACTCGTAAATTCAGAAGTTTAAATTTTCATTAAAATAATTAAAAGGCTCCAACTAATGTATTTATTTGTAATTCTGTTTAGATGTTTTAAAAGCTGCAACATTGCTCTTAAATCTAGTTTAGTCCCTTGTGTTAAGTGGAAGATGGAACTTTTTGAAGCTTAAAGATGACAAATTTATATTTCTAAGGTGTTTTAGTGAATGAGTCTTTAAAAATATATCATTTATAAAACACCTTCCATTAGTCTGTGTTTTATCACTGTAAGCTGTTTGCAGCAACTTGTTTTCATTTTGAAATGGTCATCTATAGGATTGAAATCTAATTACTAATATACACTAAATGTATATATATTCATTCCCAGGAAGAGGAGAAGAGTAAGGTGGAGCCACTTCACAAAGATTTAACAGGTGTTAGATGCAACATCTGTGATGTGAATGTTAACCTGGGCTGCAGCACCATTAAGGCAGAAACACAACAAATCTGTGTCAACACCTAAAACATCATCACAGATTCTGCATGATCTGATTCTTAGTGTTGAATCATATTTTGGTCATTATAAGAATTTAAGTTGGACTACAGTTAGACAGTATGTATGTCCATGTTCATTTTTTAATATCCTGGCTGATATATATCGTCTGACATTGCAAATCAGCCCCTTCCTTTTGAGGGGGAAGGAGGAGGAAAAGGGGAGAACCGAAGTAGCGCCGCTCTTTCCCCCCCCCTCCCCTCCCCCTTTTTTTTTTTTTTTTTTTATATATATTTTTTTTTTTTTTTTTTTTTTTATTTTTTTTTTTTTTTTTTTTTTAATTATATAGTTTCTTACCTTACACACAAAAAAAAAAAAAGGGGAGGTGGGTTTCTTTTTATTTTTTCTTCTCTTTGTCCCTTTTTTTCTAATTGATTTTTTCTCTAGAGGAGCCCAGCCTGACTTCCTTATCTCATACATCTTAGTCAGCTGTTCGATATCGGATAATATATCAGATATCGGGTTTTTTAAAGCCCCCAATAACGGTATTGGAATCGGCCTCAAAAATCCCATATCGGTCGGGCTCTAATAAGAACTTGCTCAACATTTAACCATCTTGGATTGTTTGATTTGTTGTTTTTCTTTTTTTTTTTGAAAGTTTCTCAAAAACTGGGTTGGATTGGAGTTATAACTCATCCTTTTTTTACAGCAAGTGACTGCAAGTAACTAAGTAACTTTTACTCAGAGTACATTTTAAATGAAGTACTTTTTTTTACTTTTACTCAAGTACATTTTTAGATCGGTACTTTTACTTGAGTAGAATTTAAGCAAAGTAAAGATACTTTTACTTAAGTACAGCTTTTTGTACTTTTTCCACCTCTGGAAACCAGTGGGTGACACAGTCCCTCTTTATTAGTGGTATAAAGCTAGCACCTGGGGTATCCAATCAGAGTTCAGAGGTGGCCAGTGCCACCCCTCTAGCTCCGCCTCCTCTGCTGTGGGTTTAGCTACGAGAGATTCTGCTTTTCTTTGCTCCTCCTTTCTCTTAAAAAGCTAGATTCTCTTTAAACTCGCTCAGCTGAGCTTGAATGATTAACTGTAAAAGGTCATTTAAAATTGCTCTCAGGAAGCAAGTGATGAAACCTGGTTGAATGATTGGAACTGATGTTCTCAGAGATAAAGAAATTGCCCCCCCCCCACATGAAAAAGAGTACACTTTACGCCTTAATAACCCCCTGACAGCGTACAGAAGTCATCTCCAGACCTCCTGGCACGTGTACCTGCAGAAGAAACAAGCCGACTTCCAGCATGAAGATCCCCTTAAATGAGTCTTACCGTGTCTCCAACGGCACCTTTCATGACCTACCTCAGACACAAAAGGTTAATCCATGACAGGGTTAAAAACTTATCTGGCCTCTCTGGTCACATAACATCCCAATTACTTTAACAATCTCAGAGTGAATGGAGGTGGCGGCGGCGGCGGGCTAGGGGAGGGGGCACTGGGCAAAGAGGTGGGAAAGAAGAAAAATACAATAGATAAAAGTCTGTCTCAGAGTAAAAAGATAAGTTCTTATCTTAATCTAATGACTCCACAGCCTTAATTTGTCAGACCTGGCTTCACTGGAAGAAAAAAAAAAAAAACCACGGGGGGGATGAAGAAGGGCTTCTTGTACACAGTGTTAATAAGGGACATTTCTCAAGTCTCAGAGAAAGAGGAGAAAGGATCATCGGAAGAACATTCAGTGGCATTCTGTAAATGTTTTTTTTTCCTCGTGCTAACAGCCGCTAATTAGCACCTTATCACCCTCCAAGTAGCTCCATACTGTGGAGATGCCAAGCACACTAGTATTTATAACCCAGTGACTGAGAAGATAAAGCAGCTCTGTGTGGCCAGTGGCCAAACCAAACATTTTACTGGTCTTATGGAGGCATTTAGCAGCATTATTCCAGACAAAGCAAACATTAATCTCACCTGAATCCACTCATCTGAAGGCCAATGCGTTCAGCGATTCACCTCCTGAGTGTTTGTGTCTTTAAAATTCATCCATTGCATGGATAGGTGTTTTGGAGTCGCACCCTGAAACCTGGCTCCAGTGATGCTTTGCTAACCGAGCTGCACAGAACCAGACTGACGCAAGCAAAAGCAAAAAAACACAAAGCCAAAAAAATAACCAGAAACAAACAAAAAACATGTCTCTGGAGCTGCAGTTTCTTTGATGAGACAAAGAAAATAGAAAGTGAGCATTGCGTGAGAGCAAATCTCAACAGATTAATTTGAAGTGTTCACTGAATTGTGATTCCTTTTAATTAATGACAGAATTAACTGCTTTGTTAATGCGTTCCTGGAGGAAATGAGCTGCTGGCAATTTCTGCAGCGAACAAAAGGAGGGCAGATCTCTCTTGACATTTACACAAGCTTGCCGTGGTGAGAACGCAACAGCTCATGTGGGGCAAAATTGGTCTTGAAGGAATGTTTTTATGAACTGTTGGGAGACAGTGATTCGAAATCACGGCTGTTTAGCCGCCTTTCAGACATACGCTGCTTTCCATTAATTAGACTGAACATGTCGCTGTCATGTGAATGAGCAGCCGTGTGCTTTATCTGGAACATTTTACCTTCAGTAACGTATATGTGCCACTTTCAATATGACACAAGTGTGAACTCCTGCAGTCACATTAACATGTACATAAGCGTAGTTAATTAGTCTCTGAATCAGCTGTTCAGAGGACACAAACAGGTTGCAAATACAGTATAAATGAATAACAGGCTATTCCAAATTTCATGAGAAAATTAAAAGGATTTACAAGGTTTTGAAATGGCACCTTCAGGTGTTGCAAGATAAGAAACACCCCATTACTGTAATGCAATTAAACCCTCATCTGTATTTTAACTTTTCCATGTGCTTAAAAATGATGTTTCCTGCTGCTTTTATTGACGTACAATAGGGGCTGCTGTAGCCATGTGGTAATTGTTGTCAGGCGAATCATCAGGTTGTTACCAACCTGTGGTTAAATGACATCTAACACTGTCAGGATCTATTTACGGTAGCAGCAAGTAGCAGAGAAAAGACATCAGAAATAGTCTCAGAGAAGCAAATGGAAGCAAACGTTGCAGCCCATCAATCTCAGCAGGTTTGTCAAACCAAACAACTTAAATTCCGTCATTCCGACGTTCATTGCCAATTTTTCCGGAAGAGGATGTCCATAAAGTTTACCTCCAGTTCTAACTTTGTTTTCCTCAGAAGAATTCATCCTCTCAGGCTCTCCAGGCCTCAGTTAGCGTGTTAAATGTTAAAGTTTATTATAGACAAATTAGAAAAAGACTACAAGTATGACTTGTTTGGAAAAGTAAAGGGAGAAAAGTCCTCTCTCTATAAGGACATGGCTGCACAGCTTCTGTTTCATCTGAGCAAAACATCTGGAACGATGTTCTTTCAACAAATGAGTCTAAAGTGGAGACGTTGGGTCATGATATACACGCTCAGTTAACACTAAATACAGCATAACAGCAAAGCTTCTCCAGCCATAGTTAAGCACAGTGGTGGAGGGCTGATGATCTGGGCTTGTTTTTCAGACACGGGACTGTCAAGTGTTCTTTCTCTTCCCAGAATGTGATTTTTTTAAAGACGTATGATCGTGGCAGGACAAAGGAGGACCCAGGCAGGATTCCCAGACTTCCAGGTGAGAGTCATGCGCTACCCAAGTATCCAGGGCGCATGATCACTCGGAGGCATAGTGACAGGACCGTTAACAGCCACATTAAGAAGAGGTTTATCGAAAACTGTAAATCAAAGATGTGCTTTCTTTTCCACATAAGCACAACTTCTGCAGTCTTTTGTTTTGAACTTGTGATGAACCCTTCCCAACAAAAAGGCATTAGCAGGATATAAATACAGACTTTCATCCAGGCATGAAAAATAAACTGTTGCCACCAAAAAAGGAACAAGTAAGATGTCAAAAATAAAGATAATAAACAGAGAAAATAACATTTTTGGAAAAAAACAGTACTCATATTGACACCTCTTTCCCTCCCAACCAACCAGGCAGATCACCATCATTCCTGGGTTTAGTTCTGATGGAGGTTTTCCCTCTCGGTTCTGGTTCTAATGGAAGTTTTCCTTCCTGGTTCTGGTTCTGATGGATTTTTTTTTTCTTTTTATTTGATCTGTTTGCCTCCTCAGCTTGTTCATTATTGCTATAACTTAGTTTATAAGAACAGAGTTACCATAAACTGGACTAACGTGGATAATCATCAACATCAACAGCCTTGCTGTGAGTTGGTACAGTACAAATAAAGTGAACTAACACAAGTTCAGGGTTATTTTTCAGGGATATAAGGATGGTTGATTTCTCTCTTTCTTTCTTTTTTTTTTTTTAGAAGAGACTTTGTGGCTAATCTGTTCTCTAGTTTTCCTTTTACCTCATGAACATCTGATAAGTGACAGACTTAACATCATGATTACCTATTCAGCCTCAACCTTTCAGAAACATGAGCGTCTCCAATCATAAAGATAAAAACTGTAAATCTGACTTCATGTAAGAAAAGAAAGAAAATGATTAGTTTTTCCTCCCAGCAGAGACGTGCTGAAATGAACAACCTGCTGCATTAACAAGTACTGAAAACATGCAGTAATTATTTCAGTAGTTTTCCAAAGGAAGAACCAAAGTCAGCAGCACACTGTGAGCTTGGGTACACCCCGCGTTCTGTGACCACATTACAGTATGTTTGAAGTGGATCTCATATTTCAGAACTTTTTTCATTTAACCGTGTGCTTTGAAATGATTTTGTGTCCAGGCAAGAGGCTGAGGCAGAAAATCATTGAGATTTCAGCCACAGTGATATTGGAAGTGGAATTGAGTGAGTGTTACGGGCTACATCCCTGCAGTGGCTCTTAACCCGAACTGAATTACAACATGTCCACGCCCAAACTTAGTATAAATCCATCAAGGATGAGGGTGGTGGTGGAGGGTGGGGGCTGTTACATCTTGTCATCCAGCCACTGAAGGTATTTAAGGAACAATTTGGAACATGCTTCTCCAGAGAGTTTGGATCTGCATCCTCTAGTAAGAGCAGACTTCAGACGGATGTTTACTCAGTAAAACGCTGCATGTTCCTGACTCCTGTCCTCTGGGTGTTTAATGATAGCACACACTGCTATTTTTCAAAGGGCAGGCAATGTGTGTGACTCAGATTTCACAAGTTTTAAGTCTCTGTTGCCTTCTTGGAGGATCTGATTCTCCATCAGACCAGTTGAGGTCCCAGTTCTGGGGAGGATCCGTCCCACCATCAGAGCTGTTGAGGTCCAGGTCCAGGTCCTTTACCTCCATCAAACCAGTTGTCCCTGATTCTCAGTCCAGGTCTCGCGTCATGTGACACACCTCAGCCTTTTCTCCCCCGTTTCCCTTCCTTGGAACGGCTTTTTGGCAGCCACGTTTCTACCTGATAAAGTGGTGAATGAATATTCTTCTGATAAGGTAGAAAGACTGGACTGTAATCATGTGAAAACTATAGTCAGTATAAAAAAAAACCTTTAATATACCATCTAAAACCGTGGTAAAAACTTGATCAACACTACTTTAGAGGAAAGCAAAAGGTCCAGAAGCAGAATAGAAGACTTTTTCACAAGGCTGTGATTGTGTGCATACCATTTGAACAAAGAGCTTCACCCATCAAGCAGTGAGTTGCATGCAGGAAGCACATGCGCATGCAAATGTCACCTTGGCGTTTGTAGTACCACCCCCCTCCAAAAATAACAAAAACAAACAAACAAAAGCTGCATATTCTATCCAGGAGCAGGGCAACGGGGCATTCATACCAGCATAATATTGGCTAGCAAGCCCTTCGTTGCATGGGCCTGTCGAGCATGATGTACGTAGCGGGCCGATATCTTCCCCCGCAGAGCTCAGATTGTTTTGATATTTTTATTAACATGTCCTCAATCATAAATCACCCTGAGGGGAAGTGAGGCCGATCGCTCCTCTGTGCAGCATCAGATTACAGGTGGAAGACAAAGTTATCGGACACCTTGCCACGTGTCTCGCGTTTAACACTTCTCCCAGTCTTAGACTTAAATTCAGGTTACATTCAAACATCAGGAGGAGGCAGAATACAATATACATAATATTATGTAAATGGACTCTCCTATACAGTGGCCGGGACTCGGAGGAAGCCTTCTATCCTTCATCTGTTTTTATCAAAGCTGGATACAAAACCACTTGGACAGGCAGTAAGCACTTCTTGCAATGTCAGGATTTGATGTCATCTCGCTTTAAATAGGACATCGATGTGTGTTATTGTGCATCTGGTGATGTTATCCTCTCAAAAGAGGACACATTAATGCATTGTTTAAGCACAATACTGTGTCCATTTGCATCACAATAAGATTTTTTTCTGACTTCTCAGCAAGCGCTGCGCGCCCCTGACTCAGGCCGAGCTGCAGCCGAGCAGTTCTGCAGCTGCACACATTTTCATGTCACACCAACTTGCAAGTGTGCGCAAAACTGTCAGAGTCTCTTAAAGGCTCTGGATGATATGTGTAATTCCTTTAACACAAGACTGTGCAGATATCCTTATCATTGTTGTAATGGCGTGTCCATGCCACCCTGCATCCCGCGAGCTTGCACAAGGCAGCTGGTAATTCATTTAATTTATGCAACTCGACCTACGTCTGCTCAGACAGGGCTGCACTCCTGTTGTGTTGATGGCCGGAAATACACGGCTGGACACTCAACAGCCTTCGTCCTGCAGAGGTGATCACAGGGTCGTGTGTAATTCCATCACAGGCCTCAAACATTTTTTTCAACCAGGACCTGACTTGATAAAAGCATGTTTCTGTCACCGTCAGAGCAGAGCTGGCCTGCGTTTGTATACGCAAACACCATCTGTATTTTGTTTAATCCTCCTCAACAGGTAGCTATACTCTAAAGCAGATCCCTGTTTGCTTCCAACCTGGGATGTTTGGCACTCTGACTCTCTGATTCAAGCCTGTGTGTTGGTGCTTCAAAGGAAATCTGCTGTTCACATGTGGTCTGAAGCGCTGCAGGTGTGTTCAGCTGGATCTCAGTCAGAGCTTTGTCTCTCCTCATGGATCTGCCCACTCGTTATGAGGCGGACTCGTCTAATGAGCTCTGATTTCATAAAGGCCTTGGCTTTGGTTCAATTTAATATGAATGTGGGGCAAAGATGAGTTTTTGCGGTGTTTTGTGAGCATGCTCAGTGGAGTTGTTTATTTGTAAATGGAATGCTGCATGACAACATGAAGATTTTACATATAACCTACCAGTCAAAAGTATGGACACATTTCCCCATTGGAAAGTGTGTCCAAACTTTTTGACCTGTCTCAAACCGCACACTTGCCCGAGTGCACTGGAATTCAGGGCGTAGTGTGCACTGTGTCCTTCGTCTGTAGCGCGCACTATTGTTGCTAAATGCTGACCCAAACAGAGCGCTGCACTTACAGGAAGTGACGGACTAGCATTGCCCGCTAATGTGAGCTAGCTCTACTGAGCCGGTATAACCGCAGCCTCAAACACACGACCACATCACAACTGTCATCAGGGAGTGAACAGCTTGGTAGCATGCCATAATATACATTAGTAATTATGTCTAAATCATTTAATAAAGGTTACTTAAATCAATACAATACCGCCTCCGATGCAGCATGGGAGTCGCCATCGCTTCATTCACCGCCATTATTCAGCTCTGAAGGCAGTTTGAAAGTCCCGCCTCTTCCTCCATGTCAACAAGATGGCGTCCATTTAGTGCGAGGAGTGTGCTTCATTCTGCACTGCATTTTTGGGCGTGATTAGGGCAACATCCTGGTACTTTCAGTGCACTGAATTGTCGCTTAAATGACACCATATGTGCACTACACACTTAAAAAACAGTGTTTGAAGTGCTCAAGTGCGCGGTTTGGGACAGACCCTGAGAGCTAGACCTTCTCGTCCAACATCAGCGTGTAACCTCACAAATGTGCTTCTGGAAGAATGGTCAAAAATTCCCGTAACACTCCTAAACTTGTGGACAGCCTTCCCAGAAGAGCTGAAGCTGTTCTAGCTGCAAAGAGTGGACCAACATCCCTATGGATTAGGAATGGGATGTCACTTAAACTCATATGTGAGTCAAGGCAGGCAAGTGAATACAGTACTTTTGGCAATATAGTGTGTATGACTGGACCCAGTTTTACCTTCAGAATTGAACAAGGTGTTGGAAACATTCCTTTGGATTACAAGGCAGGATGGATCCGTGCTTTCATGACGTTTCCACCAAATTCTGAGCTGAAATGGAGACTCATCAACATTTTTCCATCTTGTATCGTCCAGTTTTTGTTTGCTTCTTACCAAGAGCTATTAATAAGTTAAGATAAATGAATAAAAATAGTGCAAATAAAGTCATCTCCTTCAATATTTCATGTAAAATATATAACTCAATATTATAATACCAACTGACATTGTTTGAACTTATTACGGATGCAAAAGCATTATACTGTAAAGTTGTTTCTTTTTTTAAAAGTTCTCTGATCCCTCTCTTAATTCTCATCATGGTTGCATCTGCCTGACGGGCTCTGATGCTGCTTTTGATGAACACTGGAAGTGGGAGGTTGGAAATCAATATCACGTCAATTTCAACATACAAAGAGTAAAAAGCCTCCAGGCTTGCTTTGTTGTTTGCTGTTAACAAGAAATGCTCATAAACAGTTATATAATTCACTCAGCAGAGGAAAGAAATCAGCTCAATGAGTGTTTCATTAAATCAACACACAAAGTTCACACTGACAAACCTTCCAAAGTTACCGACTCGGAAATCAGACCTCTCATGTCGTCTTCTTGATATGGTCCAGTTGAGGTTTGGAAAATCTGAGCCACAACTCTTCGCTGAGGCGTTTGTGAGTGTTAGACAAAGGTTAAATGGTTTGCTTTTTGTCCCTCAGTAGAATAAAACCTTTGGAAATAAAAACCAGGCTGTAGCAAGTCCATTTACAGTCCGCAGTTCTAATGCATCAACCAATCTTCAGTTGGTTTGATGTGTCATTTGTTTTCTGACGGTCTGGAATACTTCAAGGTTAAAGTAGTACTGTTCTCATCCCAAAAATACTTAGTTATGTGCAAAACTACATTTTTATTTATCTCTGCTATTTCCTGTCACACATGCAGATAATGGAGTTATCTTGTACCAGGATCCGTCCAGCTACCATGTAAAACAGTTTTTCCACCAACCTCATGACCACAATCATGTGCATCCTGACATAGAGTGATGTAAAAAAATTGGTCTTCTTTTGTTGCCTCCAGATTAGACTGTTGCAGTTTGTCATTATTGACTTGTCCCAAAAATGTTCTTATATGGGCCTTTTCCATTGCAGCTACACAGGGAACGGTACAGCACAGCACCACACGCCGAAGACAACCAGGACAGTTTTTGTTTCCACCAAGGAGAAGCAGTAGTCTACCACCTAGAAATGGGTGGAGTAGGCGCGGTCGAGACTGCTGTGACGTCACTGCTGTGCCACGCAGTGGTCAGTAAAGTAAGAAACAATGGAGGCGTTGGATGATATTGAGGTGTTACTGCTGATGTTGTTTTCTCTGTGGCTTGCAGTCACCGAAAACAGAGCCAGATATTTTTAAAAGAGGCGAAACACGCATGACGACAATTTCCTTAGACCAATCAGAGGAGAGCCATCAAGTACGTCACGTTTTGTGTAGGTTCAGCACAGTTGGAGCTAGCTCTGCAACGGTTGCAGAAAATCGTAACAGCTCGTAACAGGTTTTCCCAGAGGAATCACAAATGAAGTGTGCCGTGCGGAAGGGTTACGAAAATGTGCAGTGGAAAAGGCTCAATAGTCTCCATCTGATCCAGAATGCTGCAGCGAGGGTTCTGATGAGAACTCGCAGCAGAGATCATATTTCTCCAGTTTTCTCTTCTTCGACTCTGTGAAGTCCAGAATAGAATTTAAAATCCTTCTCACATCTAAGGTTTTTAGTGACCAAGCTACAGATCTGGGCATGAAAAAGTTCCTCCTTTTTCTGTCAGAAGTGGTGCAGTGATAGTGCAGTAATAGTGCACTATCGCTGGCTGAACGATTTGTCACGCGAATACGTCATCACGCACGGTGTCCAAACTTGGCGTGTGGAAACGTCCTTGTTCCGGGCATTCATTTATGCTCTGAAATCGTTTCTCCTGGGCACACAGGCGTTTCTCTGTGCGATTGAATTAGCAGACAAGTGGCTGGTAAGTGGCTGGCAGTTGGCAGAAAGGGGAACTATTTCATGCCCACATCTGTACATCTCAAAGATCTCAGAGATCCAGATTTAAGCGCCTCTCTCTCAGACTGCAGGTTTACTGGTGGTTCTCAGAGGTTCTAAAAGTCCTAGTCCTACCTGACTGAATATGATCACTTATCGTATTACTGGTACTTTGTTTCAACATGCAGTTTTACATGTTTTCATGTTATTATGCTTTAGTATGTTCTAATATTTTTATTTGTTTTTATGCTTTTATCATTGTGAACTTTGTGACTCTGTGTCTGTGAAAAGCGCTATATGAATAAATTTTACGTACTTAAAGGTTGAATATGGAACATTTTTATTAAAAGCTATATTTAAAAAAAAATAATACCTCCACGGGTCGTTTGGGGGGGGGGGGGGGGGGGGGGGGACAGAATGAAAGTACAAGATTTCCTAGAAAAATTATATTTAGCGTAAAAATAATTATAAAATAAATTTTAACGGGTTCGATAACGGCATTATATTTACGTTTGCAAGCCAATACACGCCGCCATTGCGGGTTGCCAAATACGATCTCCGTGTGGAAACAATATTTTGGGCACAGTTAGGCCTGTACAAGGAAACAGTGGAGATGATGAGTGAAGCAGCTGCTTCAGAGCCCTGCAGATATTATCTGTTTCTGAGGAGGAGTGACCTGAGAAGAGCAAAACCTGGAGTAAACTTAGGTGAAGACTTCACTAAATGGACCCACATAAACGTTTTCCACGGAGTCAAAACACGGAAATGGCGACTTTCCTCCTGGATCGGTAAGCTAGCTTGTTTGTTAACGTTAGCTGTGAGTTATAAACTCCTCTGTGTTACTTGTTAAACATGCTGCAGACTGTTGGTCACTTGCGTATCGGCAGTGAGCCTGGCATCCCAGCGGCTGGAGTTGTTTTTCTGCCATTGCAGCTACAACCAAGACACACGTGATGTCGCTGTTCTGTCCCATATTCCATATTCAACCTTTAGAAGTAGAATGGGAAGCAGAACCTCCAGTTATCAGAGCCCTCTCTGTGGAACCGGTTCTCAGTTTGGCTTCAGGAAGCAGACCCTCTCTCTCCCTTAAAGGAAAACTCAGTAACTTTTTTACCTCAATAAATGCTTTTCGGAATCCCTGTGGTGCTAAAAAAAAGTGTTTACGGAGCGATTCAATGTCCCCCCCGCCCCCTCCTGCCGGAGCCTCTGGCCTGCGAGCAGCTCTATGCAACTTTGCCTGCGCCGACCCGAGCAGAACTGGCGACAGCAGAAACCGCTGTACGGTACTCAGGTCCCCTATCTACCGAGCTGCTTGATTTGAACCAGATTACCAGCGCTAATTCTAAGAAAACATTTCTTTAGCTTCCACCACCTAAACACGGCTCCTGGCTCTCATAACCAACTCTTTGCTGGACCAGAGTGATTCACGTAGCTTGCGCTGCCTGGGCGCCGGGTGAAGCATCACTGCTTTAGGCTCAATAATCACTTGTCACGTCCGCAAAAAGTAAATAAAAGTTTGTATTCTTACCTGCTACTCTCCAACACCAGAGAAAAATATAATCCACGGCATATTTACCCGCAAATCGCAGGTAAAACGTCCCGTTTCAGGAGAGACAGGTCTTTGCTTTGAGCAGAGGGAGACGTGGTGCTGCTACCAACGCAGCAACGTAGCATCAACAAGCCTCCAGTAACTGTCCGAGTAAGCTACGGCAAGATGCGTAGCAGTCGTGGACCATTAAAGTAGCAGCGCAGCTTTGGACTAAACCGTTGTACACCGTTTAGGAGACCATCAATAATTATTGTAATAGAGGATTCAGGGCAAACTGGAGCCTGTTTCCATGAAACTGAATTATCTGAATGTACATAGAAAACTGTCTTCTGTTCTTGTCATATTTATATCATCTTATCCCTCACTGCTGGAAGGTTAACTCCTGAGATTATACTGGGGCGCAGACCTCGTTTACTGGGTCTGTACCACTGTACTGCACCACTTGTTTTCTAGTGTGGCCCTGGAAAATCTCCGTTTTGAAAGCCAGATAGCCGCACCGCTTCCCTCTCCCTCTTGGTCTGAACTGGAATCGGGACACCACTACCCCTTCACACGCACCCCCAACACGAAGGGCTATAGGGCTGAGGAGGGAACTGCAGTTCACCCTTCACATCATCTTCAAACTTTCCTTCCTGGTAAATCTTATAGTCAGGTCGGGCTTTGTGACACTCGGCCACCCCTTCAGTCATGAAGGGACTGCTGTCATTAGACTGCTGGGAGACTTCCCATGATCCTCTGGGCCCCTCTCTGCTAGATATTTGCATTAACAAGTAATTGAACAGGTGGGGCTGATGAAGAGGATGCTGAGTGTAGCGGGTGATCATCGTTGATCTTCCAGCAATTAAAAAGCTGCATTTATGTCAGCAGCATATAACAGTTACAGATACTGTATACGTAAGTTAGATGAATAAATAGGAATATACAATTAAACTGAAATAAATATTCTTCAAAAAGAATGAATACATAAATAGAAATTATAAATTTAATAATATTAGCTCTCAGGTTCTCAGTTTGTCTGATTCAAGCTTTGATTCATTTGACATTTTTAGATTGACCCCATTCATCACAGTCTTTCAGAGCGGTTTTCTCTTTTGTTGCGATGCCCAGTCGGTGGGTAGATGCCGGTGGAGACATAAGAGAGCCCACCGGTGGGCTCTGCCCACGTTCCCGCCTGCTTCTCATACCGCAGTCTGCTGCACCATGTGGAGCCCCAGATGTAGCCTGCAGAATAATCCACACTCATACACTCATGAAGGTGTCCATCTGGCCTCGCACGCACACATTAAGCCTCAGAACCATCCAGGCATGGGGTCACTGTTGTTGTGGCATTTAACAGCAAAATCAGTGTGACATATTACTGTAAAGCCAATTCTGTTCGTGGAAAGGCCCAAGTGGAGGCGGTGCACAGCTGAGAGCTACTCGGTGGTGATCGAGAGGTGAAACGAAGAGGGACGGATGTCGATAAGCCTGCTGAGCTCACCGTTTGGCAGAGCGAGAGTGAGAATGGTGGTTTTACATTCGCAGCGCCTCAGACACATGCAGATAAGTGAAAAAGCTGCCAGGACCAGCGCTGGTGCTGCTGCTCCGTCTCGCAGCCGGCAGTGTTTACACAATCAAATTAAAAGTTTTCTTTGCAAGTAGGAATGATATGTGTGCATATGTTTTCCCATAAGTGGTTACAGACAGACCTGAAATAACATTCAAGGTAAAAATGTGAGGAATGGCTCTGTTTTTATTTGTTTACATTAATAAAAGCTCTTTGGTAACAGTGGTTTAACATTGATACACAGCAACAACATTCATGTATCGATTGTACAGTACAGGACAGTTTCCTTTGCAGTACAGTTACACAGGAGCATTTACTTACAAAGATTAAAAGGAAAGCAGCAGCATCAGGACTTCTGGCATAAAGGAAAAGCTTTGTCAGGGCAGAAAAACCCTTTAATTAGTGCATTTTTATTCATTAAGGAATAAATGAACAACATCATGGAGGTGTGTGCCTCAATGACGTCATGTAACCCAGCTGATATGTTCACTACTGTGCACGAGTCCACTGCTGGAAAAAAGAAAAACCAAAAAACTTCACTTTTGTGTTTGGCTGAGATTATACTTGGTTCTGAGCCTCACATTGGCGAAGGCAACCAGCTCTGCTGTGAGCGTAATTGTTCACATGCTTTTGCACTGTGGGCCTAAGATCTCAAATAATGAGTGCAAAATTGTTTGCAGCGCAAATACATTGCACTTGCTGTGTTCATAATTTGTACAATTGGAAACAGCCGCAAATGAAGATTTAGCGCGCACCATTGCTTTGCCAAGGAAAGTTCGAGACAGCAAGAAAATCATAAATGCAAAATGAAATTCTAGCCCATGGAAATGGAGACATTAGTTAAAGAGGCAAATAAAAAAAAAAATCATAATTCATTGTAAAATATAATATATGAAAATAATACAATAGGTATCCCCACAAAGCCTCACAAGAGGCCAGTTTAAGAGGACCTGGATGAGGAATTGCTGTTGGAATAACTGAAACTGACTGTATACTTGAAGATAGACCGACATCATTACCGCGAGGCGCTGCTCTGTGACACACCAGCAGCTCCAGAGTTCGGCAGTCGAGGTCTGGAGAGGAGGAACGCACTGACCTTATCCAAGATAAAAATGTGACATTGGTAAAACAAAACGGGAAAATGAAAAGACATAACTAATGTCAGCTCTAATTACCTTTAGGCTACAGCGGCGTAGCTTAAATGTTCCAATTTGTTCGCTTTGAATAAACCAGTGTTAAAATGTAATATTTTCTGTGTTGACTGTTAATTGACTTAAAGAATGAAAATTGAATGTGTTGCCCTCACTGCTTATAGGAAATCATTTTGAATCAGCGAGGCGTCTGTAGTCCTGCAGCATCGGGTTGTTGCACCTCATCCAGAACCTTCCGCCATTTGTGCATAAAGCTTCTCTTTAATACCTGCTTTTCAGACGTGCTGAATATAGACGCACAAACAGCCCCCGCAATCCGTTTCACATTTGATAGATCACATTGCGTCTGCAAAGCTGATTTATTTGGATATTCTCCTCCTAATTTTCTGCATGTTCTGGCAGAAGTGCCCATATTGAATATTTTTCAAAGATGCAATCCTTGAGCGGCCTATTAGCAAAGAGGCGCAACAGGTTTTTGTGGGTGCAATCAAAATTGTGCATATTTTAACAAGTGCAAACCTTTAGTAAATCAGGTCCCATGCTTGTTATAAGGATTGTACCAGGGGGTGCAATAAAGAACTCAGGGCCTTTTCACATGGCGTGCTCGGGCCCGTGCCTGGCCCGGGATCGTTGATTCCTGTGTTGCGTTCACATGCCAGTGCTTGAACCAGGCTGGTAAATTCAGTGCCAGAACAATGTGGCAGTGTTGCGGAAACTTCATTGATGGCTAACAACCGAGGAAGCAACAAACCCTTTTGTCACCAGCTAAGCGACGGGTTAGTTTATCAACAAGGAAGGAAACTCGTTTAGTTACTTGGAGAGATTTCTTCTCTGCTATGGATGCAAGCTGGGGATGTGAAACCGGACACTGTCAATCAGCGACAGGCCATCCGATCCCCCGAGAGGCCGTGCACAGTTACGCCATCATCAAAAAAACCCAAAACAAACAACAACAACAAAAAAAAAACACCTGGTGGTTTTACAGCTCATCTGCCTGAGACTCCTCTTGGAGAATAATTTCCACTATAAGCTCCTTGTTTGAAGTGACAACTATGTTGGCAGCTATAAGCAGTCACTTATTTACTCATTTACTTAGTCTGTGTAAGATAGAAGTGTCGGCGGCTCAAAATTTAATTTTGGTTTGGGTTTTTGTGAGCAGGAGCCCATGTCATTTATGCTGATGTCTTGATTTAATAAAGTTATTGTTCAAATTTATGCGTGAATTATTTCTTTTGTGTCTAAAAAGAAAGATAATATAGCACTACTTGTGGCGCAGGGAAGTGTTTGGTTAACAAGCAAGAAGATGAACAGAAGAGATGAAGAGAGCCTGCGTCGGCAACGCACAACTCCGCAGAAAAGTGAGAAGGAAAAAGACACAACATGGTATAAGTAAGAGTTTATCATTCAATCCTCAGCTGCGCGGATCAATGAGCTCTGTATGCAGACGTGGTGCTCCACTAGAAAGATTTAAGTAGCCGACACAGAAGATTTTTCTTTAACATCTTATGGTAGTAAATTAATTAAAAGTCACCTTAAAGATCGCCATTTAAAAAAAGATCATGACCATCCCCTTCGATTACTGACAGACAATCCGATCGAAAATCACTCCATCCCTAACAAGCCAGACACAGGGTTCCTACAGCTTAAGGGAAGTTAAATTTAAGACTTTTTAAGGATCCGCGGGAACCCTGCAGACACTCATATTTTGCATTTTAGCTTTTGTAAACCACCGATAACGAGAAGCCGAATGACAACAAAGATAAACATGCCGGTAGGGTCGAGTTTTGATGTGGTCAAACATCAAAACTCGGGTGAGTGGCCCACATGTCGCATCCGGCACGGCCTGGATTGTGTTCCCAACGTGTTTTTCCCGAGCGCGGGTGGCCCGGGTCCTGGGCTACCTCTCGACCAGGGCTGCCCGGGCCTGGCCTGTTTGCTTTCATATGGACAAAATTTGTGGTCAAACGCGCTCGGACACGGGCCCGAGCACGCCATGTGAAAAGGGCCACATAGAAATGGTGAGTTTGTTGGACATAAAAAAAACAATAAACATTACACCAACAGAGGAACTTAATGTTTAGCAGATGCGTGATAAAGATGTTGATGATTTTGTACTTGTTCAACAAGCTTGTATTTAAAATGTAATTTTTTTCTGCTGTCGCACCTGTCACCTTATATCTGGACCAACAGATCATAACCCTATCTCCAACTGGTTACTCATATATTGCAGGTTTTGAGTTTGTGGCATTAATTTCTGAAGATGTGCACAAACAACAATTCAAACAAACACAAAATATACAAAGCCACCATGATAAACATGCACAAAAGTGATAAAAAGCAAGTAAGTTCTCAGCATTATTCCAGAATTCATCACTTCCTACAACCATAAATATTTAAAAGAGTCCCAAAAAGCAAGAAAGTGCTTGAAAAAAAATCTTTAACCCATGCTTTCTGACACTACGGAACATCTTACATGGTCATTTTTTAAAAACTAAGCAGCATTTATTATGTTTTTGCAGATAAAAATGCTACATAAACACTTTATGTCAGGTTTTAGTAGATCAAAAATAATTAAAAAAAAAAAAAAGATCGATCTTTTACTTGGAAGGTGCACTTTTGGAAAAAATTATGATTTAAACTGATTCACTACCTCAGCAAATCTGCTGGAATTTGAAAATGAAATCACTTCCAGTAGTCAAAAGCAGCATTAGGTCCTGAATAGCAATGAAGGGGGGGGGGCGGGCGCGCTGGTGACCGGATGGGAGCCCCCCCCCCCCCCAAGGTGGGGGGGGGGGTCGGGGGGGTTCCCCCCCCCGACTTTTTTTTTTTTAAAAAAAAAAAAAAAAAAAAAAATGAGCTCCTCATACTTTTTTCCCCCGGGTGATTAAGTATTTTTCTTTTCTTTTTTTTTCATTCTTTGGGCCTAAGAAAGATAAGGTGTTACTTAGGTCCAGCTTTAACATTTTTTTCAGTTTCCAGTTCTACGGTGAATAATTATAGATTTTAGGAATGCCCTGCATTTAAATCAAAGACAAATCATGTAAAAACTACGTTGGTCCACAACGTAAAATGTTGCAGTATCACTATGAAAGTTGAAAAAGCTTTAATAGCCCTGTTTTCCCTTTATAAACTAAGCTAAGCTAAGCTAATCACACAAACAGGTGAGCCACATTGCTCCTTTTAAAAAGGAAAGATCTGATTCTGAGAAGAGATGCTGCACCCTCACCAAATATATAAATCAGCTGCTAATTCGCAGCCGTTATCCATGAAAACGATCTGTTCTTGATGTGATGGTAATGTAACATGAGGGCTACTTGTTAGCACGTTTCTATCTGTCTGCGTTTCCACAGCTCGCGTCTCTCTGGGAAGCTTTCCTCTCATTTTTGAGGCAGCAGTTGGACAGACGTTGTTCTCGCCCCCGTCCTCGTCACCACTTCACAGGCTATTCAATTAGCAGAAGAAGCATGGGAGATGGAGCCATAATGGAGCTGATGAGATGCACAAGGACAGGTGACACTAATCAGAGCGGCGCCCCATTGTCTCTGTGTGGGCATCATTAAGAAACGAGAATGATTTCAGGCTTTTTTTTTTCTTCTTTTTTTCCATCTCTGAGCCTGAACACACTCATGAAGGCTGCATGCACTCTCTTTTTTATCATCAATTTGCAACTTGTGCTTCTACACTCCTGGAACAAAGTGAGTGTCAGTAATGTGGTGGATAAACAAGGCTGTTTTGCACCTTGAAAAAGAAACAGGTTTCAAAGTGTAAAATCTCTTAAACGTAAAACAGATACACATATGAACTCAAATGGCTGTTGGACACGTCATACCAGGACGATTTTACGATTTACGATGTACTTTGTGACCCCCACTGGGTCAGAAAAAGCAGTGATGCCCACTCTTGAGCGCATCCGCTTTCTTCTCCTCTGCCTGACTGGGTGAGGCTGGTGATGAAGCCCGACCCTCGGCAGATGAAGCCTCTGCAGACCGATCCCGGTTGCTTCTGGGCTGAACTGTGAAGGCGCTCTGCTCAGCCTGCCGGTATCGACTGCTCAGGTAACTCGTTAGACACCTAAAAGGAAAGAAAAACACCACCATGAGCAGATTAGATGTGATTTAAGGTCTTCAGGTTTCATCCCACATATTTTTGTCTAAATTAACCACATTGACACTCCTCCAAAATAACACTGCTAGTATAATGCCATAATCCTAATCTTATTAATAACTCCCTGCTTTGCCATTAACTAAGTCTTTAGTGTGTGGGAGACTCCTGCTTGAATCCAGACATGATGCAACCAAACCATGCAGTCAAACCTTGTCTTTAGAAACAGTTTGAGGTGCTTGACACGGTCTCCTTTCTGCCTCTGTTTGATGATCTGCTGCTCAGAACAGTTTAGTTATTCCAAGCCCTGAACCTTAAATCCCTGTAGCACATCATCGAGTTTAAGCAGATTAATATTATTCCTGCAGACCACTGACACACACTGAGTTTTTTTTTCCACCTCTGTGTGGACAAAGATGCTCAAACTCATTTATCTGGGCATTATGATGTAGCTTGAGAATATGATGAGATCGTTATTTCTTTCACCTGTACCTAAAGCTTTGGCTCATTGTGAAGGTCAGAATCACCACAGTCTCCAACTGGACGTAAATCCTCTGTGCTTAGCCAGTTACATAGTGGGGGAAATGTGTTGTATTGTATTGCTTCTCTGCTGCAGGGAGGTTATTAGAAAGATTTCATTGTTGCTGGATCTGTCTTCACAGATTGTTTGCAATGACAAAAAGCATGCAAATTAGCGTCCAATATTTACGGCCTACCAATATTATCAGCCAATGTTGGCATTAAATGTGTAATTGGAAAATATCGGTATCGTTTCATTGGATCAATATTTTTTCCTGACAAAATCTTGAAAGATCATATTGCTCTGTTACAAAAGCTTGCGAGGTCTTGTTCCATTGGTTCAAAAATGTAGAGAAGTCCCTGTTATTGTGGAAGAACTTCATTTCCCAGCATTCCTTTTAGAGTCATGTGACTCCAGTGCAGCTGCTGCTGCCAGAGACTGACTTGTTGCCTCCTGCCATTCGTCTCACTACTGGGCTCTTTTAAATCTGAGCTAAAGACTTATTTGTTTGATCTAGCTTTTAATTCTAAGTACTTTATTTCGTTCTTTAAAATTTTTATTCTCTTTTATGTACACCATGTACTCCCCGAGTAGCCTGTTCTGATTCTCTGTTCTTTGTTGTTTTTACAGTATAGCTCTTAATTTTCCATTATTTAACTTTGCATTTTTGTGATGTTTTACTTCGTTGTCTCTTTCTCTGTTGCCCCTGCTGTAAAGCAATTTGTGTGTCCATTGGGTGTCCATCTTTCTTTTTTTTCAACTTGGACCTTATTTCTAGGAGTTTATATGTGCATTTACTCACCGGTAAAATTTCTGTATCACTTTGACTCCTTAAGAAGATATTACGTTGAGTCGCCCTTCGGCGTACATCCAGTATAATGGCAGAGACGGGGCAGCCTCTTTATAAGGCATTAACTGCAGCAAAACTCCTTCATTTCACCAATGCTTTCAGTAGAATGAACGAACGAATGAGTAGATTGTCCTGTGAGTTCAGAGGTTCAAAATTGTCAGTTTGGTGGTGTCTGGGTAGCGAGCGGCTCTCTCAGCTGTACTGCAGCACGCGCCCATTGGCTTGTTTAGTGTTGAGAAAACCTCCCAATAACTAACGGAGAGTTCATTGTGGACTCACAGGACAATAGTACTCGTTCGTTCGTTCATTCTACTTAAAGCATTGATGAAATAAAGGAGATAACCACCCCCCCCCATAGCATGATGCTGCCTCCACCGTGTTTTACTGTTGGGATCGTATTGGGCATGTGTTTTTTGGTAAACTGTAAGCAGGCTTTCATATGTCTGCACTGAGGAGAGGCTTCTGTCGAGCCACTCTGCCATAAAGCCCCGACTGGTGGAGGCTGCAGTGATAGTTGACTTTGTGGAACTTTCTCCATCTCCCTGCTGCATCTCTGGAGCTCAGCCACAGTGATCTTTGGCTTCTTCTTTACCTCTCTCACCAAGGCTCTTCTCCCATGACTGCACAGTTTGGCTGGACGGCCGGGTCTAGGAAGAGTTCTGGTCGTCCCAAACCTCTTCCATTTAAGGACTATGGAGGCCACCGTGCTCTTAAGAACCTTTAGTGCTGCAGAAATTCTTTTGTAACCTTGGCCAGATCTGTGCCTCGCCACAATTTTGTCCTGGAGCTCCTTGGGCAGTTCCTTCAACCTCATTTGCTCTGACATGCACTATGAGCTGGAAGGTCTTATATAGACAGGTGTGTGCCTTTCCTGATCAAGTCCAATCAGTTTAATTAAATACAGCTGGACTCCAATGAAGGAGAAGAACCATCTCAAGGAGGATCAGTAGAAATGGACAGCATGTAAGTTAAACATGAGTGTCACTGCAAAGAGTCTGAATACTTATGACCATTTGATATTTCAGTTTTTCATTTTCAACAAATTTGCAAAAATTTCTGCATTTCTATTTTTCTTTTGTCAAGATGGGGTGCTGAGTGTACATTAATAAAAAATAAAATGGAGCTTTTTTATTTTAGCAAATGGCTGCAATGAAACAAAGAGTAAAAAGTTTTAAGAGGATCTGAATACTTTCCATACCCACTGTACCTGCTTTTTACACTCGTGTACAAGCAGTCAGCTCCATTATGATTGTTCACACACTTGCTTGTGTATTATGCTAGCTACTGGGGGATTTATAAATGGGTGTGTTACAGAACTCAGACATAAAGTTGAGGATTTTGATGTGTGTAAACGGAACTTTAAACTTGGAGACAAGAGAGGAAGTTAGCATTTGGTTATTATTTAGATCACAGCAGATAAATACAACAGCTGCAGTATCATAGATTATAGTGTACAGTATGTAAGGCTTATAAACCACTAACACTGTCTCTTGTCTTTGAAACATTCCCTCATACGTACCCCTGTTGCTCCTCAGACTTGAGTCTATAGGATGTGGTCTAATTGAACCTTTCATTGACTCATCTGATTACTTACAAATTGCAGCTGTGAAAACGTTGCATTAATTTCTGAGGGCGTGCACAAACTGTGCTTCAAACAAATACAAAATATGTGAGGTGGCCTTGATAAACATGCATACACATGATTAAAAACAGGTATACATTCAGCCTAAAAGCTTACTTTGCTTCATATCTAACAGAAATACTGTAACCAAACAAACCACTGCACCAGTTCAGCCTGTCCCTGAGTAGAAATATCTACTGTAACTTAGAGGCTCGGTATAATGACCTGATTTTTCATTAGTCAGTAGAATCTTTGCAGCCATGACACTTCTGCAATTGATATTGGATTAAACCACAAAACTGAAAACCATCAGCAATAATCTGGGAACACCAGGAAGCTTATGTTGTGATTTACAGAGAAATTTTTAAACTAGGTTTCTTTGCTTTGTAATGCTCTGTCAAAAGGAGCTGAGAAAACAGGTAAAAAATGAGAGGATGTTGTGTTAGAGGGTAACCCTTAGACAGTATGGAGATGGCGTGCTGTTGTATAATGATAATGTCATTTAAAAATATGATATTCATTTAGCGTGAGGAAAGTCTTTAATCTAGAAGCAGATATTTCAGAGTTATGTGTGAGATGGATACAAAATCCCAAACAAAATTATTTGAAATAATAAATAAGCTTTATATGGTATGATCAAGTTAAAGGAGCCCTATCATGAAAAATGGACTTTTAAGAGCTTTTCAGCATGTTACTGTGTTACTCAGAAAAACTTCATTTAAGTCGTTTTTTTCCTCTATTTGTGCATATTTGAGTAATATATATGAATATTCAGACCAAGCTGTAGTTTCCTTAACATAAACATAACTAACTTACACCGCTATACGCAACAAGGTGGCACCAATCACGAAGCGACAAATACGCATGCGCAGCATCGTAGCAAGACGCCCTCTTTGTTGAACAGAAACTCAAAGAGAATCCTAACCTATACACACTCTCTGAGGAAGAAACTAACAGCCTGCAGGAAGATTTCCCCAGAGACAAGAGAGACAAGCAGCCATCAGCTAACAGATGTTTGCTCCAGAGTTCAGGAGATTTTTTTATTTATTTATTTTTTAAGTTCTAGAGGACGGCAAGTTGGGAAAAATGTGGTTGCGTTCGTGGGAGTTTAAAGTGTTTTTTTATTTCTTATGAAACCTGATGAGTTCCTACTATAAAAACGCTTCATGGACAGCCAACAGCACCGGTGAGTGAAAACGTCTCTCAGCTCAATGCTAACTGTTAGCCAATGATTTGTTCGCTAATTTACTTACTTGTCAGGGGTCTCTGTGGTACTTCTCTGGTACTACGTGTACTTCAAACTCCATATCAGACTCTGGGTTGAGCGCATACAGCTCCATAACAGGCTGCTCCGTTTTATCCCATCGATCAGTCTGATTATCTATCAATGTTTACAAATAACATCCATGTGAGCTGCCGGTGCCGGTGCTACAAACAATTCTGTGACCCTTCAGAATCAGTGTCTCCTCCGGGGCGACGTCATGAAATGGGCGTAAAACATGTTAATAAAAATAATGGATTAGATTTATATAGCGCTTTTCAAGGCACGCAAAGCGCTTTACAGTAGATCCATTATTCTTTCACTCCTCAGTCGTACTTGGTGATGGTAAACTACGTATGTAGCCACGGCTGCCCTGGGGCAGACTGACGGAAGCGTGGCAGCCATTTCACGCCTACGGCCCCTCCGACCACCACCAGAACCATTCACACACATTGATACACCAGCAGTGCCCCCACTGGAGGCAAGGAGGGTAAAGTGTCTTGCCCAAGGACACAACGACTCATGGCTGGGGGAATCGGGATTCAAACCGCCGATCCTTCGATCATTGGTTGACCTGCTCTACCACCTGAGCCACAGCCACCCCGAAGTTGCAATCGGTCGAGAGCTCCGTGGTTCACTGCAGTCAGCCATCTTACTTCCGTGTTGGAAATTATACGCATAGAAAAACTAATATTTAACACCAAAGTTTCTATAGTAGCGATGGGAACATATTTAGCTCATAAATGCCTATATTTGACTTTTGGAACGTTTGAAAAGCATGATACAGCTCCTTTAAAGAAGCAGTGCCAATATGGTGATGGATGGCTGCTCTGCAGCAACAGGAACAGGGCACCTGACAGTTACTGAGTGGATAATATGTTGATTTATGTAGAGCACAGGTGTCAAACCCTTTGAGGGCTGCAATCCTGCAGGTTTTTGTTGTTTCCCTGCTTCAACAGACCTGACAGAAATTACTAGGTCATTGTAAGGAGGCTGATAACAAGCTGCTGGACCCATTTGATCTGAATCAGGTATGTTGGAGCACGAAACAAGGGGCAAACTCCACTGGAGAAAACTGAAACCCCAGGCTGGCTTCAAAACAGAGAAAATCCCAGCAGACTCCAATGTTAAAAAGACAAACTTCACAGCAGAAATAAACATGTTTACAGCCTGGGTCAAAAAATCATTTTAGATTTTAGGCTTGATAGTTTTATTTAATCTTGAAATTACACATAATTAGGGATATGTCCTTTTGATTGACAGGCAGCAGACTGGGTGCCGGTATTAGCCGTGGAGCAAGGGGCAAACTCCGCTGGAAAAGTGTGAAACCAGGAAGTGAAGTTTTTAATAGTAATTCTTTGTTGATCCGCTCGGGGCTGGCTCCAAAACAGAGCAAATCCCCATAGACTCCCATGATAAAAAGGTGGCTTTCAGTTAACTCCTTGTTTGCTCTCTGTCAGGTCTCAGTGTGAAGCAAAGTAGCAAAATGGCGGTTTTTAGTCAGCTAATAGCAAGTCCAAACATGTTTTACCTTTATCCCACCGCTTGGGAGGCCAATCTCTGTTAGCTCCTGTTAATTTCGAGTTACACAGTTTGCATTTAGCCCAACGTACGTTGGCTGTCAATCATGTGCCCCATGGCCGCGCTGTGCCCATTTTAGTATTTTCCTGGAGTGACGACAGACATGACACGGCAAGATGGTGACAGTGGGAAATGCCCAAATGGCTTCACTTGTAGTCCATTTCATACGACGTCCACTTTATTTTTTATAGTCTTTGGCAGGGAAACAATAAAAACCTGCAGGATAGCAGCCCTGGGAGACCGGAGTTTGACATCTCTAAGAGACTTTCAAAACCCAAGGACGCTTTACACCAGGGATGTCCAGCTCCAGTCTTTGAGGGCCACAATTCTGCAAGTTTTAGATGGTTCCCTGACCCAACACACCTGATTCAACATAAATGACTCTCCTCAACAGCTTGTTGACAAGTTCTGCCCGAACATGTTGACCCATCAATCAGATACAGGTGTGCTGCAGCAGGAGACATCCAAAACCTGCAGGACAGCCCCCCCCTTTAAGGACACGGTCCTCTATGGCCTGTGAGGACCACGGTCAGGAGATCCCTGGTCCTGGTTATTGAAGGATTTATAGGTGATCTCATAGATGACCTGTGATTAGGAGCTGGTGGGTATTTCTGAGGATGGGAGTGCCCAGTGCATGCTGGGGGCTGAGTTCTGGACATACTGGAGCCTATCCAAGTTTTTGCTGGAAATCCCAAACAGGACCCCAGTGCAGAATTCCAGCTGGGTGACGATGAAGACGAGGAGGAGAATCTTAGCAACAGGAGTGACGGTAGAAGCAGAGAGATATTTTCAGGTGGGAAACCAGCGCTTTGGTGACAGGCTTGATATGAGGCTGGGATGAAAATGTCGATTCTAGATGAACACCCAAGTGGCAAACTTCTGGTGATGAAGAGTTAGCAGTGAACAGCGCTCCAATCTTCCCAAACACAGCAGCAAATCTACAACTGAATGGCTGAATTAGAAGAAAATTAAGATGTTGCAACATTCTTGTCAAAGCCCAGACCTCAATCAGATTAAAATGCTGTAACGGGACCTTCAGATAACTGTTTATCCATGCCTGTAAACCTTAATGAAACTACAGAAAAGAATAAATCTACAATGTGAGATTAATAATGATTACTTCAACTTATCGTTGTTAAGGTGCATAAAAGCTGTTAAATCGGGGGATACACTTAGCTTTTCTTGATAATGTAAAACCTTAAGATTGAAAGAGAATTTCTTCTTCTTCCTTTAAGACTCAAAAGGAAGCAGCTACACAGAGGAAGACATTGAATGATAGAAAATGAAACAACGTTGAATAAGCTGTAATATACCATGCAACAGCTTATTCTGTCACAGTAATCAGCTCCTATAAGACAGAGAGAAGCCTCTTTTAGTCTTGGTAGAAAACTCTGTACTTTGTGTGATTCATGCTGGGCATACTAACTATCTCCGCAATCAGTTCATTATCATTAGGTTCATGTGACTGATGTAGGGGCTAATCGTCATAGCTTGACTCCGAGGTGGTTGAACAGCTACACATCGTATCATTTCCTACAATCAGCAGCCACTTAATATCAAGACATACACCTTTCAGTGCTGCCTGGCCCCCTGATGGAAGGCCAAAGGAATCAAGGCTCATTATTTCTAACTACAACTTTTCACCTACAACAGTTAATAATACAATTTTAATCCAGCTTTTTAGAGCCAAAAAAAAGAGAGAAAAAAGTACAATGGACACAGAGCATGGTGAGAGAGTGGGGTGTTTCTCCAAGCAGATTGACTGAATGGATAACCTCGGCCCACATAGTAATTGGCTGCCGAGGCAAATCAATGGCTCACATCAGAATTGAAGCATTCTGCTTGTTTACAACATCTATCATTTGTTCTTATCAAGTGTGATCAGAGCAATTTTCCCTTCCTTAATATAGGTTTGATGGCACAAAGAAAAGCTCAATTCTCTGAGAATTGGAAAACACATTTCTGTGCTTTGTGGTAACTAAACTGTCAAGAGATAAGAGAGTCCATAGTATCAGCTTGTGGGTAATTCATCTTACAACTCCTGGCCAAAAAATATGGAATCACCTCTCTTCAATGATGCTCATTCACTTGTTTCATGTTGTAAAAAAAAAAATTAAATAAATAAATAAACAAATGGCTGACATGACATGAAGCTATTTCATTTAGCAAGTGGACATTCAGGCCTCATAAAATATCCTAAAAAGGTAATAAAACTCTTTTTCTGTTTTCCAGATTAAGTGGAGGGAAATAAATAGAGCTTTGAACCAAAAACAAGTAAAAAAAAAGCAATATTACTACTTTTTAAAGCTTTATGATGGCTTGCATTCTTTGAGGCACGAACCTCACTGATGAAAACAATATTCTTCATCAATTACACGCCAGCTTTCATGTAGAGAAGATGACAGATGAGCTCGGCTGGATGGAGCTTTGTCACAGGAACAGGTTGAGATGACATGCTGCCCATGTCATTGAGTTTTTATGTCTTTCTTGAAGAAAAGCTAATGAATGCACCACTAAATCCATATTTGATTGATGGAATGAGAGAAGTGTCCAGAGTCTCAGAGTCCACCTGTCAATTTTCCGTAGAGGTAATGACTACCATCTCCCAGCTCCTTTATCAGCCTCATATCATCAACAATAATGATGGAAATGTGCTGCTTTTCTTTAGTGTTATTACTAGCCATGGCTAAAAGACCACTTTTCCAAAAGTCCCATGCCCCCATCCCCCATTCCCCAACCCTCCCTGCCCTTTGTGTCTAACTGTTCTGGACTTTGCAATCGTGTAGCTGACCTCCAACCTCGCCCAATTACTCTACCCTTACCAAGAACAGAGGCACTTAAGAAAACTGTAATGTATGGGCTGTAACATTTTGGAATATGCTCATATTGCATATTATTAAGACAGAAAATAAATTAAAGTTCAAGAAAGAATTAAAAAAGCTATCAGTCATGTAAAAATAAGTTCTTGTTGAGTTACATTGGGAACTGAAATACCTGTATTAATCCCATGAGCTGTAAGGCTCAATGAAGTATGGCTACATGGTTATTCTATTCTTAATTTCATTGTAAATCAAGATGCTTTGGTATTGTATACTTATGTAGTTTTTTCTTTATTTTCTTTTAAAATGTTTGCTTAGTATTCTATTCTTAATTCTGTTAACCTGTGTTTTTGTTGATTGTATGCTCAAAAGTTATGTTGATCTGGACCCCAGGAACAAAAAGTCTTCACTGGTGGAGACTAATTGGGATCCATAATAAACTAAACTAAATTGCTCCATTCTGACAACTGTTACGAATTTTTGGCACAGTCATGTGGCACAAAAAATACAGATCTAATCCCTTTTCTGGACTCAAAAATGGCTTAATCGTGACAAAAAACCCATGTGTCCTTGCTTTTAAAGACACAAAAACCTGTATGACTGAATTTTCTCCTTCTAAATTCAGCCAAACTGAGATGTTGTCTTTGGACCTGAAACATTCAGGACAAAGTTTTCTACCTTTGTCATTAATCTGTAGGGCACTGATTTGTCCTCCAGTCAAACGGAGAGGAACCTTGGAGTTATTTTTGACCAGGATTTGTCCTTTGGCTGTATAAAACAGGTTTCTAGAACTACCTTCTTCCATCTATAATATTGCTAAAATGAGGGACATCCTGAGTGATGCAGATAAACTAGTCCATGCTTTTATTACTTCTAGACTGGATTTTCACAATTCTTCATTGTGTCCTGAAAAGTCTCCGTCTGATCTGAAATGCTGCAGCGAGGGTTCTGATGAGAACCAGCATCAGAGATCATATTTCTCCAGTCTTATCTTCTCTTCATCGGCTCTGTCAAATCCAGAATAGAATTTCTTCTCCTCACA
The DNA here is from genome assembly GCA_023101725.1 of Atherinomorus stipes. Taxonomy (NCBI): domain Eukaryota; kingdom Metazoa; phylum Chordata; class Actinopteri; order Atheriniformes; family Atherinidae; genus Atherinomorus; species Atherinomorus stipes. Next base: position 70,038 of record JALJCO010007645.1, on the reverse strand, counting down.
TAAAAAACTCTCCATGACCAATCAAAGATCTCATAGTTTCATACAGTATGTTTCCAACAGAGCACTTCACTTTCAGACTGCAGGTTACTGATGGTTCCTGGAGTCTCTAAAGGCGGATTTCCACCGGTGCATTACGGCTGCGGTGCGGTGTAGTTCCAACCTCTACAGAGCAGCAGCTTCCACTGCAACCGTGTCAGACACGGCGCGCCTGCGACTGCAGTTCGTACTACCACCAGATAAATCTGATAAATCACATTTGCAGGATCACATGATAATGATCAGGAGGGCTGGATCAATGTCCAGTGGTGTGTGCGCGCAATAAATGTCCAACATACAGTCATTTTTCCATTCATTGTCCAACTTAAACCAGCAGACGCGTTTCATTCATAATATATGCTCATTTATTGTAGGCTACAGCTATACACAACATCTTTACATTTTTAACAATTAACTTACCATGCATAATATATCCCAATAATTGATCATACCACCACTTTCTTGCTTTCTTCGCTGCAAACTCAGCAATAAATTTTTATAATCCAGTTTGAATGTAGGCTTATTACATTTCTAACGAATAATAGTGCAAACCTGCACAGTCCGTTAGGTGCGCAAATAATTTTTTATTAAGTTAGTCTCAACTTTAAAAAGCTTCGCTTACCCAATGCCGCCATTACAGGAAGAGTTAAAATTCTGAGTGTAATCACATAGTTCCTTCAATCTGTTTGAGCTAACAAATTATTTTCAAATCACACATAAAGTTGGAGATCTTGATCAGTCTTTTTCCTATATGTAAATCCACTGTGATGGTATTTTTTATTTAGTTGTTTTATGTGACCTAGACAGAGAGACAAAAATCAAATGTGATTAATGTATTTATTCAAATAAATAAATTAAAAAAAAACACACAGGAATGCAGGCGCGAGGTCCTGGATGCGCAGGTCACACAGTCCATACTTCTAAGCTGGAGTCACTGGTAATGTTACTGTAGTTTATGCCATCACAACTCTCCAGGAGGCTTTTATTCTTAAATTTACCGGATGCTTTACTCTGTTCCCGTGTCTGGTTTCCCGTCTGGTCCGGTCTGCGCTGCAGAGCTTGACGCGCTCTGGGAGCGTGCTGCGCCAGAGATAGGAGCGGCGTGGCGAGACGCACCTGGGACGGATCTTGGATGCATGTGTCATGTGTCTGGTGTGAGCCACGCCACTGACTATAACGGCTGAGACTTGCTCTGGAAGCCGCACCGCAGCCGTAATGCACCGCACACGGACCCGGTGGAAATCCGCCTTTAGAGCAGATTCAGAGATTAGACCTCTGATGACTGTTGGTCTCTTTTTCTTGTCATCTCCACCCAATTGAGGCAGATAGAGGAGCTCAGGATGGGGGACTGAATCAAGGTCTAGATTCAGTGCAGTCCATTGGTTCCCTTAGATACAGTAGCTGTCATTTTCTAGGACAGGGGTAGGCAACTCCGGTCCTCGAGGGCTGGCGTCCTGCAGGTATCGGACTTTCCCTGCTGCAACACACCTGACTTCAATCAATTGGTAATTAGCAGACTTGTGCAGCCAAGCTCTGGACATCAGGTGGTGTGTTGAAGCAGGAAAGCCCTGCAGACCTGCAGGATACCAGCCCTCGAGGACCGGAGTTGCCTACCCATGTTCTAGGACAGGGATCCCCAATTCCGGTCCTCGAAGGCCAGTGTCCTGCAGGTATTATGAGCTGCCCGGCTGCAACACACCTTGTGACATGTGCAGAGCTTGATGTCAAACTCTGCACAAGTTTGCTAATTACCCACTGATTGGAGTCAGGTGTGTTGCAGCAAGGAAGCTCCTATTACCTGCAGGATACCAGCCCTCGAGGACCGGAGTTGCCTACCCATGTTCTAGGACTTGGCTTGAACACTGTGGATCAAAATGAATCCGCTTGAATAAATTGTGTCTGCACTTTATAAATAAAGCTAAACTGAAGTGAATTTATTCTGAGATGAGAGTAACAGTCATCGACATAAAGCATTCTGACACCTTGTAGCTTGTAGCTGCATATATATGCAGAAATACATGAAACACTATTAGGAGACTTAGCAGTAGCAATAGTTTGACTTAATTTATTGTTGCCATGGAAACGAAGGAGGAAGTGTCAAACCATCGACAAAGCAGTGAACAATCTGCCTTTTCAAGCCAACAAAACCCTCCAGTTTGACAGCTCACACATCAACGTTCCTGCTGGAGTTGGTGAAATCGTTTTAGTCTGGCGGTCGTTTTCCGACATGTCTGACCGCAGCGCCAAAACTGTGTTTACACCTGAGTTAAGAGAGGCGCTTACATGGAGCCAAATATACCGATTGCCTCCGGTTTAAAAGCTCTGTGTGATTGAAATGATCCATGTAAACACCTCTTTCTGAATGAAAAGCGCTGAACCGAAAGAATTCTTTCCAATCGCGCTTTCATGTGAACGCTGAATTGGAAAGTAGTAAGGTTGAGTTCTTACAGTGAATGCTTCAACTTGCCATAAACGTGCAACAAGTGACGTTTCCTTACTTTGGCAGATGGCGGTGAGCAAGAAAATTCCCTGGACAGTGACAGAAAGTTTTTTTTTAATTCAAAATCTGTCTCTGCACCTTTTCCTTTTGGTGGTTTGCAATAGGAGCGCATGAGGATCAGCTGCTGCTGATTAATGTCCTGCAGAAACCACAACAACCCTGATCATCAGTTTTTAGTAAGGATGTTCGATGTTGTCTTTTTTTTTACCGATATCCGATATTGTCCAACTCTTAATTTCCAATATCCAATATCGACCAATACCGATCTATGCAGACAACTGCGAGGTTGCATCTCTCATATTTTGAGAAATACAACTACAGTCATGCTCCAGATTATTAACACCCTCCAATTAAAGAAGGAAAAAAAATCAGCTGTCAGTGAAGTAAGTTGAAATTGACAAAAGAAATAAATAAAAATTCTATGAAAATCATGACACTGATTTTGAGTTATGGTTCAAAAGAAATATTAAAAACAAACACAAAAAATAAAACAAGCAAATAAGCATGGTGGGGTCTGAAGCTAAACTTTTATTGAGCAACATTCTGAGGCAATCACTGCAATCAGATGTTTTCTGTAACGTTCAAAAAGACTTTTACAACTGTCCACATTTCACAGGAAAGGTGCTCTAATGTGTCTGGGCCAGTTTTGTATGTTTTTTTTTTTTATTATTATTATTTCCAACCACAGCTCAAACAAAATATTCTATTTCACTTAATTATAATTTTGTAAATTTTTATATATTACTAGTTTCTTTAGTTTCTTGTTATTTGAATTATTATTGTGAATTTAGCCTTTTCTTTAATTGGAGGGTGTCAATAATCTTGAGCACGACTGTAAACTCTGCTCTGAGAGCAAAGATCCCCAAAATATCCTAAATTCAGCCAGAGGAGTTCACTTTGAACATTTGGCTGCCATATATCAGATATTAGCAGGTATTAGCCAACATGTGGCTAATTCTAATATTTCTGACAACTTGGTAACTTTACCAACAACTTAAAACCAGACATACTGTAAGCAGCTTTAAAGCAAGTCAGTCTGTAGCAGCAGCAGCTGCACCGTTGTCACATGACTCTAAAAGGAATGCTGGGAAATGAAGTTCTTTCAGAATAACGGGCACTGATGGTGCGTTCCAGTTGTTTCGGGATTCCGAGCGGACCCAAGTTGGTTATGTCATTACCAGGTTTTTTCGTATCAGTTGCACCAACTCGGGGAAAAATAGACATCTCCAAAACAGCCTAGAACAGCTAGAAAAAATAACGCAATAACATGACAATAGCTGCCAATTTTAGTGTGTGTGTAATAAACAACACATATTCACGCAACGTTTTAAAGAAAAAAAGAACATTGTGAGAACGTAAAATTCAACACCAACGACTCAGTCCTGTTTACACTATAAACTTACAACAGAAAATATCTTATATAGAAATTTAATAAACACAACAATGGTACTGCACGCAGCCATCTTTAAATCTACAATCTTGGGGTCCTCTGCAAATTTTGAGCTCATATCTCAGAAAAACTAGCTCATTACGTCACTTCTTTGCAAAATGACCTCAGAAAAACGAGTTCTGAGACAACTGGAACTGGACAACTGTCTACATGCTGGAACGGTGCAAATAGAAAAAGATCTTGTGAGATTTTGTTGGTAAAAATATCAGACCGAAAAAACCAATACAGACATTTTCCAACATCACATTTTAATGCCGATATCGGCCAATAATACTGGTAGGCAGATATTATCGGACATGCCTAGTTTTTAGGTCTTTGTTAAATAACGTGACGTACCATCTTTCTAAGGGCAGACAGGACCATCCTGCTTAGATGTTAAGAGTTAGCGCATGTACACGCCAGATCAGAATGAATTTGTTCCCATGTATACAGCTTTCTTGAAATCTTATTTTGGAATGATTTCAACCCCGAAGGGGAACATTTCTCCACGTAAACATGGCTTTTGCACACACGTGTGTGCAAAACCCAAAACTGTTTTAGAAATATGTAGCGACACCTTTTCCCCCTCTGATCTATAAAAGGTCTTTTTTCTCTGATATGTTTTTAAAAAAGAAACTTCAGCAAGAAGTTTTCATCATCCAGTATATGACATTTTTCATTGTTTTCATTCTGCATTAGGATCATATTTACTCATTTAAATGGACACCTGTCTTCTCGTGCTTTCTTGCGGAACAGGTGCAACTACATCTTGAGGTCTTTGTGTGGATGCTACAGCATTTTTTTGCCACAGTGTTTACTTAAAGAAGAACGTGGAACACAATAGGTGAGTTCTCCGCCTCCAGATCCTCTTGTCTTACTATGAGTGTAGTTTCCACTAAAAAAAGGCAAATCTGTGACTCGTCCTCAGGCAGCTCTGCAAACCGCTGTAGACAGTAGCGTGAGGTGAGAGAGCAGTGTAGGCCACTTTGTATCATGTCAGCACTCGCGGTTAGACGCCATCTCCACAGTGTCCCTTGTCACCAATCACATCCTTTTAAACCACCCAGGGAGCTCGACACCCCCCCAAACTCCCTTTCCCCCCCTTCTCACACACACATACACACACCCGTACATACACACACACACTCCTTATCTGTCAATGCTGCTTAAATAATGTAATTAATGACTTAATTAACATTTCCATAATCTATTTTAATAAATCTAACACGGCATAATGAGAGTTTCTAACCTCCAGGCGGTGGCATATAAAAATTCACAGTGCAGAGCTGCGCGGTCAGGGCTCTGTCTGCGCGCCACAAACTCTCACCATGACAGTAAAGGAAGGAGAGGGCGCATATTGTGTGACAGCCTTCTGAAAGGCAGCTCAAGCCTGACAAATACCATGTGACTTCACGAATGTGTCCACTAACAGACCTGCAGCAGGACAAAGCAAAGGAAGGCCAGACAGCCACCTACATGAGCTTTATTAAGCAGGGTCTGTCAGCACGGTGCCAAACCGGAGCAAACCCCTCTTACATAAGTCGCAAGGTTGGTAACTTTTTATAGTCTGAAGCTTGTTTTGTGTTTTCTCTTCTTGCATCTGTATGTGAGACATACGTACCGTGGAAATTAGCATAATGCTAAATCTGGTGCAGCCATCTTTTTATTTTTTTGTGAATAATCAGTGTAACTACATAAATGCAGACTTTGTTGTCAGAACTATTGTAGATATTTTCCTCAATTTTCTGAATGTTTTTCCATTTTCTCGGGTTTTTAAGATTCTAAGACAATCATAACTGAAGAAAAACACTGCAGCTGCTAGCAAGTAAAACATGCACGAGAAGTAAGTTATCCATGAAGAACCATTTCAGAGTGAAATCTCAGAAAATGCCAAAATTCACAGGAGAATCTGGAAATTCTGGGTCTGATGGAGGTTTTCCTCCCTGGTTTTGGTTCTGATGGAGGTTTCCCTTCCTGGTTTTGGTTCTGATGGAGGTTTTCCTTTCTGGTTTTGGTTCTGATGGAGGTTTTCCTTCCTGGTTTTGGTTCTGATGGAGGTTTTCCTTTCTGGTTTTGGTTCTGATGGAGGTTTTCCTTTCTGGTTTTGGTTCTGATGGAGGTTTTCCTTTCTGGTTTTGGTTCTGATGGAGGTTTTCCTTCCTAGTTTTGGTTCTGATGGAGGTTTCCCTTCCTGTTTCTGGGTCTGATGGAGGTTTTCCTTCCTGGTTCTGGGTCTGATTGAGGTTTCCCTTACTGGTTTTGGTTCTGATGGAGGTTTTCCTTCCTGGTTTTGGTTCTGATGGAGGTTTTCCTTCCTAGTTTTGGTTCTGATGGAGGTTTCCTTTCCTGTTTCTGGGTCTGATGGAGGTTTTCCTTCCTGTTTCTGGGTCTGATGGAGGTTTTCCTTCCTGTTTCTGGGTCTGATTGAGGTTTCCTTCCTGGTTTTGGTTCTGATGTAGGTTTTCCTTTCTGGTTTTGGTTCCGATGGAGGTTTTCCTTCCTAGTTTTGGTTCTGATGGAGGTTTCCTTTCCTGTTTCTGGGTCTGATGGAGGTTTTCCTTCCTGTTTCTGGGTCTGATTGAGGTTTCCCTTCCTGGTTTTGGTTCTGTTGTAGGTTTTCCTTTCTGGTTTTGGTTCCGATGGAGGTTTCCCTTCCTGTTTCTGGGTCTGATGGAGGTTTCCCTTCCTGGTTTTGGGTCTGATTGAGGTTTCCCTTCCTGGTTTTGGGTCTGATGGAGGTTTTCCTTTCTGGTTTTGGTTCTGATGGAGGTTTCCCTTCCTAGTTTTGGTTCTGATGGAGGTTTCCCTTCCTGGTTTTGGGTCCGATGGAGGTTTCCCTTCCTGGTTTCGGGTCTGATGGAGGTTTCCCTTCCTGGTTTTGGGTCTGATTGAGGTTTCCCTTCCTGGTTTTGGGTCTGATGGAGGTTTTCCTTTCTGGTTTTGGTTCTGATGGAGGTTTCCCTTCCTAGTTTTGGTTCTGATGGAGGTTTCCCTTCCTGGTTTTGGGTCTGATGGAGGTTTCCCTTCCTGGTTTTGGGTCTGATGGAGGTTTCCCTTCCTGGTTTTGGGTCTGATGGAGGTTTCCCTTCCTAGTTTTGGTTCTGATGGAGGTTTTTCTTTCCATTGTCTCCAGGTGCAGCTCAGGATGGAAGATCAAGTGAAAGAGAAGATTTGAACCAAACTGTTTGTTTCCTTTGGTTATTATTTTTATGAACTGGTTCAAATGAACACAGTTACTATAAACTGGCGTCACGTGGATCATATAATGGATTTGTTTTAATTGGATAATAGTTGGCCACAATAAACTGGAACAACCTGAGATGGTTTTGTTATGAATTGGTGCTATATGAATAAAGCTAAAATGAACAGAATCAAATATAAATAATCTGGACAGAAAGGATAGGGATTACGTCAATAATGCTATGTTTATGAAAAACAGCTTTAAATTCAACAACTGAAAACTTTTCCATCCCATTTTTTCTTTTTTCTTTTTTATAAAAGTTTAAAACTAGAAACAGTTTTTAGTATCACAAGGCTGCTAATAACACGATAAAAGAACAAGTAATTTAGTCAGTAGTACTTATACTACTTTGTCCAAGTTAGTTACACGTACTCGACAGAAAATCAAAATGAATTGATTTTGCAGGAATAAAGTTGAGTTTGCATTAAAGCAAAGTAAACTGTCATCAGTAGTGTTGTAGCCATGGCAACAAACTACTGTACAGCAGCAAAAATCAACACAGAGGAGAGCAAAATGCCCCCTCCAGCCTCCGCCCTTGCTATTTCATCAGGAGTGAGTGTAAACGACCATAAGTACACAACACAGATCCAACATGGAGCAAACAATAAAAGGTCATTCTGAGCTGTTTGCTTGTTTAGTTTGGCCTGGTTCTTGTTTGGAAGACTTACAGGCAGAGTGGTGGCTGGGTTGGGTTGAGCCGAGGAGGTGGAGGTTGCAGGGGGGTGGGGTGGGCGCTCCTTACAAGAGCTGAACCCGCAGGGCTGAAGTATGATTGAGATGCGCACTGACAGCGGGCAGCAGGAGGCTGGCACATCCCAGACAGCACTAGCACCATGGGGCACGGGTCTGGAAAGACCACCAATCCTAATAAGGGCACCCACCAACCTTCCTCCTTGCATCAGTAAAAATGCAACCATCCGAGCGTCTGCCGTGGTCCTCACTGAAACTTTAGAAACTACTGTTATTTGATCCGATTTTAACTGAGCGAGTAAAACCTGCAGCAGATCTGCAAAGAAAGCAGCTCGTCCGAGGTTGCAGAACACGCTGTAAACAAACCAATTTCCTGTCATAAAATTACAGCTCATTACTAGCGTGGACGAGGGCTTCAACAACATAATGATGCAGAAGCACACCACCCCTGCCGCCACATTTATTAATTACCAGTTGACTTGCTGCATTCCTTGCATAGGCATTTAATGGGGTAGGGGTGGGATGGGTGGTGGGGGAAGTTCTGGGCCTTGTTGAGTCAATTACAAACAGCCTCTCTTCCTCTAGTTAAGACAAACACTGGAGGAAGGACGCATGTACAAGACAAGTTTTAATTTTGCTGCTGGCACAGAAAGCAGCTCGGGGTAATTAGAGGGTCACTTCTACCACTACAATTATATTTTACAGTGAGTTTTAACTAAGAGGGGAGCAGTGGATCTCCAAGAATTTGCTTGTTAGAGCAAACTTAGAGAGGTCACGTTAAAAACATGGATTTACTTGAAAGCACAAAAAATAATGAACCCTAATTCCACCTAACTCTGAGTTTATTGTAACTGTGCAGCATGACCGACTGTTTTCAGCAATTACTGATTATAAAACCTGTATATGTAATCTGATTACAGTATCTGCCATATGTTGCTCTCTAATCAGAGAGTAGATTTTGTTTACGCCAGGAATCTAATGCATTATTAACAAGATAGATCTTAATAAAAACAGACTCTTCATTTACTAATGGTTTTTTGTATCACAGGCATCGTTGCAATTAGCAATATGAAAATGGAAAAAAAAAGTTTTCTTTTTTTAATGTACTTTTTTAGGGACATAAGAAAACATGTTTTTAAAAAAGATGGTTGTTTGAATTATCTGTAAACTGTTTTTATGCAGTACTTAGTATGAATTTGCCAGGTACAGTCGTCCTCAAAATTATTCATACCCTCCAGTCAAAGAAAAAGCTAAATTCACAACAGTAATGCAAATAACAACAAACTAAAGAAACTAATAATAAATAAAAATTTACAAAATTATAACTTCGTGAAATAAGATCTTTAGTTTAAACTGTGGTTGGAAATAATAATAATAAAAAAACAAACATACAAAACTGTCCCACACACATTAGAGCACCTTTCCTACATGTGGAGCAAAACACCATCAGGTGTAGAAGTCTTTTTGATCACTAGAGGAAACACCTGATTGCAGTAATTAACTCAGAATATTGCTCAATAAAATTTTAGCTTCAGAGCCCCATCATGCTTGTTTGCTTTTATTATTATTTTTTGTTTAACTTCTAATATTTCTGTTGAACCACAATTCAAAATCAATGTCATGATTTTCATAGAATTTTTATTTATTAATACTTTTGTCAATTTCAACTTATTTTACTGACATCTGATTTTTTTTCCTTCTTTAATTGGAGGATATGAATAATTTTGAGAACGACTGTAGTTCAGTCAATCGGCCACATACAAAGGTAAACAGATAAAGAGTAAAGTATAAAATACTTACTTGATGAGCAGAAGCTCCGTCAGCAAACCAAAAGAGGCTGCTGCCACTTTGAAGGTGATGGGTGGAGGAGGGTTGGTGAAGGCCGTCATCATGCAGTGGACAACATACGGAACCAGTCCCAGCAAAACCACAGTGGTGATGAACATGAGCCACGTCTGCCACTGGAAACTCAGCAACCGCCATGGAGAACGCCTCTGCAGCTGGTACTGGAGAAGAGAAAAGTTCGGGTCATGACTGACTCCATAACCATCCTGTTATCTCGGGGCAGTTTCACAAACAGTCTGTAAAACCATTTAGCTCGTAAATACTGGATGGCCTGATGAAACGTGGCTCCTACACCTTCAGTTTACAGTCGATGGAGAGGGAGAAAAATAAGCCAACAAGAACTGCAGTCAGATATGTACTCAGAAATACTTCCAACATGTTAATGCATCTAAAGCGACAAAACAAAAGCATGAATGTTACTGGTATGACTAGAAAACAGACTAATTTGGAGCAAACAAATATAAAAACAGCAGTATGCTACTTATTCATGCATTTTTTATGCAGGCAATCTGACCAGAAGAGCAACCTGCTGTGATGTTTAGTTTTGTGATGAGGATGAGTGAAATGAAAGTGGAGCTGTTTCTGTTAAATGCTGCTCTTAAAACTCAGATGGTGTCACTTGAGATGTGAAAGCATGGTTTTTTTTCTATTTTTCATTGAAAAGTGTAAAAAACAAACAGCAGGATTTTATTTTAAAGTGTTTTCTTTATTTGTGGTTATTTTTGTCATTCAAACAATACGTCAAAAAAACCTGACGAAACAAACAACTTTGATGTTAGATTTTAGTGAACTTGTTTATAAAAGATATTCATATTTTTTTCCAACACTGTACAGAGGAAAAACCGAACCGTGACTTGTGGACCGTAACAGCCCCAATGTCCAGCCAGGAGCAGCCAAAGATCAACAAGTGAGCAGAAAGTTCTACGTGTGTCTGAACAGAACAAAAATAATGGTCCTCTATGGCTGGAATAAAAACAAGATGACCTTTCTGGTGCACGGTGGCGCCTAAAAGCAGCTGAGCTGGAGTTGTTTTGTGAGGACAGCAGGTGAATAGCAGCATAAATAACTGGAAATGAGGAAAAAGTGTAAACGTGTAAATAGTTTCTGTTGTATGTTTGTTTCAATGCAAATATTTTTCTCTCGCGAAAGCCAAGATTTGAGAGAATGATATGCAGATGAGAAAAGACTTGGTCAGTGTTGATCTGTGTGTTATTTCTACAAAGTACTGTTAGTAATAAATTTTGTTTTCTGGTTCTGGTTGACCTTTATGGTGCTATATCTATTGATACATTCATTTTACATCATTTTAGCCTCATAATCTGACAACTGACACTTGCTGGAACATGATGTCTGGATGCTGACAGAGATTACGGTTCAGCTTCTACATGCAACTACATAAAAAAAAAAAAAAAAAAAAAAAAAAGAGCTTAGAGTTTGAAGGGTAATGTCGGACATTGGCAAATTCCAGGTGCAGATTGCACACATAGTTTGCATTTGTTCTAAGCTAACTTCTACCTGTTTCTGGCAGAGCTCTGCACCTCAGAGCTCACATTACGACATCATGTGCACCGACTGTCCTCACTTACCAGTTCAGCTGCAAAACCAAAGTGGAGGAAGACAAGTTTTCCCATACGGAAGATCTGCTGAGAGCAGTATGAGCCATAATAACTGAAACAGGTTTAAATTCATACATCATTCCAGCTTCAATTCATTCAATCCTTCACTTCAGGCGTAAAACCTGAAAACACAGACACATGCACAGAAAGACTAAAAGATGCATGCAATCATTAAGCCAGCATAAACACGGCCTTAAGTCCTCTGCAAATATCGCCTGGCTTTGGAGACAAACCAAACCACTTAAACAGTGTTTGATTAGTGTCTGGAATTCATCTGCAAATGCACACTTGCCTTGTCCTCTTTCATGGCTGCTATTCATTAATTAGATTCTTTGTGCAACTGAGCTATCCTCAGTGTTTAAGGTTACATCAGCCCCCACTAAGTGGCTGCCTGATAACAGAATGCATCCATCTTCATTACTCAGCCCTTTCTGTCTGGGCTTGCTCCTCCACAAGTGAGCTATGTCACTAGCTTCTAAAGAACTGATACATTTCATTGCACTCACATCCTGAACTTTTGCCTCCTTTGATTTTAGTCGACTGAATTTACTTGGTTGATGTTTCCCTCACATTTAGTTCTTCAGCTGCAGTTCTTCCTTCTTAAAACTTGGCAACACATAAAAGCTTGATGGTTTACTGTTTGGTTTTTGGATTGACAAACTCTCCTGGTTAATGTCATGCGTGAGGGTGGTTAGATGAGGCATAAGGCAAAGTCATTTGTAATTTATATACCAGTACCATGATGAAACCACTTTCATGCATGTCTCTGTCGGCATGAGGGGAACCAGAATAACACAACAATGTAAAAACCAAACATGTGGGATAGTACAGGTATCTGTGGGGATTGTCAGTGTTTATAATTCTGCATACTCACTGTAAAAAGAGTATCTCGGCTGTAGCTGATTTTAAAGACTTATTTATATTGCTTGAACTTAATTATTTTGATTTGGTGATGAAATCTTATGTTGTGGAAGACGATTAAGGAAAAAAAAATTAAAGAATTCTGAGAAAAAAGTCAGAATTCTGACTTTAATCTCAGAATTCAGATTTTTTTCCAGAACATTAAAAAAAATCAGGAGATTTTTTTTTTTCCAGTTTCAGAAAAAGTCTGAATTCTGAGGAAAAAAAGTCAGATTCTGAGATCAAAGTCTGAATTCTGAGTTTTTTTCTAACATTTTAAGATAAAAATTCAGGAGATTTTTTTTTCTAGCTGGATTGGACATCGGATGAACGAGGCCGATCCAGCATTCCGATTTATTCATTTATATGTTACTTCTGTTTATTTTTGTGTTTTATATTTTTCAACAAGTCAAAGGTACCACGACATCAAATTTCACTTTTCTGGGTTTTTGGGGCTATAATATGATCTGTTGTGCACTGATGAGGCCATGTGAATGTCCAGAGTGAGAATCAAAGTTCCTGTTTATGGTCTGTCAGCTTTGTCTCTTTGTTCAAAAACGGTTGAATCAGACAGCAGCTTATCATTCTACGTAATTCAATTGCTCCAATTAGAGCACACTGTTAAGCAAACAACCCCCCCCCCCCCCCTCTCTCTCCTCCCACCCTCTGCCCCGCTCTCACAGCCTCCCTCGCTGATTCAACTGCGTGAGGGAGCTGAGTAACTTCTGTGCAGTCAGGTCGGTTTTTCAAACAAATGGATTTAAAAGAAAACTTCTGCAGCAACACTGAGGGAGGGGGCCACAGCCTTGTCATTACCTGTAAGTTTATTTATTTTCTAAATGCTGTCTTGTCTGATAAACGTAGCTCACTGTCTGGAATGCACATGTTGCTAGCAGTTAGCCTTTAGCCAAGTCCGACCCCTAGGGCAGCTTGACCTACTTTCTCTAAATAAGGTTACAGCCAAATCAGGTGTAGCCAATCAAATTGAAGTCAACTTGGTCTCTGGGTAAAGCTGCATATCATTACTGCACGCAACTCTTTTACTGGTGAAGGGAGGTCTAGCGGCCAAAACAATCCCCCCGCCGTAAAAAAGTGACGTTTTTTCTTCAGAGTATTTACATATGTCAACTACATGATCCAGTTTTTACTGCTATGTCATCACTCCTTTAATAAAGCCATCATTTGTTGGATTTCAGGCAGCAGCTAAATTTTATATTACATTTTAAAATATCTGTTTGCAGAGCACTTTACATGGAATTTTTGTTTATTTGTTTTTGCTTCTATTGTACACTTTACTTGTTATTAAACAACATTAATAATAACATGAATAGTATAATAAAATAATAATTATAAATAATAAAATTATTACATTGGCACACTAATTGGGATTGATAAAGTAGACATTAATTATTATTAATTAAATAGATTTCTATATGTTTTTTGTTTTTGTTTTTTTTTTTACCTTTTTTTAACAACGCAATATGTTGATGTCAAGCCTGATGCCATCACTCACATGGCAAGGTGCGATTCATTCATTCAACAGTAGTATCCAGTTGTTATCGGTTATCGGCCGATACGCTCAGCTCAGATATTGGTATTGGATCAGAAAAAAACTGGATCGGTGCATCTCTAATTAGCATTAGAATATATTTTGTGTGGTTGGTTGGTATGAATACAGAAAGCATGAAAACACGAGCCGACAAGAAAACCACTCAAAGAGTGGGAACCTCTGCCAAGGACCACCACCACCATCATCCTCCATTCTAGTTTTAAATGGTGAGCAGAGACCTCCGGCAAGCTGCTCCTCCACGTGGCCATATCTTGCAATGACAAAGAATCCTTAAAAAAAAAAACCTCCTGGAACCAAACAGTGATCCAGATCAACACCAGAATTTAACCAGTTCTTTGTACCATTATCAACATTCACAGAAAATTTAATCCAAATCTGTTCTGCACTTTTTGAGTTACTTTACTGACAGACAGACGGATAAATAGACAAATGCCAGTGATTACATTAACTCCGCCACTCCTCATTTGAGGTTATAAAGAAACTAATTTTAGATAAAATAGTTGATAACACAAAGATATTAGCCAAATGTTTAACTACCAAACGCAAAATAAAAAGTTATTTTTTAGTTTATGAGAGCAGATAAACTTTGCCAGCTGCAGTTTGCCAACATCTGTTAGTAAATATAAATGCCATTATTCCCACTGTTTTGTTAAGATGAAAACCGAAATCAAAAGCCTTATTCATGCTATATTATTATTATTATTATTATTATTATTTCAGTAGCAGTTTGTTGCTTAGTTCCAGATATTAAATGATAAAGTGTAAAGTAGTCACTTAAAGCATGGGTCAAACAATCTGGCCATGTCTTTATGAGGATAATATTTTGTCCCTTTTGGTTTACCAACTTGACAGCTCTGGTTCATTAATTATCTCCCTGTTGTGTGTGTGTGTGTGTGTGTGTGTGTGCGTGGTGTGTGTGTGCTTCTGGAGGGAGAGGATCTAATGTGGAAAATATGCAGAAAATGTATTTGGGTTGACTGTCCGGCTATTAATAATGACTGTTTGGATAAATAGTGTCCTACTTTCAGAATCTGTGGATTTAAATATTCCCAATAGGCTTCTTTCCTCTTCTATTGATTGATTGGTATAGTGTTTAAAGGTCATAGTCATAAAACATCAGGATGTGAGTAACAGGATGCAATTTTTCTTTAACCAGTGGTTAATGTATTGCTTGTTGACTTTTTAAGTTACACCTTGTTTCTCAGTCTGGTTTTTGGTTTACCACATTATTTGAATTTATGATAAAGTGGAGAGCAAATGACAGTGTTCTCAGCAAAAAAGAGGCTGGTAAGGTCTGCCACACCTGTGATACATGTCCTGATGTGGTGTGTTTAATCATTGCTCCCTTTGGCTAACAGATGAATATTGTCTTCTTCTTTTTTTTCTTTTTTCTTACATTCACTGGACTAAAGACTACAGGAAACCTGCTGTTAATCCAAACACAGTAACATGGAAACAACACAGATATGTCAGTCTAATTGAAATAGCAATAAATAAAATCAGGCTGGTTTGGCCTTGCAATGATTAAAAGCAGAGGTTCAACTACTGATATGGCACCAACTGTGTTTGATTGTTCCCTCACAGAAAATTTTAAAAGTGAAATGCAACACTTGCCCATAGTTAGTGTTAGATTAACACTTATCAAAGTGTTCAAATTACCAACACTGTTACAGTGTTAATTAACAAACTTTTGTAGTGTTAAATGTTAACACTCCGATGGATGATCGTGACACCAATGCCGAATGTACACCCTGCAGTATGTGACCGTGTGGGGTCCTGCCACCATGCCTCTGATCGATCACACGCCCTGGCTACTTGGTCTCAGTGATTTCCCTTTGGCTGACTGGTAAGTGCCTGAGAGTCTGTGGGATTGAATCCTGCCCGGGCCCTTGTTGGGTACCTTGCCACACCTACATAGGGGTCACGGCATTTCGTAGAGATGTTCAAATGTCCAGAAAGAAAAATAGTAATGCAAGCAAAATTACCCACAATGCATCTTGAAAACTAGCATGGTCCCTAGATGGGTCAAGATAGACCACAATGCATTACAGGCAGAGGTGATGAATGGCATGAGGTGGCAGGAACATTGAGTGGTGGAAAAAAAGGAATAAAATGCAATATGAATTAAAGGTTGAATATGGAAGATTTTTATTAAAAGCTATATTTTTTCAAAAATAATACCTCCACAGGTCGTTTGGGGGTGTACAGAATGAAAGTACAACATTTCCCAGAAAAATTATATTTAGCCGAAAAATAATTATAAAATAATTTTTTACGGGTTTGATAATGGCATTTTATTTACGTCTATAAGCCAATACACGCCGCCATTGCGGGTTGCCAAATACGATCTTTTGTGTGGAAACAATATTTCGGTCATAGTCAGGCTTGTACAGGGGAAAACCGTAGAGATGACCAGTGAAGCAGCTGCTTCAGAGCCCTGGAGATGTTGTTATCTGTTTCTGAGGAGGAGTGACCTGAGAAGAGCAAAACCTGGAGTAAATTTAGGTGAAGACTACACTAAATGGACCCACATAAACGTTTTCCACGGAGTAAAACACTGAAATGGCGACTTTCCTGCTGGATCGGTAAGCTAGCTTGTTTTCTAATATGGCTAACGTTAGCTGTCAGTTATAAACCCTTGCGACTTTTAACATGCTGCAGGCTGTTGGTCACTTGCGTATCGGCAGTGAGCCTGGCACCCACGGCTGGAGTTGTTTTTCTGCCGTTGCAACTACAACCTAGACACACGTGATGTCGCTTTCTTCCTATTCCATATCAACCTTTAATAAAATATTTTCACATAAGACTATGGAATTGATTTGAAATCATGGCATCGTGGTTGCCGCCATTGTTGCCATGGTGACAGCTGGTAATCACATGACCTGCGGCGAGGAAAAAAACGGTTTGTGTCTGAATTCCCAGCAGAATGAGTACTATCTAGTGTGCTATATGGTTGTTCCATGTTTTGGATGAAAGGTAAGAGCGCTGGGTGTGCATTCAGACACAGCCTGTTTGTAGAATAAGGATCACCAAATCCGGACCTCTTTGGCCAGTTTCCGGAAGGTTTTTTAATGTGTTCTTGTTCCAAAACACCTGACTCAAATTAATGAGCCATCGTAAATAAATAAAGAACTTCATTGGCTGTTGGATCCATGTAATTTGGGTCTGGTGTCCTGACATACTGTAGCTCTGACAAACACACACTAAGGAAAAGTCAAGGGATCATATATACACTTTACTCATGGTGCAGAACAGAACTTGGGGCGCCACAAAAAATGATGGGAGATAGCCAAATGAACCCATTTGGCCCTGCGACAGACTGGCGCCCTGTCCAGAGTGTACCCTGCGTCTAGCTGGAATAGGCTCCATCAACCCACTCCACCCTGAACTGGACTAAGCGGGAGGCCTACAGAAAATGAATGAATGAACCCACTCTAGGACCATTTACACTATACCGGGATATTCCAACAACACTCCCAAATGTTGAATCTTTCTACGCATGATATTACACCTGCAGAGCCATGATTGCTCACCACAACAGAGTTAGTTGTGTTTGAATCAACACTGTAGCTTCAATACCAAAAATGTAACACTACATTTTGCTGTGTTGTTGGGAGAATATTAAAGGCATATGCCACCCCTGGGTGAAATTTCACCTCCCCCCGCAGTCCCTTGAGTTGGAGGAGTGGGCAGAAGAGTTTTCTAACTGACCCAGTCATTCTCTGAATCTGGCAGCACTGACTTTCGCTTATTTAGCATAGAATCTGGCATATCCAACTAGCACCACTTGGTGAAAATGAACTAATTAACTTGAGATTTTTTCCAATTATATTTCGTGACCCACACATTCTGATCGAGTACAAACGAGAAGCCGATTTCACTTCAAAGGACTGACTAGGCGGCATCCAGTAGGGGAACTCTTTGCCACGGAAGTACAGGCCAATCATAAGCAAATAACCATGGATAGTAGCAAAGGCAGCACGCATGCGCAGCATCCTGTGGCAACCCTGTCTGCGAAATGAAACGTAATTGGAAAAAATGTCAAGTTAATTAGTTCATTTTCATCAAGTGGTGCTAGTTGGATACGCCAGATTACAGCAACTATGCTAAGCTAAGCTAAAGTCAGTGCTGCCAGATTCAGATTTCAGTTAGAAAATGCTTCCCCCTTGTCCAACTCAGGGGACTGCGGGGGGAGGCTAAATTTCACTCAGGGGTGGCATATGCCTTTAAAGAGCATTTTATACTGTTGAAGTTTTCCCCCTCTACGGGTGAAACAACATTCAGCTGATGTAAAAGATTTTGTATTGACTATTTAATGACCGCAATTAAACATCACCTTTAGACACATACAGTAAGACTAGTGATAAATAACACTTTCAGCTTGCTAGCACCCTTTAAAGCCTTTAACTCCACCTTGAGTCTACAGCGACTGTAATTTTTCCTTCTAAAACTTATTTTCTTGGTGGTATTGGTAAGTCTGGAGAACTTTTGGCCTAAGAGGCAATTTTTAAGAAGCGAATAGGCAGCGGTTGCCGACGTTTTCACCAAAGCCAAAAGTCCTGTGAGCATTCAGCTAATTGTCTGCTAATGTTTGAAGTAAAAAGAGAAAAAGGTAAGCGCTCTCTCAGAGCTGCAGTTTAGTTTTTCTGCAGGTGTGTGGTAAAGTTTACACCGTAGACTGCATGAAGATCTGCTTCAGGTGCCTTCAGAAAAAAGACTGGCCTTGAGGCATTTTCCTGCAGAGGTTTATTTTTACTTTAGAGCATAAGCGCTGTGAAAATATCTAAAAATATTGTCTCTTTCTTCTAATGTGGTACTTTGATGTTAATATTGCAGTGATTGACTGGAGCTCTCTGTCTCTTTCCTGTGCAGCCATATGCTACCTTGCATCATTTTCAGCCTTCCTCTATTTGAACTTTGCTGTTGCAGAGCTTTTGCTCCTCATGTACCATATACCTACACCTTTTATACCCTAGAAAAAAAATTTAAACCAAAATCAAAAACACCAGTATGATATGATGGTGACATTAATCCCAACCCAGGTACAAAAAAAAACAACCAACCAAAAAACAAAACAAAAAAAAAAAAACAGCAGAAGAAGCAGGTTTGAGTCAACTCCAGCTTTGGATGGATGGGAACATAATATCTGGGAGATGATGTTGTGGTCAGGACCATTGAAAAATGGGCGAAGCTCCCTTCTCAAGATCAGTTTTTATCTTATCTTATTTTGTTTTTGTCTTTTTTTTTAACTTGTTATCAAGGAAGCTGGAAGCCTTTCTCTGTCCTGGTGTGTGGGCTTGATGTCAGTGGTCTAGTTAGAAGCTGAAAACTGGCCTGATATCTAAAAATCATGATGATTGGATAATACCATTCCTTCCTGTGGTCATAGTGGGACACCACTTACTGGACTAGTGAACTTCAGCCTGGACAGCAGATAAATGTGTGTGTGTGTGTGTGTATACACACACACTTATATATACTGTATATATATATATATGTATATATATATATATATAAAATTAGCTTCTTTCCTATAAACAGCTCACAGACAGACAAGTTTGCAGCAGGGAGTTATCTTTCTGATCAGAAGTAAATAAGACACATTTATTATACTGTAATTTTCCCATTCATGCTGTTCAGAGGAAGCTCAGTCAGCAGCAAATCACAGAGCTGCTGCCTCTTGTTCCCTGAAACTTCCCACCTTATCACTCTACTCATCCGCATTAGGTACTTCGCCGTGATTATACTGTTTGATGGTGATTTTGTGAGCACTGAGACTGAGAATCCTCAGGTTCATCATTCATTCATTCATTCATTCATTTATTAAAGCTGTAACTTTTAACCCAAATACACACAAATGAAGAGCAAACTGTGGGGCCATGCTATAGACTCAATATTTTGCCCAAGGGGTTTTTAGGCAAAGTTGGGGAACAGACCCTTCTGATGAAGGGATGACCGATATATCTTGTGAATTAGGGGAGACCGGGGCTTGTTGTCACATGGGTAAGCTGCCACGTTGTAATGACTGCATCTCCTCCACCAGAAGGCCCAACAAAAAAGTGGAATACTAGCTTTCTGTCTTTACATGGTCATGTGTTATGTCCTGTCTGAGAGGAGAATAGCACATTGTGAGCTGAGGTGAGCACCTGTTAACCATTTGGCACAAGCCAAAGTAAAAAATATGAACTTGATATATTTCAAAATAAGCTACAGTCATACCTCAGTCATTGTTCTGTTCTATGCTAACTTTAAGCTAGAGGAAGCTTTAACATACATGGTAGTTTGGGGGAACAGGTCTCCATCAATTTGGGGTACATTGTCACATGTGACAATTCATTAAGGATGGGCCCATGAGAAATGTTTCACTGGCAAATAAGGCCACATATGCCATAACTGTGTTTTGGATGAGTTAAAAAAAAAAAAAAAACTAGGTAAAAAAAAAAAAAAGAAAGAAAAGGGTAAAACGGGCATTTGAGGCGGTCTGGACTTTAATCCAGTGCATGTTGCAAATTATTTTGAGGTAATGTTTGTCTAATGGCCATGTTGAATGACTTCTTCAAAGTTATTGATGAACACTGTTTGTGCCTGACTTCAGTGTTCAAAAAAAAAAAAAAAAAAAAAAAGGAACAATAGTAATTGTGTCCTTGTTTCATTAGCTGTAAAATCCAGTGAGGAGACAACTTACCCCATGCTGGGACAACATGTCACATTTTCACACTCTCCATCTAATTGCCTATAACTCTGCACTGACAAAAAAATATGAAAATAACATGAACAGAAAATATATACGTTAGTCTTTCATCTGGTTTATTATGGAGAGAATTTTTTTCTTTATCATTTAATCATTATTAGTATTATTTAATCAATTAGAATAGATTTGAAACGGAAAAAAAGGAGATTTGAGAGCAAAGAGGACTGATTCACAAGCAAAATGGTTGTATGTTTTTAATTACAAACCATTATTTTTTATTCAACTTGAAGAAATATGCTCTCTCATAATTTTTTTTCCAACTGCAGCCTGTTCTATTTTGATTTAAATAAATAAATAAATAAAAAGATTGCTCTTTTGCTCTCAAATCTCTTATTTGGTTTTAAATGTAATTTATTTGATTGGGGGAAAAAAATGGAACAAAATTCTCCTCATAGGTAGGAAACACAGTTTTATTTTTTTCCTGTATTGATTCCAAGAAATATATCAAAATGTAAAAAGTGTGACAACTAGTCCTGGTCTCCCCTACAGCAATTTAAAGTTATTATTCTACTGTAAGCCTGCAATCTAAAACCGAATTAGACATTTTTATACAATTATTCATTAATCCAACTTCAATTAAAAACTTGGCATTCAGACTTGTTTGCTGCCTTGATCCACTCTTTTACATACTATAATTGCAGTATGTTGGTTTTCATAGCCTCCTCAATCTAACAAGTAATAATTGGTTGTGGATGTGCACACGGCAAATACCTGTTCTTGTTACAGTTTGCATATGGAGGTAGTAAGAGATGTGCTGCACATGCACATAACAGATGAAGGCTGTGGACAAGTCCACATGGTCAGAACAAATTGCAGTGTACAGTAGTCTGCAGAGAGCCTCGTGCATGATTGCAACATTTAAAACATGAGCACCACATCAGCCTGGTAACTAATCTGCACTGCTGCAGGTGGCTGACTGTACACTTGCCTCTGAGTTGTTGAAAAGTTGTCCTGAAAAGATTTTTTTTTACCCTCCCCACCTACTGTGCACATGTTTCCAAGTTAGCAGCTGCAGTATTCTCCACTCGGCCTCCAGAGGATTACGTAGCGGACCACAGTTACGTAGTCCGCATTCTTCAGCCCAGAAAGTCTTTGCCACCTCATGAGACAGTAATAGCTTTTAGTTCTGCAAATTCCTTATCTAACACAAACCATTTATTGCTCCTGCAATCCCCAAATCAGACATTCAGTTTTCTAAATCTGATGAAGGGTTTTCATGTGTATTTTTAAGCTCAAAAAGTGAAAAAGAAGAGAAAAACATAAAAGTGTAAGGTCTTACAAGCAATGAAACAATGAATGAAAAACAGTTAAAAGAACAAAAATAAACAATAGCCCCTGTCCTAAAGCACATGAGTCCAAAACACATAAAGAAAACTAAATAAGAGATGTATGTAAATGTGGCAACACACCCCGATCCATCATGACATCACTACCACTGACAGATAATGAGAATAATTCCCCCCGTCTTCTTACAGTCAGTGTTGTGCTGAGAAACTGCATCCTGGCTTTCACATGGATGTTTTTATGACCGGTCTGATGTGGTCTGATTGGATCTGATGGGTCTGATGTGGTCTGATTGGATCTGATGGGTCTGATGTGGTCTGTGGTAAACAATCTCCATCCACATGAAACCTGGGCCATAACTCGCAGGGCCCAAAGGACCTGTGCCAGTACTGGACAACCTAAGACAGATGTTCAAAGGGTTCTTTGATCAGGAACGAACCGGTTTGGGGCTACGTAGGTGGCAGAATGAAGCTTGTGACACACTCCGCAAGAAGTGAGAACCTTCTTCTTGTTCTTGAGAACACGAGAACAAAATGACGTCATTCTGTTCTCGCTGTCGTGACTGAGGATGTCTTGTGGCGTGTTCTCGACACTTTGGCCGACTCTAAGAAGTATTGTGTGATTGTTCGGACATTTGAGGTGGGCAGGGTTAACGCAGACACACTTGAAGCAGAGTTGTTACTTCCATTTTTCTGCAGATGCGAGGTTGAACGGACAGTTTTAATAAACAGCTGATCGAAGTGGTGAGAAAGTACAAAAATGTATAGGACACATGTGGCATTTAAATACACGGACACCACTGCGTGCACAACCCCGCCCTGCCATCTGACGAAGTTTGTTGTAAATGTACAACCACTGGATGAACAAGGCCGCCTCCCCACCACGCCCGGTTGTGGACAAAGCTTCTCGTGGACTATTGTCTAGATGAAAACAAACTTTTTTTGTTCTTGCAGCCTCGAGAACAAAAACAATGTTCTCGCTTCTCTGTAACAAGCTTTAGGCAGGTGTTCATGATGTTCTGTCTGATCTTTGCTTTCCTACTGAATTATTTAGGTATTCAGGATCCACACGGACACAAAAGAAGTTTATCATTAAATAGCTTTCTGACCAGCTGGGCTTATTCCTGAACATAATTTTGAACCAGTTGGCAAATTCACAGCCAAAAAGATGTTGGTTTGGAACCTGATTAATCAGATCTCAACTACTGGAAACAAAAGGAGTGGTTCTGGTGAACCGCGGTATCATGGGTGGACAAAGGATGGATCCACGTGAACACCAGACTACCGGATAAGTCGTCATGTTTCAGTAAAGTTAAAAACCAGACAATTTGGGCGGTGATTAGCTCAGTTGGTTGAGCAGCCGCCCCATGAACAGAGGCTACAGTTCCTCAGCGCAGTCGCCCCGGCCCCCTTTCAATTCCCCGCCCCAGTCCCTTTTCCCATGTTGCTCTCCACTCTCTCTGCCCCTTCCTCCATACCTTCATATAAAGGCGCCCCCATTTTAAATGTATATTTTACGGAAAACTACTGGCAGCTGTGGTTGCCAGAATTTTACCGTAAAACATATGGTAACCATGTATAAGGCATTGTGGTATGGCTTTATAGAACTGTGAATTACAAGGTTAAATATAGTGTTATTTACAGTAAATTACTATTAGAATATTAATACATCATAAACCAATTTACAGGAATGTTCTGTAAAAATAATGTAGAATGTAAACTATTTTGCAGTTAACTACAGAAATAAATATGTTGACCATGTATGAGTTTCTACGGTATGCTTTTATACAAAACTGTAAATTTCATGGTTGAAAACTGTTTTATTTAGGGTAAATAACTATATAAAATATAGTAAAATAGGGAGCAGGATTTGAACCACCGATCCTTCAATCATTGAACATCCTGCTTTGTACAAAAGTGATGACGCTGTATATGTTGCTCAGGCCCTTCCTGGTGATGTCA
This sequence comes from Atherinomorus stipes, assembly GCA_023101725.1. Taxonomy (NCBI): domain Eukaryota; kingdom Metazoa; phylum Chordata; class Actinopteri; order Atheriniformes; family Atherinidae; genus Atherinomorus; species Atherinomorus stipes. Next base: position 46,215 of record JALJCO010007645.1, on the reverse strand, counting down.
ATGTTTGAATTATATTTCACCTTATCACCACATTTATTACACAAATGTGTGCTTTCCACATAACACTAATAATTATTTATCAGTTCTTAACTTACGTGGTATACTTTTTTTTTATTTCAAACATGTTTTACTATATTTTTAACATCTTATTTCTGTTTAAAGTGTTCTTACTAACTTGTAAATGGTTTTATACCAAAAATTTAAAAGTACTCATCAGCTAAATCTGTGATTTAAACAGCATAATACAGTTAATTTTGGTGTGATTACATATTTGTGACAAGTATTTCCCCGTTAATCTTACCACACTTTTACATTTTCCACAGCAAATTGTGTCTTTTTTACATATTGTTACAATAAAAGGTACAGTTCAACACCATTTCTTAATTTACAGTAATTACATGTGTATTATACACTAGTATATCAATTTTACAGTTTTTTACTGTTGGTATTTAACAGTCGTTTACTCTAAATTTCACAAACCTTTCTTACAGTGTGGCTGCGATAGTGTTCACACGAGCTGTGCACTGTGTGTCAGTGAAGTAAAAAGATAATGAATATCAAACCCCAGACCAAACAATTACTAATCTTCAAAAAGGGGTGAAGGGATACCACAATAGAAGAAAACGGACGTTTGTGGAGCTGGAGGTGATATCAGGTGTCCATGTTTCCAGTCACCACAGCTATGGCCTGTGCATTGATGTCCAGCGGATGGCGTGTGATCGGTCGCGTAAAGCAGAACTTAACTGCAACGTGATTCAACGTCCTGGAAGGAAAAGTGTGCCTTCTCAGCCTCGGGATATTGCATGGCAACAGTGACTCCAGGAATGTGCAGAATATGTCACTGTGCTGTCAGAAACAGTTTAACATCAGAAAGTTGCATAGTGTTACTTTAAATTCTTTAATTCTTACTCCAGAAAGCCAGAAAAAGGTCTCCTAACTCCTTGAAAATTGACAACAGACATGTTTTTGTTTTTCTAAATATTCATCTGTGCACAGGGCTCAACCAGCATGCACCACTGCACAGTTCTGAGGATGATCCTGTCTGAGCGTAATACCCAGCTTGCTGCCTTAATGTTTAAACATGCTCTTTGCGTGTGTTACTGTTTCAGATTTAGTTAATTATATCACTTTGTCTCACGTAACTTTGGATAATATCAACGAGAAATCACAGATATGCCAATGAAATATTAATAATCACATGTATTGCACTTGCTGCAGTGCAGATCTGGACTGGTCTCCCTCAGCTGACTCTGTACTTAGTAACCTTTAAGTGGCTGTTATGGGCATATCGACAAATTCTAGTTAGATCTCCTAATTTCAGGTGCAGCACAAATTAACTGTGTAATGTGGAAATGCCAAGCAGCTCCCGAGACCCTCCTGTCTCCCGTGTACATGCTGCTTGTTTGCTAACAACAGGGATGAAGTTCCACTTAGCAGGACCAAACTCCAAAGTCTATTAACTTATTGAGATTAAAAGCCTGATGCCTCCCCCTCCCCCCTCCTCCTTCTGCTGACCGGGATTGCACCTCCAGAGTAGAAAGGTGATTGATGAGATCCATCAGGCGGCTTGGAATCTCCTCTCTCATTAGACTCCTTATGCATCTAAGCTGCTTCGACTCACACTGGGAGAGCAAAGGGAGGGGGGGATGGGCGCTAAAGGTGCATCCTTCCTCTGACTTTTCACAAGATAAGTTCTCTAACAAAAACATTTTACCCCGCACATTAATCCCTCAGAAATTAATTTACCATTATACCTTCTCAGTGGAAAAAAAAGAAGAGTTTTTAATTGAAAATTGTGATTTCCACTCCCTAATTTTCATGCTTAGTGAGCTTTCTCTCTTTTGACTCACTCGTGGGACTGCTTGGAAATTAATGCCCCTGAGGGAGGAGGTGTTTGGACAGACAGGGTGGATCCCATCATCGACCACTGCGGCTCTCTTGAGGAGGATACGCTGGAGAGGCCAAGAGGGAAGTAAAGAACAGTATATGCATACCCCGAACAGACGTGCTCAATCACATTAATGCAAGGGCAGCACATTATTATGTACTAATTGCCAACGGATAGTAGTGTTACTATAATGCGCTGGTGATTGCATCGCTGCAAACCAAGTGGGGTCCATCCCGCTCAAATAAATAACCTCACTGGACCTGACGATAACTAAGATAAATGGTCTGAACCTGAGCCTTCTATTGAGTTTGTGCTGCAGCTGTTTCATGTTAACTTTTATGCCACATTTCCTTTCAGTTCTCAGACAGCACATTTGATAAATTAGCCAAAAATAAAGTGGGTCAAAGAGGAAAAATCACAAATTACACTTAGGAAGAAGTGTGTAAATCTACATGACCACTCACTAACCACCCCCCTCCATTAACACTGTAGCTTTGCTTCTTGGACTTTAATAGGATGAGCGAGTGTGCATGAGGTGAAGGGTAATACACAGCAGAATCCAGCTGCAGTGGTATGTTCTGCTAACCAAGACGAACCCAACCCTGAGTGACTTACTCAGCCAACAGTCAGCACATCATTATTATTTTGTGAGGTCATGGGTGAAGTTAAATAAAAGCCGTCCCCGCCCCCGACAGCAGTGTAGAAGCCAGTCCTGTAATTTTAGTAGTGTGTCTCACTCTTTGTTGGATTTAGGAGAATTTGACACTCCTGGTCTTGTTACCTGAGATTTGAACCCAGGTGTTCGGCCCTCAAACCCTTTTGTCATGTTATGTTGAAACTGACACGCAGTTTAAGAATGTGAGCAGCAATCTGTCCTCGCAGTGAGACAGGAATGTCTGTTATTGGCCAAATAGAGCTGTACTGCAGTTACTGTGTACTTCTCTTTATAAAAGAGACTACAAAGTCCTAGTTTGCACCACCCCATGGATGCAGTTTCTTTATACACACTGGCCACTTTATCAAGTCTGCCTTCTAGTACCGGGTTGGACCCCTTTTCCTTCCAGAATGGCCTCCATTCTTGGTGTAAAAGATGCAACAAGGTGTTGGAAACATTCCTCAGAGATTTTGCTCCATATTGACATGACAGCATCACACAGTTGCTGCATCCATGATGAGAATCTCCCGTTCCACCACATCCCAAAGCTGCTCTGTTGGATTCAGATCTGGTGACTGTGGAGGCCACTGGAGGACAGTGAACTCATTGTCATGTTCCAGAAAGCAGTTGGAGATGATGTGAGCTTTGTGACATGGTGCATTATCCTGCTGGAAGTAGCATCAGAAGATGCTCCACTGTGGTCATAAAGGGATGGACATGGTCAGCAATAATACTCAGGTAGGCTGTGGTGGTTAAACCGCCACGTTGGTACTAAGGGGCCCAAACTGGGCCAAGAAAATCTGCCCCACACCATTACACCAGCAAAAGCCCGAAGCCTTGATCCAAGACAAGATGGATCCATGTGGACAAAAATCCGCTCCAACCGCCGCCAACATTTTGAAAAGTATCCCATGTACGGGTCAGACATGTTTAATCTATCTTTTTATAATTAAAACCATCTTCTGATTTTAAATGAGATGTAAACTCAAAGCTGGTGCCGTTTTTCCTGCCAGCATGGCAGCATAATCAGGGGGGGAGCTACGGAGGTGGCCACACTCCACTGGCCACCCCCATGCCTTAACTAAAAAAAAAAAATAATAATAACTGGGAGGCACTCAAGCAGTTACAAAGACCCCAAACTGTTTCCAAACCACTGTCCCTTCTTACACGAACTACCCCATACAGTTGGAATTTATATATACAGTATATACATATATATACATATATGTGTGCTCTGAGGTCTCTACTTATGCTCACCTGTATGTGAGTAATTGTCTCAGCCTGGCCGCAGTGAAAAATTTCTGGCTCCGCCACTGAGTGTAACACAGCGAGTCACATGACGTCCGGTATCGGGGACTGTCAAAAGCAAGTATTTAACAAGTATGAGCACATCAATATAGGCCAGTTTTGGAGTAAGTACAGACACTGTCATTGGTATCAACATTCCCAGTACTAATACTAAACTGGTAAATTGCTTTAATGCTTGGTGTTGTAGACTTAGCGAGGTGTTAGAAACATGCCTTTGGATCACAAGGCAGGATGGATCCAAGCTTTCATGATGTTTTCACCAAATTCTGAGCCTAGCATCTGTATATGGAGCTGAAATGGAGACTCATCAGACCAGCAACGTTTCTCCATCTTCTATTGTGCAGTTTTGGGAGTGTGTGTGGATGGTCTTCTGTTACATTCTGGTCCAGACAACTGCTGCTCGCTGGATATTTTCTCTTCTTCAGACCATTCTCTGGAAACTCTAGAGATGGTTGTGTGAAAATCGCAGTAATACTCAGACCAACAAGCATGCCACATTCAAAGTCACTGAAATCTCCTTTCTTCCTCGTTCTGATGCTCAGTTTGAACCTCGTCTTCATCATGTCTACATTACTATATGTGTTTAGTGTCTGGCATGTGATTGGCTGATCAGACACTTGTGTTAACATGAGCAGGTGTACCTTATAAAGTGGCCAGTAAGTGTATCTTCAGATTCACTAACATTTAACCTTTAAAAATCCATATTTAACAGCCTTTTTTAGGGTTATGTTAATGGAGTCAAGTGTCAACATTTATAAACAACGCAAGCGCTGACGGCAGCTTATTCATACAGTCGTCTGTTACTGATAAAATCTGCCTGCGATGCTCGTCATGTCAGTCCGCCAAACTGCCAGCTGCCGAGTCAGAATAACCTGCTTTTGTCTACCTCTCTCTGCTTCTAATATTTAATTCAAGAGATAAATCCACCCTGTTATCCTTCTAAAATGCATGGCTGCGGTGAGAGAATGGAAAGCTTGACAGGCGCACCAACAGTATCTTGGCGAATGGTCCGTTGTGGCAACGTGTGCGTCCTTGTGGGAGAGTGCAAGACAGTGCATGTGAGTGGGAAAACAGAGGAAGCATTGTGTGGAGCGGTCTGTGCGTCACAGACACAGGAAGAGAGAGAGTTTGCCTGTGCAGGGTGGGGTTTTGGTCATCTGCCATCCGATAAGATATCCTGACAAGGCAATCAGAGAGAAACAAATTCTGCAGCCACACGGGTTCAACTCTCTCGTTCTTCACCCTGATGAGGTTTTGAAAAATGGAGCGCAGTTGAAATTGGTTTTGTATGAGGGGCTTCAGATCTGTCTCTTGTCAGGATTATTGCCACCTGTCTTCATTGGCTGCAAAGGTCTGTTAATTAATCTGCCTCTCCGTCTTAGTGGCCAGATAGGACGGAGCGAACAGCAAGCTGTCTTCTTCTCAGCACCCATGTGTCAGACCTTATGCGAATAAGAGCGTGTCTGAGTGAGGATAAGACTGCTGAGATGTAAAGCAGCATCATTAAAAACTACATCTTACCCTTTTTTTTAAATTAAAGAGGATTTAAATGCATATTTGATTTAATTTAGTTGATGAAGGGCTGTGAGAAATGTTCTTTGACTGACAGTAAAATCCCTTCTGATCAGTGAAGCTGCAAATTGAGCTCTTTATAGCTTTTCTCCTGTTTTAATGTTAACAGCTGCAAAAAATAAACATTTCTGCAACTGGTTTCTAATAGAAAGGTGACCCTGATATCAGTAGATTTGAGCGAGAGCCTGCAGCTAAGAGCGGCAGCATGTGATGCAGCATTGATGGATGGACATGGATAGATTAATATGGGTCCTGGATCACCATGCCAAGCTTATCAGAGTTAGAGTGTTATTACACAACCATCAGCTGTGTCGCTGTAAATGAGCAGGAGAGTTTAGATGGATTTACAAGGCTGGGATGCTGCAAGACTGGAGGCAGGAGAGGGGAAAAAACATAACACAGCCCAGTCCACTGATCGCTGTTGTTGCATTTGGGCCGATCATGATCCCACAAGAACATGGTATTGGCTCCGGCCCTGCAAAGTGTCAAAGTGATCAAGTGTTCGCTGGGGTTGTCTGCACCTGTGCATTCCTTTAAGTGTGTGGATCCTTCGCATTTCTTTAAGTGAAGTTTGAACTTGGCCTGCTGTCTGCAGTCCAGGCGTACCCAGACTTGCCCTGAATGAAATGGGTTTGTATTGTACACACACTCCTGTCACTCTCCACTGTTCCTTTGGTATGTAAACCGCCAGCGTCGCACCGTTGCCGTGCACCGTGTTTGCATGTCTACTTGCAGTGCAGGTGCAGTCTGAGACGCAGGACTGAACCAAGTTGTGGCACGCAAATGATTAGAAATAACAACACTCGCTTGTCCTGAGATGCGTGGAGATTTTTCTTAATGTTCCAAGTCTGAACAAAGAAAACAATCAGATAATGCTTTCCCTCTGAATGCACGCCAAAATACCCTTAATCAGCAGCACTTTTATATATGTTTGATTAAACCAAATATGAGCTGTTGTATCTCTGAGGGCTTCCTTTCATGTGAAGAATACTTTTTCATTTAGCAGATGCTTGTATGCAGAACAGTGCTGTTGCCGCCCACAGGTATAATCAAGCAGAAAATTAATAATCCTTCTGCAGGACCACAATAAATCATCACGCTTTGGACAATTAATAATGGAGGCGAAGCTCAGGATGTCTGATTACAATAGTTACGATGCATATCATCAAGATTTAAATTTCACATTTCACAATGGGATTTCAGACACCGGTGCACATTACTGATGTTTAAATTTGGGCAGTTCAGGGTCTCATGAGGGATGGTGTGTGTCTCCATCTGGGACTCTGTGACCAAACTGCAGGAGAAAAATTACAGCAGAGCTAGTTTGTTCCAAGATGTTTGCATTGGAGACACAGCAGGAGCAGCATAGGTGCTTCGCTACTGCTTCAATAAACTAAACAGATTATTTGTTGATATGTGTTTGTTTTCTTTTACTTTGTTGTATTTACTTTTTTTGTTTTTTTGTTGTTTGTTTGTTTGCTTTTTACTATTTTTTCTGGAGGAATATAGTATAAATTTTCCCGGCTTAAGTGCGACTGATCCTAAAAAATCAGATTTTCCCCTCAGATTTCATTAACCCTCCAAATTCCATGCCTTGTTTTGTTGTTTTTGTCTTTTTTGTGTGTTGTTTGTTTGTTTTCGTTTTGTGTGTATTATGCAAAATTGCATGAATTTGAACCTTTAATCCCAGTCAACATCCAGACATCATGTACCAGGAAGCCTCAGTTGTCAGATTATGAGGCTAAAATGATGTAAAATGAAGTTATCAACAGATATAGAACCATGAAGGCCAACCAGGACAAGAAAATAGAATCTATTATTAAAAGTAACATGTAGAAATAACACACAGATCAACAGTGACCTTTTCTCATCTGCATATCATTCTCTCAAGTCTTGGCTTTCAGGAGAAAAATATTTGCATTGAAACAAACACAACAGAAACTATTCCACTCATTTCCAGTTATTTATGCTACAATTTACCTACTATCCTCACAAAACCAACTCCAACTCAGCTGCTTTTTGGTGCCACTGTGCATCAGAAAGGTCTTCTTTGCTTTATTTCAGACATATTTTTGGCCTTTTCAGAGACAAATAGAAGTCAAGGTTTGAATAGTTTTGTATTTTTTTCTATTAGTTTCAGTTTTTATTTAGTTTTGACTTTTTGCTTTTCATTTTAGTTTGTTTTAGTTATTTTTTTTTAACAGGCTTGCTAGTTTTTTTTTTTATTTTTATTAAATGCTTATTTTAGTTTAGTTTTTATTTGTTTGAGTGTTAGCGTTAGTTTTTGGATTATAGGTATTTGTTTGGTGTGACATACAAAATCATCAGAAAGTCACTCAGAGTAAATTATGAGAGCAAAGTAAATACATTAAATAGAAATAGATTTCATATCAACCCAAAAGGCTTATGTATTAAACAAATTTACAAAGAGTAAAACTAAGGATGTTTTTGCAATTATTTTTGTTCGTTTTGGTTAATTTTCTAAAGACACGATACAGTTTCAGTTAGTTATATATATATATATATATATATATATTTTTTTTTTTATGTATTTTTATTTTTATTTCAGTCAATGAAAATGCTTTTACAATTTTATTTTTCTTTCTTTCTTTTTTTTTTGTTAGTTTTAGTTAACAATAAAGACCTTGATAGAAGTTTTTGCTTACTTGTTGATCTTTGGCTGCTCCTGATTGGACATTACCATCAGTTTAAGCTCTCTGATTGGTGGAGAGTTGACAGGAAGTGTCTTCATCATCATTTCCAGGTCTAAATGAAGGTCTCTTCGCAACATAGTAGATAATAAACTTTTTAGGATTAAAATGTGATAAATAAAGGTGTTACAGAGGTTGGCTGCGGATAGGGTAAACTGGGTTCACCTGCGTGGCACAAAGGTTAAACCCCATTAATATAGTATTTTTTCTTTTTGCTTTCTGTTTTCTGCATTTTTTTCTTTTTTTTTTTTAAATCATGGGTCATTGTGCATTTACTGCATAGAATCTCTGAATAAACACTACATTTTCTGGCTGGATTGTAAACCTCCTGGATGGGATAGAAATGTCTAGAAAACTTTTGCAGATCATCTAAAGAATGAACCATCACAATTTACCCCACAGACAGGGCCGTTGCAACAAGGCAAGCAAACCAAGCAACTGCCTTGGGCCCCGAGCTGGACTGGGGCCCCAAGACACCATGGGGGTGTCTGGCCACCCCCACGCCTTAACCGAGCGGCACTCAGGCAATTACAGAGACCCCAAGCTGCTTCCAAACCATTTTTCTTCTTATTTTAGACAAAAACTACCTCATATAGTTGGAATTTTTAAGATCGGACATGCAGAAGTTGAAAATCCCACTTTTAAGCTTTTCTTGCTGAGATATTGTGAATGGGAAAACAAAACTAATGCTTCCCAGGGGAGACCCAAAACTGCTTCCAAAACCATATTACCTTCTTATTTTACACACAAACTACCCCATACAGTTGGAATTTTTAAACTCGGACATGCAGAAGTTGAAAATCCCACTTTTATTCCACTTGCAACTGACAGTTGTCAGCCAGCGGTGGAGGGTCAATGACAGGGTCCGTTTGGACACGTGTCCATTCCCATTACGCAGCGTCCATCAGAGTGTGTTCCCCCTGCTATGACCGACCATTTATTAAAAATGTTCTATAATCAAAATACTGTAGTTCAGCTTTATTTGCTGATTTATGGCTAAATTTGTTTAATTTGCTTCTTGATCATTTATGGAAGAAAGCAGTTTCTATCACTGTCACAGACAACAATAATGAAAAAATAAACACCCTCATATGTCCCAAGCGTGACTTGTAAACATCCTGTTAGACCATTTTTCCAGCTCCTTTTCAAACCAGGTGTGCAGACATCTGACACCCTGCAAGGCCGAGCTCCCCTCAGTTTTGACATTCAGCTTTTCAAGCATCAAAGAAGAAAACAAGAAAAAAAAAAATCCCAGGTTCAATACCTGAGCAGGGTAGTCGGCTCATTGAGTGGACATAAAACTTCCTCCACCTGACATGTGGTGGGAAAAGGATTAGTTACACACACTCAGCCTTGGCTGACTCACAGTTTGTGGAATCACAAAGTAATCTGGAGGCACAGTCACTTAGGAGGCAGCTTGATGATCCCAGACCAGTGATTTATTCATCTTAGGCACGTTGCGCGGCTGTAAGAATTTGTCAAGTTAGAATCCTAATTAAAACTGTTAATCACAGATTCCTGTTTGTTCAGCACTCGAGTGAGATGAAAAATGTGATCAAATTATTCACTGCTCCCTTTCAGACAGGTAGGCCTGCATGGCCCCGGGTAACAATGTGCACAGAAAGTTTCTCGTCTTCTCCACTTAAGAATTAGTCCCATTTTTCTAATTTCTTTGACATACATCAAAATTATTGGATACATTTACAATTTAACCATCTGTTCAGGACAAGCTGAGACCCTCAGAAAATATGCGGGAAGCAATGAGAAGTAGGGAGTGGAGCGGATCACTGAAGGTTAACACTGTAGCTACATTGCACCACAGAAATGTCACTAAAATATGACTGCTTCTAGTCTTGTCAAGGGTTTTTCAGAGGATGTCAGAATCAAAGAATGTGTACTCACCATTAAACCAAAACACAGCCGTCAAACAGGGGAGAAAAACCCAAATATTTTTAAAGCTTCAGTTACAGGAATAAATCACTGGAAGCATCAGGGAGTCAGGAGCTGAGTAACACAAATGGTTATACTGCTGCCTGCTGTGAGGATCCTATTAAAAACAACGTGGACGCCAGCAGGAGGTCAATCTAAAGACCAGCAGTGGACCCCTTTGATCCAGAAACCGTCTGATAACAACTTCAAAAATGTCTGACATGCTGCATCAGTCTGACATGTGACTGAACTGTTCCGAACTGTTCAACGTAGATGGATGCATGTCTTAATTGTTAAGAAAAATCTCATCCATCAATACTCAATAGTACAGTGTCAAAGTGATTTTCAATACAGGAGAATCACTTTACCAACTCTTTCCTCATCTCTACTGAATCATTTACTGGCTCGTCTGTGCTACCACTGGTTAACAAACCACTTAAATGCACTTGTATGAATATGTCAAGACAAAAGTTGTATTTTCTGAGGAAAAGCAGCAGCTTGTGTTTCTTGTTTCAGCTCAGATATCCATTTGCCTGGTGGACCATTAGTATTTTCTGCCCTGCTATGAGCTGTGAATAAACAGAAACACTGAGTATGGAGCAAAGAGTAGCCCGGCTCCACTCACAACACAAACCAATCATGTGGTAGCTTCCAGTACGTAGCCCTGCCCCACTCACAATACAAACCAATCATCACAGTAGACTCCCCAGTGTGTAGCCCGGTCCCAATCACAACACAAACCAATCACACTGTGTAGCTTCCAGTACGTAGCCCTGCCCCACTCACAATACAAACCAATCACACAGTAGATCCCAGTACGTAGCCTGGCCCCAATCACAACACAAGCTAATCACACAGCAGCTCCAAGTACTTAGCCCGGCCCCACCCTGAGCACAACCAGTAAGGATGAATTGCCCAATCCTTGTTGGGATGAGTTTCTGCATTAAATGAAGGAGTTGAAGGGAGCATTCACACCAGGACTTGGTTCAGCTGGGGGGAGAATTCTGGAAAAGTTCGGACCTGCTTTTGGTTTGGTTTGCTTTCACACTAGAGTTTACTGTAGTTAACCAAATTCCCTGAACAACATCACACACAACTGCTCACTAGGGGCAATAATCTCTGAAACAACCAAAACTAAGCAGAACAAAGAAGAATGTCTGGCTCACTGATTGACCACAACCAAAAATGACTCATTCACCACAAGTAAACAATGGAACAACACTAGGGATGGGCGATATGGACTAAAAAATGTATCATGATAATTTCTGATTTTCATCAACAACTTGTTTCATCACCATAATTGTTTGTGTTATAAATCTATCTCTACATTCTGTCTTGAGAACCCTAAAACAATACTAGAAGCCACTAAATTACATCAATTAAGTTCAAGTTGTACGCCGGCCTATGCTGCAAAACTGTAGTGACACCAACCAAATAACTCTGAAATATGGGAACAAATTTGACATTTATTCAAATGGTGCAAACATAAAAAAAAAAAAAATCACCATATAAATAACTGTAAATGCAAGCTGATAAATTTAAATGGATTTATCGTTTTTTTATTGTAAGATGAGAAATTATTACCATGGGGAATATCCTCGATGATATATCGCGCACATGATAATATATCGCCTATCCCAAACAATACAAAAAAATTTGTATTAGGTGGTTTTCACTTGAATCTGTCCAGTATGAGAGGGAGCAAGTTATCCAGCATGTTGTGCTGTAATGTACTTTACTTTCTGTATTTGGTTCACTGGATGGTTCGTTTGCTTTCACACTGCAAGTGAACTGCACCTGAGTTCCCTTGTAAATGAACTGAGACCCTAGGTTTCCAACCAAACCAGAGGTCCGCAGTGTAAATAACCATTCACACTGCACCAATTAGACTGTACTATCCATGGAGGTGGACCAGGGTTTGTTTAAAGCGGACCAAACAGTGCTTGTGTGAATGTACTCTAGTATTGTAAGGTTTTATTCACAAGTAATGTTGAACAGAGGAGACTGACAGGTGGGTTTGAGCAGGTGCATACATCAGATAACAAAGTATTGAGGAGAGAGTAACAAGGGAGCTGTCGAAGTGCAAGTCAGTCTGCATTCCAACCCTCACCTTTGGTCATGAGCTGTGTAGCAACCAAAAGATAAGACTACAAATGCAAGCAGTGGAAATGAGCCTCCTCTGAAAGGTTCCTGGGCTCACCATTTGGAATCGAGCGAGGAACTCAGTTATCATAGGGTAGTCATGCTCCTCTGTATCATCAGAAATCAACTGAAATGGCTCAGGTATCTGGTATCTGGTCAGGATGTGCTTTGGACATCTCCACATTAATGTGTTTTGGATTGTTCTACCAATAGTCCTCGGGGCAGACCCAGAACTTGGAGAGAAGATTATCTCTCTTGGCTTCGGAGGAGGTGGATGGGGAAGGGAAGTCTGCTTAGATTGTTGACCCCCAAACCCAGTAATGGATAATCAGTAGAAAATAGATGGATGGACTCTTCCTGCTGTATTGTCAGGTAATTAAAATGTGTTTTTGTTGTGTCTCAGGTCTAATTAGTCTAAAGAATCCAGCGCATACACTTGATGACAGCACATCTACAGATTGTTAATATATACAGTTTTCATTGTATATTTACAGTGAAGTTTCAAACTCATCTCAAGTACATAAATGAGTAGCATTAAAATTAATGGTAAATTCTAATTAGGTGGTAATACTCTCTTGACACTTAAAATAATAAGGAACATGACTGCTTACACTGTGTAAAGAGGATCATTTTCAGTAGATTTAACATTCTGCCTTGGGGAAATGTACTATTTGCTGTAAAACAAAACCAGTTTGGGGATAGAAATTGAACATGTCTAAATCCATACATCTACACTCTCAACATACCTGGCACAAGGATTTGAACAGGTGACAAAATTCAAACTTGAGCATGTCTTAAATCACCACATCAAGATCCTCCTCCGAGCAAACTGCTGTTGGAAACTCTCCAGGGACTCCGCTTTGGGATACTCCTGGCAAGTGTGGGTAAAAGTGAGGAATGTGGGAAGATGGGAGGAGCTGTGGATTAATTAGCCTACTTCCTTCAGTTTGACATCCCACTTCTTCCACATTCAGCAATGAAGCAACTTCAAAACTTTACAAGTAAAGGCACATTTGAGGAAACACTCATCAGCACTCCTGAACATCATTAGTGAAGTCAGTCTCATGCAGTTTAGGGCATGACAGGACTTGTGAGGTCCACTGAACACCTGTGATAAGATATATAGCATTACTCAGATAAATGCATGTAATATAGCAACATTATTTTCTACCAATCATCCTCTAAAATCCTTCCAGTGAAATGTAAATCTTCACAAAAAGGCTATCATTGTCATGACAAGAAGCTATCGATCATAGTGCACAGTAGAAACATGTAGATACACCGTCTCGCCTACTCATATACTTGAGTGAAGGCCTTTTGTTTCTCTGGAAAAGCTTGTTAGGCTTATAAACAGTCTCACAGCAGTTTGTTAAACTGCCATAACATCAGTGATAATCAATTTTAACAGAAAATAGAACAAATATTTAAAGGCTTACAGGGGACTATGAAGGAGTGACTGAACGGTTGTCAGGGAGGATTAAGGGGCAAACTCCACTGGAAAAGAGTGAAGCCTGGAAGTTAAGTTGAATAATTGTAGTTCTCTCTTCCTCTACTAGGGGCTGGCTCCAAAACATTGCAAATCCCCATAGACTCCCATGTTAAAAAGACTAACTTCACAGCAGAAATCAACATTTTTACAGTAGAAATAAACATGTTTACAGCCTGGTTCAAAAAATCGTTTTAGCTTTAAAAGGTCAAGTTTACCTTTATGTCAACTGTGAGGGGGTAATTTTTTTTCCAACTTATCCGTTAAGATGTTATCTAATATTGAAATACACATAATTAGGGGCGCATCCTTTTGATTGACAGGCAGCAGGCCAGGTGCCAATTTTAGGCTAATAGTTAGGCTAATAGTTAGCTTCTTGCTTGTTCCCAGGAAGGCCTCAGCCTGTAGCAGAGCTGCAGAATAGTGGTTTTTAGCTAGTTCACAGCAAGTTTAAGCGTGTCTTACCTATAGACCATCCATCTTTCGTTTGTTTCTGTTCTCTTTGGATTAACTCGGTTAGCATTAGCTTGGCTGTCAATCATTTTTCCCGCGGCTCGGGATGGCCTTGCTTTGCCCATATTAGTATTTTCCGTGAGTGACAAAACAAGCGATGAGGCAAGATGGCAATGGTGGGGCACGCCCAGCCGGCTTCACTTTTCCCTCTTCAGACGTGACCGGATACAACGTCCATTTTCTTTAGTCTTTGGAGACCATACACAAATTTGTCCACCACCCACTTAACCTTAGTCTAAACCAAAGACTGTAGAAAATATGGACGTAGTATCCGGTCTCGCCTAAATAAAGAGAAACGTGAAGCCAGTTGGGCGTGTCCCACCGTTGCCATCTTGCCATGTCACGTGTGTCGTCACTCCCGGAAAATACTAAAATGGGTACAGCATGGCTGCGGGGCAAATGATTGACAGCTGACGTACTCTGGGCTAAACGCTAACCGAGCTAACTCGAAACTAACAAGAGCTAACAAAGATAAGCCTCCTAAGCAGCGGGGTAAAGGTAAGACACGCTTAGACTTGCTATTCGCTGACTAAAAACCGCCGTTGTGCTACTCTGCTACAAACTGAGACCTTACTGAGAGCAAACAAGGAGCTAACTAGGAGCCACCGGTCGGCAGGTCGGGCTTCCGGTCTGCCGCATGTCAATCAAAAGGACACGTCCTTAATTATAAGTAATTTCAAGATTAAATAACATCTAAATGAATGAGTTAAAAAATTCGACCCCCTCACAGTTGACATGAAGGTAAACTTGACCTATTAAACCTAAAATGATTTTTTGAACCAGGCTGTAAATATGTGTATTTCTGCTGTGAAGTTGGCCTTTTTAACATGTCTTGCAGCCAGCCCCGAGCGCATGAAGGGAGAACTACAAAAAATTAATTCTTCCGCGTAGACTCATAGTTGGCCACCAGAGATTGCTGCTTGGTCTAAACCCTTGTTATGTTTTTGGGGTGCGTGTAGAATTAAAAGTTGGTAAGGGTGAGTATCAAAGCTGTTGAATATTTATGGCGTTCTGATGTTATTGGACGATATCGTAATTAAAATGTGATATTGGAAAATATTGGTGTCGGATACTTTTTTCATTTTTAATGACGCAACTAAAACTCATGGTCTTCCATCACTAGGGTATAAGAAAATATCTGTACACTGAAATATGTCGATATTTTGTGTTGCAAAGTTGTATTGATATTAAAAAACGCTGTATTGAAATTTTTACTTACAATCACGAGATCTGGTAGATCCATTAGTCCAGCATGTAGACCAGTCCCTGTTATTCTGGAAGAACTTCATATCCCAGCATTCCTTCCAGAGTCATTAAACTACGGTGCAGCTGCTGCTGCTACAGACTAACTTGCTTTGAATGTGCTTATGTCTGGTTTTAAGTTGTTGCTTAATTTACAAAGTTGTCAGAAACATTATAATTAGCCACATGTTGGCTGGTTACATAGATTGGTTGATATCAGATGTCAGACATTAAGAGTTGGACAATATCGGTATATTGTGTATAGTTAAAAAAAAAAACCCTTTATCAAACAACCTTAGTAAGTAAACATCACGTCTGGTAGTAAAGCATCTATAGTATTTATGTGTGTTTTCTGGCTGACTTGGGGTGTTGGAGATAACAAGCTGCTTTCACTGAAAACACTTGGTTTAGGGTTAAACACATTCAGGATCTTTTGGTTCATTATGAAGCAAGTTTATCCCTCAGGTCATTGGGGTCAAGACTATATTCTGGTCCCAGAGTCAGAACTAAACATGAAGAGGCAGCATTCAGGTTTTGCTCCTCACATGGAAAAAACTCCCAGAAAACTGCAGGTCTGATGAAACTCATAGTTTTAAATCAAGGTTAAAAACCTTTCTACTTGCTACCTTTAATCAAAGCAACCAGTAATTCCTCACACTGTAACTTTTATTTCAGCACTTTTATCTCCTTTTGCTCAGCTTTTTATTTGTTTTAATCTGTTTTTTTTTTTTAATGTCCTGTACTTTTAAAGCTTCCCTTGCACCCTGCTGTTATGCTTTTAATGTTTTATGTAAAGCACTTTGAATTGTCTCGTACATGAAATGTGATGTACAAATAAACTTGCTTTCCCTTCTACCCACAGGGAAGCAACACTAAGCTGAGTGCTTTGGCGTGACACTTCGTCCTTTTGCCTTCATATCCTCGCCAACCTTTTAGCTGGCATATTCCATGGGGCCTTTGAGTTGCCTTGAGTTACCATAATTTCTTATTAATTATTCAATACAGATTGTGGTTTCACATGTATGCCCCAAATTCCCAAACATTTGACATGTCTTTTAAAATTTTTAAAAAATTTACACAAATAAAATTACGCAAATAAAATTTGTGTAGCAACATGTCAGTAAAAACTAGTTCCAGGGCGATGTGTACTTTTGTGTAGCAACACTTCTGTAAAAACTACTTCCAGGGCAATGTGTACTTTTGTGTAGCAACACGTCTGTAAAAACTATTCCAGGGCGATGTGTACCATCATGTAGCAACACATCTGTTAAAAGTAGTTCCAGGGTAATGTTTACATCACAATAATGGTCGGCACCTCTACAGCTATTTCACTCCTAGAACTAAAGCTCCACTAATCCCTGTAAAGGATAATCTGAAACATTAATCGAACTACTTCTTGGTTGACTGTGGGTCCAACAGAAACTTTAATTACCAGCATTGGACCAAAAATGGCTGATTTAAAGACCAATAGCATCAGAGCAAATGATGTTCAGGCCTTGTCAACTGAGAATATTGATGGAACAGATGTATAACTGACTCAAGCAAGCCAACATTGTTGAGGACTACACCTGCTCACAACACACATCCAAGTCTTCTACCTAAACTACTGTTGTCTGCCCATCAAGTTAAGCCTCAAATCCTTTTATCATTAGCCTCCATTAAAGCATTAGCCCAAACTCCATCAAAGCCAATTAGTCATGACCTTGGGGCCAAGTTGAAAAGGGTAAATCATCCCCCTGACTTCAGTGGGACTGAGGGACCACGTCCAAGAGCATTTAGAGGTTTGGCTCCTTTGGTTCTCAAGTAAGAGAACTCCCCAAACTAAATCAGCATACAGTCTCTCTCTTTTAGGTCGGTAGACATGGCAAGAGCAGCCATCTTTTCAACTGGTGACAAAATTTTTATAACAAGTAGTGGTGAACTCAATCTCATGTGTTACGGCTCCGCAGCATCAAAGAGTCAGTATCACAGATCCGAGGTAAAGACGGATATCACCCTTGATGTGAAACCAGAGAGGGCCTTGAAATGTAGTATCAATGACGGCCTCCAGGAGCTGGCTCCAAAACATCTCTGACTCAATACATGTACAGTATGTCAATGACCCAAAACATAAAACTGAAAAATGTGCTGCTAGTCCTTCTTATCATGCCAGATGTTTCCAAACAGCTAAGAAATGGACTCAGAAGGTTCCTCGGTGATACCTGGATTGTAGCTGCAGGTCTTCTTGGTTCAGTGAGCTCCAAGCTAAAGGAACGATGAATAAGATTTATTTTATTGCACGCCCAAACCCCTTTTCTCAAGTCAATGTTTGCTCACAGCTGACTGGGAGCACCACACAAACTGATCCAGTAATTCCCCAGTTTGGCCATTAGGCTGTTACTGAATCCTTCATGTCAGTCATTCAGATCCTTAAACTGGTCAGCTGGTCAGTTTCTCCTGATCTAAACACTTATGGACACAATGACTGAGCCACTAACGCACTCACATCTTTGTCAGGTCTACCTGTTGAGTTTCTTATTAATACAAATATCTAATCAGCCAATCACACGACAACAACTTAATGCATTCATGTCAACATGGTAAGGAAGTTGAAACTCAGCATTAGAATTAGTTATGTTTCCAACACCCTGTTCAATCTACAAGCTGAGACTGCTGCTGCTTTACCGAGCAATGAGCAGCATCATTGTGAGCTCTTCAAAGTTCACAGTTTCAACAGCAAAAAAAAAGAAAAGAAACGGTATTACTAATTGTTGGGAATTTTATCACGGTTAATCATTTTACCGGTAATTGTTACATCTCTACATGTAGCCCAGCTCCTCTTTCAGTCTCCACAGCACCAGTGAACCGAGTCTGATATGACTCTGGAGGCACTGTAGGTGGTCATTAACCTGTCTCTTGATCAGTGATATTATACCTGCTTTCCTGTCCACATGTTGACCATTCCTTAGCAATAAACTGAACCTCACACAGCCCATAATATGCTCGTTTGGTTAAAGTGTCTTCTAAACTAGTAGTTTTCAAACTGAGAGTCAGGACGTCCATGTGGCGTATGATAATTTCAGTGGGTCAACAGTTCATTGTGGGAAAAAAAAATAGATCCTACGTTTATAAAATAAGTTTGGGAATTTTTTTGGGCTATCAATATTAACACAAAGAAATTAATCTGGAGCATTAACACATTTTCTTAATTATTGCATAAATAATAAGTTATTAAATACCATGTTAAAAATCATTAACATGTAGGTACCTTGTTACAGCAGTGAACCAAATTCACCAGAAAACATTTATCCTCCTTATTTCTGAAGTTTCTGATAGTTTTAAAGCCTTACTAGAATATTTATCATTGAGTGTCCAGAAACAAAGTTATTAAAGGTGCTATTCTAAAAATCCAAATTTGGCCTTATTTTGGTAAGAAAACCTGAATTGTGGATGTTTTTCTTGTTTTTTTTGTTTTTTTACAGCTGTTAACGTAATCCACCAACATCCACTTCCACCCTCCTTGTTTATGAAGACAGTTTCCAAGCCGTACATCAGGGATCCCCAATTCCGGCCCTCGAGGACTGGAATTGGTGATCCCTGCCGAACATTAAGATGATGGCCTCAGGATCACCCATTAGATGCATCACACTCAGTCATCGGGGGGTCAGGAAACCAATGCATGTTATTTTGGGGGGGTCGTGGCTCAAAAAGTTTGAAAACCACTGTTCCAAACCAACAATGAAGATCACACAAGAAAATGTCTTTTCACTGTCAGAAAACTGCTGTCCATCTGACAGATGTATGGCTACGAGTCGGACACATCAGTTTGAGACGAACTTTATTCCACCTTTTCCCTAAGTGCTTATTTGTTTTTCAAGTGTTACTCAGCACTTTGATATGGAGCATAAAATAAATTCAAATGCCTTTTATAAACACTCCTCATTCTCTCAATTAGCATTTTTATTCCTTCCTTGGCCGACTTATTACATGACTGCATAACAGAGACTCAGCACATTAATAGACAAAAAGCAATAAAAAAAAACCCAAACCAATAATTACCAGAAATGATCAGATAAATTACTATGATATTGCCTCTTTAGCTTTATTTATTGCACATTTTTGTGTTAATGTGATGTTAGTGATGCATTTCAACCTAATGAGCTGAGACAATAGTAAATTAGCTGCTAGCAAATTGATACATTGCTGTTCTTCTCACTGAATTTCCCGATGGGAAGCCACTGCTTTTGGCACCTCACTGAGAGTTTCCAACATTATTTTCATCCTTTGGGCTATTGTGTCAGTCACTGTCCAACTGCGCTGTTGCTATGTAAATGTGGCTTATGGTTCAGTAGAACAAAAATAATTTAGTTAACTGATTCTCTTGTCGTTTAGGTAGTGACATGATACACCCTTCCTTCACAATTTACTAAGGTACTGAAATGTTTGTGCCACACTTTGGTCAAAATACCACAGAAAGAAACACAACATTTGTTTTTTCTCCACAAGTTTATGTCTACGTACATTTACACTGACCTGTTTTTTTTGTTTTGGCAAGAAAAGTTGAATTACCACACTTTAAAATGTGACATTGGTTTCAATACAATATATGTAATGGATATAACTTTATTTGAATCTAGTAGTTAGTAATACTACTCTTGAATAAGTCATTTGGACTTTGGAGCTCAAAAGGTTTATTAAATTAATGTATTAAAGTTGAATCAATGTAAATAGGAAGACCCAGTGAAAATGTCTTTGGTCAGAAGAGCCCAACAGTCTTTGGTTAGCAGTAGCTGGGATCCAAGTCGGCTAGATTTGGCAACTTTACAGCTATGGAGCTCAACATGCTCCATATAATGGTGATGTTTTGCCCAGTGTGTTTGCACTTCGCAGATATTCATCAGCAGATGAGGTGAATGGGAGGTAAAGCAGAGGTAACGGGAGGTGTGGTTCATGTCCTGTTTTTATCTGTTGACTCCGGCCACCCTGCAGCACTTGTCCTTCTAGACCCGGCAGCTGCATTAGACACTGTGGATCACCAGATACTGATCTCCTGGCTTGAGCACTGTGTGGGTCTCCGTGGCACTGCTCTCGGCATATCTGTCTGGTAGATCTTTTTCAGTTCAGCTCAACAACTTTTCACCCACTCCCTCTCTGGTGTCCTTCGGTGTTCCCCAAGGCTCCATTCTGGGTCCCTCACTGTATCTGCTTCCGCTGGAAATGTTTTTTCAGAAACATGGCCTCCACTACCACTGCTACACCGATGATGTTCAAATCTACCTCTCATTAAACCCC
Organism: Atherinomorus stipes; assembly: GCA_023101725.1. NCBI lineage: Eukaryota > Metazoa > Chordata > Actinopteri > Atheriniformes > Atherinidae > Atherinomorus > Atherinomorus stipes. The sequence continues at coordinate 25,498 of JALJCO010007645.1, read as the reverse complement.
CAAAATGGCCCAATAGACAGGCTCTTCCAGTGTCTCAATGACCTGAAGGCTGGATGGCTCTGAACTTCCTCTGCCTCAATGATGACAAAACTGAGATCATCTTCAACCATTCCCCATCTAAAAATAATCTAAGCCCTGACCTCGGTCCCTTGTCTTCTCATATCCGCCCTCATGCCAAAACGCTAGGATTCACCATTGACAGTGCTTTAAAACTGGACACTTAAGTGAACTCTGTAGTGAAAAGTGTTTTCTTTTCGTTAAGAACCCTCCATAAACTGAAACTTTTTCTGCCCAAACAACACCTTGAAAAGGTAGTCCACCTACTGATCATGTCTCGCCTGGACTACTGCAACTCCCTCTGCCAGGGTTTAAATCAGCACTCCCTCCATCATCTCCAGGTAGCCCAAAATGCCACGGTTGGCATGCTTACTGGTGCACGCCGATCACTGAGATCTTCCTCCTTGCTTCTCCTCGACGTCCCCAGGTTTAGAAGCGACTCTAAGGGTGGCAGAGCCCTTTTTATGGCGGTCCCACGATTGTGGAACATGCTGCCTTTGAGGATCAGAGCCGCTCTGTCACTCCCTGCTTTCAATAACCTGCTCAAAACCAAGACCTTTTTAACATGACTAGTGTATTTTATTTTATGTGAGATATAAATATTTTCTCCTCTTTTTAGTTTTTTTTAATTTGATCTTTTATTGTGATTTGTTTCAAGTATCCATTCGTTTAGTTGGGTGTTGTCAGTGTGCTCTATAAATAAATTGAACTTGAACTTTAACTTGTTTTGTTTTGGTTGACAGGCAATACTCAACAGCAAACCTTGAAGTGAAACATTTTGCTTTTTGCTCCTTTATATAAACATCCTTAAATTAGAAAAAAGATAATAATGAAGAGCGCAGGTAAAAAAAAAAAAATTAAGGGTTTTTATGTTACTATTGATTTGTCATTGTTTTTCTCCCCCTATGGCTAGACCTGATTCACTTCTGGTAAACCGAGCTCATACTGTCAGCTAATGCAGATCAACTCAAAAAGTCAAATTCTGGAAATATTACCTAATTGTTGGAATAACTTTAAAATGACAGGTGTGGTGCCTCTATGATTACATTTATGAATTAGTCAGAGCAGCTGTCAGTCAAGTCCTCCTCATCTGTGGCAAGTATCCACCTTCTTCCGTCGGCTTAAGGTGTTCATTCTACCGTGTGACAGCCCCTGTTGGGAGTGGGCCCCGCTCTAAAAGCCTATCCAGACATAGAAGCGTAGCACTGGTGACCTTTAATTTCATTCAGACTGTGTACAAATGACTCCAGCATAGCCCACTTAGGAAAAAAAAGCCTGTGAAAGAAAGTCTTTGCAAGATTGTAGCTACTCTGGGTTTCAGCACACTGGCATTATCTACTCCCAAGCTTTAATGACTTCCCGCCGAGAGGAGCCACGGTGAGAGCCTTGGCAGTCAGACTAAGAATAGCATTAGACACAGGGTTATCTGGGCATTACACTCACTGTAACATGCAATTAACTCTACTCGTCCATTTTCATTATACAATTATTCATTAATGTCAATTTAATTTTATGCATTGTTCTACATGACCAAAGCCTGATTACGGGGCCCTTGCACTCCAATATCCCAAGTTAACTGGTGCCGGCCTCACTTGCAGGCCGACTAATTGCAATTTAGCCCTAGACAGCACCTCCCTCTTTAGACCCTCCATAATGGAACAACTGATTCACAGACAGGTAACGATTGGAAAGACAAAGTGCTTCTCTCTGAATGGGAAAACAAATGCACTGCTGCTAAGCTGTTTTCTTTGTGATAGCACTGAGGTCTGCCCTTTGAATTCAGAAAGGGACAAGAGGCAACATATATATATATATATATATATATATATATATATATATATATATATTTATGGTTTGTTTTTTATCCTGTTGGTCTTCCAATTCCATCTCCATACAGAAATAAAACCCCATTAAGTCAGATGGGGATAACAATACCATAGGAGCAGCAGAAATACATTTTTTGGCAAATAACTGTTTGCATTGAAAAAAATATGGAAGATTTTAACTATGAAGTAGTATAAAAAAAATACACAGACACACACAAAGAAAGTAGAGTCAGGGTAGATAGAAAACATACATAGGGATGCACTTAGGGATATCAGGGATCAGACTTAGGCCCAATTCCAATTCCTATCTTAACCCTCAAGCTCAACCCTCAATATTAGTAGCCCTCAAAACCAAGTGTTAAGGGCTATTTTGTGACTTGGAAATGGGACACCCTTAAATGCAGACACGTCTTTAAACTGTGGGGGAGCAGCATTACGCCAAAGCGGCGTTCAGTCTGTCAATTCAGAAGAAGAAAAGAAGAAAAGAAGAAGAAGACGACGCAGAAGAAGAATAAGAATTTATTTCCATTTATTTGCACTGTTAACCCTGCCTAACCATGGACATATTCAGCTGTCACCGCATACCACGGCTTATTGAAAGGTAAACACCAGCTATAACGAAAGTTACATGGGTAGCTGTGGTTCTGTGAATTCCTGGATGACGGCCAGTCGGCTGGCCTACACGTCACCTGACTGACAATTGTCATTAGGACTCGACCTGCGAAGAACGCAAAAAGCTTTGTTTACAGAAGGAATGAAACAGAACTATTGTTCCATAACTCTGTGACTACGGGAGATGACATCAGCCCGGTCGTCTTACACAGTTATCAGCACAAGCACATTATAAAACAACAACATTAGCACCGAGAAAAATGACCATTTTGTAACTTTAACTAACTTAAACGATAGCAACATGGCTTGACCGCACCGGCCGCTATTGACAAAAGATCGTAAAATAAAAATAAATATTATGCAACAATAAGGTAACTAATCCATAACATGGGCCTAAACTAAGATTAAACAATGGTTTTTGTAATATTTATATCTCCATTAACAAAGAAAATGCTTAAGATTTGTAGCTCGCCTTCTTTGCTGCTTGCATTCTGGGTAGCCCTTACTCACAAGGGTGGTGTCGGAGGATCTCAATATTGAGGGCGATTCAGCCCTCAAACTTGCCCCTTAACTTAACTTTCTGAGAATCGGGACAGCGCTTGCACTTGGCGGGAGTGCGCATTTTTGAGATTGAGGGTTAAGACAGGAATTGGAATTCACCCTTAGAAGACTTTCAAGCACATACACTAATACTCGAAAACGATAAAAATGACTGTCAAAATGAACAAGCAAAATCTGTGAATCAATGCATAATTTTTTAGTACATCAATACACAAACAGCAAAGTTATTTCCCACCCAATATTGAAATTCCAAATTTGGCATGATTTCATTGCGAGAAGCTGATTTTGGGTGCGTAGGTGCTTTGTCACAAAAGTGAACCAAATCCACCAAAAACGACTTTATCCTCCGAATGCTTAAAGATTCTGACAGTTTTCCAGCCTTTAATCAGAGGATGCTGATAACCTGGCATTCTGGTCCACACCCCTTACTGGTCAGGATTAAATAGTACTCAGATTGCTACTTGGTATCGGACACTCAAATGTAAGTACTTGTACTCCGTTTTTCAAAAAATGTGTGATCAATTTATAATGATACATTCATTTTCTACATATTGCAAGTATTTTTCTCTGTACAATATTCCCACTCTCATCAGTGTGACTGCTGAAGTTTGGGACATAGCATCTCCAGGAAACTTAGACGACTGTCCAACATTGTAAATCCAGATATTCATGTTGCTTTCCATGTTGGCAGATACGAGGCAATTGGGACTCGTTCCCCAAGCAATGGCGGCACTACAAGATGGCGCAACACAAAACGCTCGTCGGATTAAAGTCCATAGATATCTATGGTGCTAACCCCCTCCGCCGCAAAAAGTGACATTATTTTTCTTTGGAGAATAGACATATGCATTAATATCAACCACATGAAATAATTCATACTGCTATGTCATCACTTCTTTTTTTAAATTAAATGCATCATGGAATATCAATATTAAAAGAAAATAAAGGTGTCCTCCTAACAGGGGTGGACGTGACAGGTTTATAAAGAGCCAGAGAGAAAAGATAGACAGGAGCAGGAAATGACATCAGAATTCACCCAGAGGTGTAACGATATGAAAATTTCATATCACGGTTATTGTGACCAACCATGTGTGATATCATTTTTATCGCGGTATTACAAAAAATAACCCCCAGCATCTTTAAAAATATCCAAAATAGGTCTAAATGTCTACTTTGTCCTTTTTAAAGGGGGAAAAATCTGAAGAGACCTGTCCATGTGGGTGCCTTTGTTGCCTTTCGCCATGTTTTTCACAAATTAAACATTGCAAACTGCGACTGCTACTGCTCTTCCAGCCAATGAACGGCATCACTAGAAGTTTTTCAAAGTGCAGCAATCAGTCACGGTTTTAACAATAATTACAATTTGAAACGCTATTACTAATCGTTGGGAATTTCGCCACGGTTAACCATTATACCGGTTATCGTTGCATCCCTAAATTCACCACAAACATGACAACTAATCATACCAGTTGATGTTGTTGACATACTTAATTCTGGCCTTAAATGCTGGAGTAAAGAACTAGCAAAGCAGCACAGACATCCTCAGAGAGGTGCGGCCTGTGTGGCTAAAAAAAGGCTATGACTGACCTTTTCAGCTCCATCCATCTGATGGTAATTAGCTGCTGCAATCCCAGTGTTTATCAAGGTATTAACACAACAACTGTTTGGGCTTTTCCTTCCATCCTGTCTTTGTCCTCTGCAAAAGTCTTTCACAACTTGCATTGATTTACATTTTTTGTTTTATTTTGCAAAAAGTAAAGCCAGATATGCAAGCAACAAATAGTTTTGCACAGCCCTGTCAAACGAAATTTTGCTTCATTCAGTGATGGTAAAAATCAAACCACGAGGGACCATTTTTTCCACACACCTGACATGGACCACATGATTAGAGAGTGCAAATTTGAGGGTGACCCCAGGCCAATTGGACCTGCCTTTCATGCACTGATTCACATCAAAGACTCTCAGGCAAGACTCCTTAAGGCATACAGTATGTGATCAAAGCGCTCCCCTTTTTGTGAATTCTATTTTATGCTTGTTGTTCATATTATATTTTAGAGCAACTATACAAATCTCATGCATAATTGGAAGCGTAAAAAGACATTCTAATTCCTTCAGAACTGCGTTTCATGCACAAAATAAGAAATGTAATGCAAGATAATGATTAATGCACTTCTTTGCTGATTGACCATTGAAGAGACTACCCTTTTATTCTTCTGCTCAACAGACTTTAAGCAGTAGGGCAGCAATTATTGTTCATTTTCAGACGGGGAATAATCAAGGCCTTCAAAAGAAAAAATTCGATAATAAGCATCTGAAATATGAAAGGAAAGAAACAGCCAACTAGAATCTTCACTCTGAATAAAAGAAGATGTGATTAGCATGGCCAAAGGTTTACAACATTTTGTTTGAATATAATAGACATAATTACTTTCCTGTTGAATTGGATTCACTTCATAACAATATATCTGAATGAGGTGAAATATGCCTGGATTCAAAGTTGGGTAGCTCGTCTTCTGTCTCTGTGCTCGCAGTGAATGCTGATCATGTTGTTTTCTTGTTATTGTCATTTTTATTACCATAAAAGGTCTTTTTAAAAAGATTTGGCCAGTTAAAGGATTCATCGGGACACATGTTCCCTCACTGCTGTGGCTGGGCCAAATTATTCTGCATGCGTGATGCAAATAATGGCTTTCATTGACCTCACAAGAGCTGCTGTGCTAATCAACAGTAGTGCTCTTCACGAGGTTGGGTAAATTTGCTGCCCCCTCATACATCTCATTATACAGATTTCTTCTCTTGCTCTCACATGCGGCTTCATTTAATTTGATGCTAAGAGTTGAAATTGAAGTTGTGTATTTAGAAACAAGCCAAATAATGTGTGATAAGCTGCTTTTCAGCTTCCCTCTTCAAGCACTGCCCTGAGTTTTATGAATGAGTGCAAATCTTTGTAATTCATTAGTGAGTATTTTCAATCAATAATAACATAACTTCACCAATCCAGTTTGTTAGAAAAAAAGAAAACTGTTTAACGTTGACTTCATAGCATGAAATATGACAGTTTTTAATGAGGCTAACTAGATGGAACTAATTATGAGCTACTTGCTCATCACTGAATACGTATTTATGGATTAATTCAGAATCAGTTGCCATGGTAACAAATATTTCAACATCTCGCAAAACATGTTAAGCATAAGTCGAGGACCTCGACGCCTTGTAATTTCTATGTTTTCAGAGCAAAGCTGAAATCGGATGACAGTAAGCGTGTTAGCATAAAGATTATCACCTCAAGACAGGGTGAGATTGGCCCCGGTAACATGGTGTTTTTTAATTCAGTATTGATAATTCCAACTTAAATAATTGGGAATTTAATTATTCTCCTTACGTAGAAATAATAATTCCAAATTAAGGTTTACATGGAAAACATGGTTATCTAATTCCGCTTTAGATCTGGGGGCTGAAGGATTCTGATTAGATGGGGTGGATGTGATGTACAGTATACGTATCCGGAAGTACCCCAGTACCGGAACCTTTTTGTTTCGGCTACCACATGGAAAACAACATAATAAGACAGATTTTCACTTTGATTTTGATTGTAGTTATGTAGCAGCATCTCAACGTTAACATGCTCCTTCATTTCCTTCATCTGGCTCAAGTCCAGCACTGGTTTCGCGTTCGCTTCAGCATCCGCCATTACAACAGGACAAGGGAAGAAGCATGCGCAGAACAATCGGAATGATCTTAGACTGGAATAAAAGGTTTACATGACAGAAGAATTATTTTATTAGGAATTCAAAGAGGCACTTAGTTCAGAATTAAGTTTATTCAGAATTTTTGTTTTCATTCAGAATTAGAGGTTTACATGGTCTTCTTTAAAATCTTATTAAAGTGGAGTTAGCTTTTATTCAGAGTTAAATAGGAATTAAACTCTCATGCAAATGCGGTCATTATCTCTATTCAGTCAAATCTTAACATTGATATCCACCCTGTTTGCTTTGAAGCCCTCAAACAAGGTCCAACATGATCTCAGTAAGTATTGCACCTGTCTTGAAAGGCTCCAGAGTAAGGCTGTTCAACTCCAGAACCTCTGTCCTGCAGGTTTGAGATGCTTCCTTGCTCCACCATTTGAGTCACTTGAAATTTTCAACAATGAGCCATGCATTTGAGTCAGGTGAGTTGAAAAAGGGAAACATCTAAAACCTGCAGGCCAGTGGCCCCTGGGGACTGAAGTTGAATGACTCTAGAATCTGAAACACCAAGAATCAAGACATGAAGACTAAAACGTTCTCCAAACAGGTCAGGGACAAAGTTGTAGGGCAGAGCGAATCAGTTGGGTTAAACGGAGCAGGAGATTGACATATGGATGGGTGTGGCTTTGCAGTGATGCAGACTCTGCATCGGTCTGTTCGGGCAGGAATATACTTGCTGCTGGAAACGCATTCACATCATGTTGCCCATGCATTCCTGATGTACCTACGGCGAACAGGTCGCACGTTTTGACGCGAGGTAATGCGCTGCTTGCACGTGGTGCAATATTGACTTGAGCATTAGAGTTGCACTTGTATACAAAAACATGAACACGAGCTCAGAAGTAAACACAATGGCGAGTTGTTCTGAAGAGTGTCTCTTGGACCTTGTCCCCAACTACCAGCATTTACAGATATGATTTTTCCTCCCGTATGCAGTGATAAACATGTGTGCCTTAAAGGTGCTATACAGTAGAAGATGTTTCGGATTTCAGAAAACAGAGACTGTTAGCAAGATTTTGAACAACGCGCACGAGCAAGTCAAACCTGCTAGATTCACAGCTTCCTCCTCTGGCCACAGAATAACACTCACAAGCCTTTCCGGTGTTTAGCAGACAGCAGGTACAGAGTCTCCCATAATGTCACAAAAGCAAGTAGACAGAATGTCGTCTGAAAGTTGCGAACTGCTAGCAGAATGATGCTAGCTACCTGCTGTAAACATCAGACGAGTGCGCGCAGCTTCCAGGTCGCAGTATTACTCTTGCCAATCAATCACTCCCATTGATCAGTCTTGCCTATTACCCGTTGAATTGACTGTCAATCACTCTTTCTACGGTAAGAGTCAATAAACAAATGAAAAAGTAAAAAAAAAAAAGAGATGATTGGCAGATGTTTTTTCAGGCCCATTACTTTAAAGGGACTTGAGGCAAGATTAAGAAATTAAACTCGCGACTGACGCTTCAGGTAACTGCAGCCACGAGCCAAGCCGTCACGGGAGCGTGCACAAACTGAAGCTATAATGTTGTTTACTCACCTTTTTCTCTGTAGTTACACTTTTTAGTGTCTTTCAGTTGATCTGGATCGTTTGCTGACGGCAGAATAATCCATAACAATCGCTTACAGTGTTTGAATTTACCGCGACCGGCTTCGTCCAATATCAAAACAGCGGATGTAGCGTCATTTGACGTCACGTCCGCATGGCAGAGCTGGAAAACTATAATGTTGCTACTAAGCTTTTTCTTCGTAGTTACAATTTTTAGTGGTCTTTCAGTTGATCTAGATCGTATTCTGACGGCAGAATGATCCATAACTATCGCTTACAGTGTTTTTATTTAACGCGACCATCTTTTTTCATCAAAACTGCGGATGTAGCGTCATTTGACGTCACGTCCGCAGGGCAGCGCGGGAAATTCGGACACCGAATTGCAGCGCATTTTGCAGAACACAGCCTGTTCAAGGCAACAGAGAGGAACATGGGTGGAAACGTTATTTTTGGTATTTAGCGCTTCATCACCCATTAGTATGAAAAAAAAAGGGACATTCATGTTTGTTTTTTTTCAAATTCCTGCCTCAAGTCCCTTTAAAGCTTTTAATTAATCATAGTGTATGGGGTAGTAAACCCAATTTTACCAAATATTGCAAAAATTGTTGAAAAAAACATCTCCTATCACGCCTTTAATACGTAGCTGGCAACAGATTTTTTTTTCCCATCAAAGACCTGCATCTTTCATGTACGCCCAGGAAATACAATCAACCTGACAGACTGACCTTTTCAAAATTTCAATTTCCTAGCGATATCAGGTGTTTTGGCTGCAACTAGCTACAGCAAGTATATTCACAGATGACGCAGACCGCTGGCGTGAATATTTGCGTACACAGCAAGTATATTCAGCCCTTATGGTGAAGATCTGTTCGATCTACATCCTCACTTATGCTCATGGGCTGTGGGTTGTGACCAAAAGCACTAGATCGCAAATGCAAGCGGACAAATCGAGTTTCTTTCACATGATGTCTGGACTCTCCCTTAGAGATTGGATGAGAAGCTCATCAGCTTATTGTAGCTGAGGGGAGCTAAAAAATGGGAAATTCTTAGCGAAAACCTATTTTCAGACTTCCAGAGATTTAATACTGTTACGGAGGTCAACAACCTTCAGCACACGGATAAAGCAGAATGAAGTTGAGAGGAAATGCTTAAATGTGTTGGAATGACCAAGTCAAATCCCAGACCTCAGTCCAAGGAGAGTCTGTGGCAGAACTTAACAACTGATGAACACCAACAGAAGCCATTCAACCTGAAGGAACTGAAGCAGTCTTGCTTTAAAGAATGAGCAAAATCCCCAGTGACAAGGTGTGCAGAGAGACTTGCAACTGGAAAAGGTGGTTGTATAAAGTGCTGGCTATGTGGCTGAATATAGTTATGCATTACTCATGCTTTTTTTTATTTTTAGTTTTCCTTTTGTACTAATTATTCTTTTCTTCACAACAAACATTTTGAATGTTTTAAAAATGAAATTATTGAAACCTTCCAATTACTCATCTTAAATTTGGGTTTTAAGGCATTAAAAGTGAGAAAAATACCAGAACCACTGTTCTGTTATTTGCCACTGCAAATAAATGATTTCATAAGTCATACATATCAGCAAATCTGGGAATTCTACCAACTTGATACAGGATCCACAATGGAACCAGTTACAGTATTAGCACCTACCCCTTGTGAAGAGGTAGTGTTACAGTTAGGACTAAACACCTTTTTCATCCTATGTTTCAATGAATCAGTGCTGAATAAAACAGCGCAAATTGTTGGCTGCCTGTGTTTGGTAGAGCAAAGACAGAACAATGGGTCTGCTAACTGATCGGGGGTTAGAAAAATCCTCTGCTGAACACGTACAAGACATGGCATGTTGCACTCATTGAAGTAAAATACGAAATCTGAAATCAAACACACATTTACAGATCAATTATTTAATAGTCTTCCAGCTTTGAATGACAGCCTGGATAGTAAATGAGAAGTGACAGGCCTAGTGTCCATATTAATGGCAATGAAAAAACATGTCAGTCAGTGCAATCATGGGGCTCACTGGTGTGCTTCAAATGGATTTTAAACAACAGAGTTCTGCAGCACAGAGGAATAATCTGAATGACGGCCACTGCCTCTTCAGTAGAATCAACTCATTTTGATTTTTCGTTTGTAAAAGAATTTGTTCTTTGAAAGACAACAAACATTTTTCTTTCATTTTTTTTAACAGGCCATGTACAGCAAAAGTTCTGATAGAGGAATTTCTAATGAATGAGGGTTCTGTTTAATTCAAGTACCTTAGTAGATCGAGGCAGTTCCATGTTTGGTAGTGATGGGCCATGCTCAGAAGAACCAATGCTTTGAATCAGAAGAGCTGCTTCGCATTTAGTTCAGTTTTTGCTGAACTTTGTTTTGAGTGACCAGGATGAAGGCCATGCGGCTATGGAGAGTATTTTGTTTCTTTATGGTTTAATCAAATAAAATAGATCTGAAACCAAAAAAGAGATTTGAGAGCAAAAAAAAGTAAGTGGCAATCAAAAAAAAATTCTTTGAGATCAAAACAAAACAGGTTGCAATTGAAAAATACAAATATGAAACAGAATGTTTCTTCAACTTTAATCAAAAATAATGTTTGAAATGAAAAACAACTATTTTGTTTATGAATCAGTCCTTTTTTATTTCAAGTTTTTAAAAAAATTTGGTTGCAAATCAGTCTTCTTTGCTTTCAAGTTAAAAACTTTTGGTTGCAAATCCTAAAGTTTTGGTTGCAAATCTAAAGTTTTACTTGCGAAGTCAAGTGCACTTGATGGGCGGGGCCTACGCTGGTGGATGAGAGACGGTTTCTATTGGTTGGTGTGACTTGCTCCAGCCTTCCACATCACAGTCTTTTCTCATGCGTGCTGTGCTGCTTGGAGCTAAGTTGTTAGCCTGTAGCTCTGCAACGTTTCCCATAAATAATGAATTGCGCTAAATATCGTTGGCTACAGCTGCTGTACATTCACATCATCACCACAATGAATTATAACGCTCGGCTGCTGCAAACACTGATTATCAGCGACATGGCGTCTCTGCTGGTCACGGTCTGAGCTCAGTAGCCACTGAGTGAGAAACATGTACAACGTAGGCTGTGATTACACATATGGTCATAATATCTGTATCGTAATCACGGAGTGATCGGACTGTAGCCTATGTGAGAGCCTGGGAGTGGTAGTGGGCTGTATGAGATTGCGACCCGATCCCTAGACGGGGGTGTTATTGAGAAGCGGTGCGGCAGGTACTCGGACGCTGAGAGCATCAAGCGGGCAGGAGGGGCAGATCCTGGTCGGTGCGGAGCAGAGTCCGTCGTGGGGCCACGAGAGGACATCCAGCAGGACGATGTCCAGCAGGACGATGTCCAGCAGGACGAGTAAACAGCGATGGAGAGGCGGTCGCTGACCAGACGCACCGTTGTGGATGAGAGTGCAGGACAATCCTCCTCTCTGTTTATAAATTATACGGTCGTAGTTGTGCTGCTTTTTATTTGCTGAGGCGTGTGATCGTAAAATTTAAGGCGGCTCCGCCTGACCAGCCCGCTCAGCTTTCACCGGCCTGTTGAGACATGGTCGCGCGACACCGGTGGTAAGAGAGAGACGCCCTGTCGGAGCGGTGCGTTTGAGGACCATCTCTCCTCAGTCAGGAATTTTCTTTTAGGTCGACCCGGTGATCATTACCCGCTGAATATGGTGCCAGTTATAACGGATCCTGTTCTCACTACAGCTGTTCCAGTGTCAACAAACACACGTGGCAAATAATTTTCCACACTGACGCATTTCTAACCAGCCAGCATTCCTGGTTTATTCAGGAGCAGCTGCGTCAGACGTTCCGACTACTGAAACGTGCTTTTGACATCTGAAATATAGGCGATAGAAAAGCAACGCAAATTTTAGCACCGTCAGCCCCAAATTTTACGCCCCCCATTATAATTAATAGATGCTGTTATAACAGGTCTAATATATTTCATTTATGTTATGTTTGTAGCGTCACATGGAGAGCTCCAATGTCCCACCTGGGTCCCAGGAGGAGCGCTCTCAAATGTATCAAAATACTATGAAAAAAATGTAAAAAAAAAAAAAAAAAAAAAAAAAAAAAGATGTTTATTACTGCAGGGCGTGTCTTTTGGGCTGATGGTGCTGAAATTCGCGTTGCTTTTCTATCGCCTACTTTGTAGAGGTCAAAAGCACACCAGACAGCTGCTCCTGAATAAACCAGGAATGCTGGCTGGTTAGAAATGCGACAGTGTGTAAAATTATTTGCCACGCGTGTTTGTTGACACTGGAACAGCTGTAGTGAGAACGGGATGCGCTACAACTGGCACCATATTCAGCGGTTAATGTTCCCAGGTCGACCTAAAGGAAAATTCCTGACTGAAGAGAGATGGTTCTCAAACGCACCGCTCCGACAGGGGGTCTGTCTCTTACCGCCGGTGTGGCACGACCGTCTCTCAACAGGCCGGTAAAAGCTGAGCGGGCTGGTCAGACAGAACCGCCTTAAATTTTCCGATCGCACGCCTCAGCAAATAAAAAGAAGATTAAAACCAAGCAAAGCAGCACAACCACGACCATATAATTTATAAACAGAGGATTGTCCTGCTCTCATCCACAACGGTGCGTCCTGGTCAGCGACCGCCTCTCCATCGCTGTTTACTCGTCCTGCTGGACACGTCCTGCTGGACATCCGTCCTGCTGGATGTCCTCCTCGTGGGCCCCCGACGGACTCTGCTCCGCACCGACCAGGATCTGCCCCTCCTGCCCGCTTGATGCCTCAGCGTCCAGTACCTGCCGCACCGCTTCTCAAAACACCCCCGTCTAGGGATCGGGCGCAATCTCTACAGCCCACTACCACTCCCAGGCTCTCACATAGGCTACAGTCCGATCACCCGTGATTACGATACAGATATTATACCATATGTGTAATCACACCTACGTTGTACATGTTTCTCACTCAGTGGCTACTGAGCTCAGACCGTGACCAGCAGAGACGCCATGCCGCTGATAATCAGTGTTTGCAGCAGCCGGCGTTATAATTCATTGTGGTGATGACGGAATGTACAGCAGCTGTAGCAACATATTTAGCGCAATTCATTATTTATGGGAACGTTGCAGAGCTACAGGCTAACAACTAACTCCAAGCAGCACAGCACGCATGAGAAAGACTGTGATGTGGAAGGCTGGGCCAAGTCACACCAACCAATAGAAACACGTCTCTCATCCACCAGCGTAGGCCCCGCCCATCAAGTGCACTTGACTTCGCAAGAAAACAGGATTGCAACCAAAACTTTAGGATTTGCAACCAAAAGTTTTAACTTGAAAGCAAAGAACTGATTTGCAACCAAATTTTTAAAAACTTGAAATAAAAAAGGACTGATTCATAAACAAAATAGTTGTTTTTAATTTCAAACATTATTTTTATTAAAGTTGAAGAAACATTCTGTTTCATATTTTATTTTTCAATTGCACCTGTTTTGTTTTGATCCAAATAATTTTTTTTTGATTGCCACTTACTTTTTTGCTCTCAAATCTCTTTTTTGGTTTCAGATCTATTTTATTTGATTAAACCATAAAGAAACAAAATACTCTCCATATGCGGCCAGTCACATGAGAGCGTTTGAATATGTGAAAACAGAGAGGAGGGCGGATGTTCTATTGAAAGTGAAGACAGCAGACAGTGGTGAGGAGAGTGTGAGTACATTGTGTGGACGTGTAATATAATGACACTTGAAAGCAGCATCTTGCTGCATTTTGACAATAGAATAAATGCACTAAATTATAAGATTTCTCATTAAAAAAAACACTGAATGCAACAGAAACTATTTCTTTTTTTCAAAGTCAAACGTAAAATATATGGCTACAAAATATCCTAAATCAATAGCCGTTCGGGGAGTCGAAAAAGCCGGCTCTTTTTTGGGAAGAGCCAACAGAGGCAAGTCTCTGAGAAGAGCTGAACTTCCAATCGCTAATGTTTGGCCTCAGGAAGCGGAACCTCCAGTTATCAGACCCCTCTCTTTGAAACTGCTCCCAGTTTGGCCTCCAGAACAGACCGCCTTTCTACCTTCAGATCATCTTCAAACTTTCCTTCCTGGTAAATCTTATAGTCAGGTCTATCTTAGTGACCATTATCCATCCCTTTAGTCCTGCTGCTATACGCCAAGGCTGCTGGGGGATGTCCCATAATGCACTGGGCTTCTCTGCTCTCTTTAAGACCCATTTATGTTTGATGCAGAAGACCAATGTACAGAAGGGCAGTTTGCCATCTCCTGCATTGTTATACAGTATACGTAATTTGGTGCATTACACCACGGGGTCAGTGCTGAGCTGTATCTCTGGCATGCAACCAGTGAAAGAAAAGAAGAGAGAAGAAGAAGGGAAACGGTATGGGAAAAAAGTAAAGGAAGAAGAAGAAGAGGACAACATCTGTACTGTTGTTGCTTCAGAAAAAAGGCTGTGTGAGTGTGGCGGGCGTGTACAGTGGCTGTAAACAACTTTTTAGCGGTGAATTATCGCCATCGGAGTCTGAAAATGACATTCGGTAACAGAAGTGAACTTTGAACTCAGCACTCCCGACTAGTGGATGAACTAGCTTAAACGTGTCATAACCTGGTATTTTAACCAAACTCACTGGATGCGAAAAGCTTGTTAGTACAGACTTTCTGGTACACCTGATTATGCTGACGCATGCAGCACAACTCGGCTTATTTTTTGCTATATTTAGCGAGTTTTCAGACCCTCTGATAACTTTCTCTTAATAAAACCGTTAGCAACACGGCTAGTGACCCTTTCTGGTCTTATTGGAGACTTTTGAGACCGACGTGAAAGAACGTTTCATTTATTGCACGCTATCACTGCCCCTCCCCCGTTTCAGAGCACACCAGAGGTTGCAGACGCAGCAGGATATTCACCTCTGCTCTATGAACCAGACTGAAAATAAAACAAAAACCTGGTGCTGATTGTCCAATATTAATTTCTCTTAGTGAAGAATGTGGACAAAAACATTTAATTTAAAGTTCTGTAACATGTAGTACACCCTTAATTAGAAAACAACCAGTTTAACAGTTGGTTAAAGTTCTTGAAATAGTGAACTTTAACCAGGTATATTCAAATTTGGCCAGGGAAAATTTTATTTTTTTCTACTTTTTTTTTCTTTTAGCTGAAATCCAAATAAATGCCTTTGGTAAGAACATAAAAGGAGCTGGAGTGTACCATATTCATGTCAATGTCTGTTAATTGATTTAGTTGTCCACAAAAAATGAAAATGTAAACTTTTATTTTTTACCCCGCCCCTTAAAAGAATCGAAATTGGGAATCGTTAGGAACTGGAATCAAAAGAAGAGAATCGAATGGGAACCGGAATCATTAAAATTCAAACAATGCCCAACCCTAGCGGCGATGCATGGCAACGTTTGAAATGGATGTCCAATTAGCTACGTACAGTAAGAACATATTCCCCTCGTAGAAATATCTGATGTTCTTGTCATTCATGGTGTTCCTCTCCTTCTTCAGCAGGTATCCTTGCTTAGAGTTCTGCTGCTGGTTGACCCCTACAGTATTTCCCGTCTTCTACACCCCCAACCAGTCAAGGAAAATAGTCGTCTACCGTGTTCTGATTCCAGTGGAGGTTTTCCTTCCTGTTAAAAGGGACGTTTTCTTCTCCAGCACTTCCTCGTAATGTTGATCACATAATGGATTTGTTTTAATTGGTTTGTAATTGGACAATAAATTGGACTGAATCTGCAAAAGTCTTGAGATGACAGCTGAATGAAGAGATTTAAACCATAGCAGCATTGAGTGAAATCCACCATACATCATACACCATACATACACCAGTACATGGAACTAATGAAGTACGTTTACGAGCTGCATGAAGCTACACAGAGCTGCTAAATAATCTTTCTTTCTCTATTGTTGTGTTTCTCTTCCCTGTCTAATCTCTATCAATCAGTCTTCTCTCTGTTCACTTCATTGTGTTTACTGTTTGCTGTTGAGCCATTATTATCCTGGCTGATTGGTGGGGACTGATTAACAGTTTTGATTACCCCACACACAGAGAGACTTTTTTTCCCATTTTAATTAAAACCTACTTCACTTCACCTCTGGCTGCATTGTGCAGCAGAATAATGGAAATGAAAGAAGCGCATCCTTCTCAGTCTAACTGTCAAGTTGAAACTCACAAAAATCTGTTTTAAGCAAAGCAAATGTTCAAACATGAATTAGCTGGCGTGTTCTCTTACACAGTGAATACATGCATAATATTTTGTTTTTGTTGTATTATTAATTGACATTTTTAAATCATAAATGCCACTGCAGGAGTCTCAAAGGGTGACACATTTTCATAGATTGTTTTTCTTCGAACTTCTTTCATAATTTACAAGTGTTTAGATGAAAGAAGAAAAAAAAAATCAGTTCATATTTGTCACTTTTTTTTTTATGGACGACATTTCAAAGAAGCGCCACTCCTGCAGAGCACAGCAGAATAATTCTCTTTGTCATCAAGACAAAAACATAATTACAGCTGGAAGAAAATGCAGCATTTAAACTGCACTTCCAACTCTCGCCCATCGGCTGCATATCAGCACGTCTGTCTGGTTACAGGACATACGGGAAAACATTAGCGTTAACACGGGAAGCCGCTGATCTTAATGGGACACTGAACTGTCTTTGAGCCCAGTTCTCCGGCGGCGAGTGTTGATGTGGGTCCTCCGATTGTCCATTGAGGGATGTTTACATTTCTTCAAAAGCTCCATTTAGTTTCCCCTGACAAGGTGGAATAAGTGACTTGGCCATGATGGATGGAGGCACCTGTCCTAATGGTGGCTCAAACTGTGCCCACTAGTGCACGATACATTGATAAATTGACAACAGTTGGGACATGCTCTGCTAGCAGGGAGAATGAGGCTACTAGGACATCCGACTGCTCACCATGTCAGCACGATGGAGCTGAACAATGTGGAAGTCCCCAAACAGCTGCAGTAAAGGAGGAAGAGCTGGTGGGGGGTAGGGGAAAGGGAGGGGGAACTATTAATGTTTGATCTTTGTCATTGCCAGAGAACACAGATGACACAAGTTGCTGCTCTAACACTTTTAAAAGTCACAGACCAGAGACATTAAGCAACTTCTCATTTGAAATATTTTTCTTGCTTGTATAAACAAAATTTAAAAATATTCACAAAGTTTTTGGTTTTTCATCATTTTGGTATTCCAGCCTGCAGCGTTGCTGCTCTGGTTCAGTGTAAGTGCAGACTAGATGGTTGGTTAATCTTCACATTCACTGCATTTTGAACATCAGTGCCTGCTACAACTAAACTTTTTCCTGGTGTGTCAACTTTTAATGTTTTGTAGATCTGTGTGGCTCCTCTAAAGACCTCAGCTGACTGATTCTGGGCCACTAGTTCCTACTGGAAAAAAAGAATCATGCAGGACATGCAGTAACTGAACTACAATTAGTCAGATGTGTATTAACCATCTGGAATGGGAAATATAAGGATGCTCCCACTTTAGTTGAGGAAGATCTGATGAAACGGAAAAAACAGCTGGCAAAAGAAAACAGATTTGTTCACATGGTAGAATATGGAGTTGATAACATGGAGTCAATATCTCTGCTGTAAATGTTCAGGTGGACCTTTGAATTTTAGATGCTTTTTAAACTACTGAAGCATGTTTATTAATCATTTTTTTCAATGCCTAAAGAATTCAAGCATTCAGGAATTTTGTACAATCAGTGGTAATTAAGTTGACGAAAAATTTTCGTCATAGTCTTCGTCAACGACCTATTTTTCTCAACGAAAACTAAACAAAAACCAACGCATGGGGATTAAAACTATAACGAAAGTTAATGACATTTTCATCAACCAATAAAAACTAGACTAAAATACCTGACAGCAATGACATCCAGTCATTGTGCAGTGAGGCTGCACAGGTTTGGTTACCCGGGAAATGCCGTGTTTCACATTTCATGATTAAAGTGATCTTAAAAATGTCCCGTCCGGGAAGAAAAAGAAGAGTAGACAAATGAACACGTTTCACATGTAATGAAATGACACGACACAAAACAAGACATTGTTTAAACAGTGCGGAGCAACTATTACCAGCAGAAAACAAAAACAGGGTTTCAACATCAGAAAATTGATATTTTTATATTTTGGGGGGATTTGTTTTTATGTTTTTTTTTGTTTGTTTTGTTTTGTTTTGGGGTTTTTTTCTGAATCAGACAGCATGCCGTATATCCTCAGTGTTTTGTCAAATCTTGTTCTACATTTGTAAATGGGAAATTATTTCTACCAGAGATGATACTTCAAACTCAAAGGAAATTACTCTTTTGATTCTTCTCTTGGCTTGAGATTTCAGCAAGCAAGAAAATGAGTTGAGAAATTTATTTCCATATATACCATCTTACAAAGTGGAGTTGGTTGCCGGTGTGCCTGCCTTGGTCTTCCAGCTTATAATGAGCATCAGTACAGCTCACCTAGAATGAAATTAATAAAAACTTCCCTTGGCATCCTCCCTGCTGTCTGTTTTGCCAAAATGTGACATGGCTTCCATAACAATCAGTGATGCCCTAATTATTTTTGGCACTCTGAACTTGCTCTGATGGAGAAACAACCTGTGCAGAGCCTTTAAAAATGCCTTAACCTTGCTTTAAAGAGCCAATTATCTTACATATCTACCCATGAGGCCCACCATTACACAATATCTGTCACTTCTGTGGAGAGAAACTTATTTTAGACAATTAATGAGGATTCTATGCAGCTTGAACTTCAAAGTGTGTTGATTGTTGTGTCTGTGCGAGTCAGGATCTCCTCCATATGTGTCAGCGCACACCTGACAACAAGGACCCACTTTTAAAGTCTTAAATTAGCACATCAACCAGGGCTGGGAAAATACATCTGTGCTCTGTAATAGCATATCCTTGCACAGACTGTGGCAGATCGTGTTGCACTGAGAAGCTGCGAGAGAATGAGCTAGGTCACCTTACCTATCACCCCTCAAACTGGGACTTACCTCTGCAAATCTAAATGGAGTTATTTGGTAAGTCTGTGTTTGCAATTATCTCACATCTGCAAGAGTTTACTCGGGTTACCGAGGTGATTAGTGAGACTCCTCGGGTCTTATATGGATTAATTCCAGATGTCTCTCTTAACATTTGCATATTAGAAATAAAAAAGCCCTCCAAAGATTTACACTTAATCTAATCTTGTGCATCGGTAAAAGAACATCTACGTTATCTCCAGCATCCTGGTGATTCTAGCATACTGCATGTGAGTATCATCACATTTGCAGACCTAAGCGATCTCCAGTACACGGGTCTCATGGTTGTTTCATCAGACATGGATCTCATATGTGTTTTCATAGTTAAAACTGTGAACTTGGTCTTTACTGAAAACATTTAACTTGAACCTGCTCAGTCCTGGAAAACCTCAGCAGATACAAGCTTTTAATAATCTAATATGTTTTTATCAGCTGTCAATCAAGCTATATCTTTAACTTTTAGGGCTTTAAGAAATAATTTTCTTGACCAAATTTAATCATGGTTGACTTAAATTTTATCTGCTTGCAACACAGATCATTGAATTTCATTTCAAAGCTCAAGAACAAAGACATAAAGAGTTTCTAAAACTCGAACCTTGACACATCTCACAGGTTAAAAACTAATTACTGCATTATTCCTGATTAAATTCTAAAACTTTGCAAACTTTCAGTGTGACTGAGAGCAACTGAGTTTTGGTTATAATACAAACCGTAAGAGATGAGAAACTAACGACTTTATCTTACAGACGAAAGCAATTTCTGTATTTCAATGTAAAGAAAGAAGCAGATCAACAACCAAGTTTAATTTTTTCCTCTGCTATGAAGTGATAAAAACACTGGTTCCCTTTTGCCACAAGCAATGAAATAGCCCCATTTACAAAAGAAGTGTACAGTGTTAAAGAAACACGAACAGACAAATCAGACGTGATTAAATGTACTTGAATCGAGCCCAAATATGTACTGAATGGAGCTGAATTGCTTTGTTTAAAAATTAATTATAGTGGAATAACATCTGACCTTACTTATGCACTGAACCTTCATTTAATGGAGATATTTTTAAAGTATAAATCTGTCATTCTCTTTAAAGCCTCATGAGCAAGGTCTTCTTCAATCACTACAGACAGACTTTATAGCACCCATGATTTAATAAGAGAATAACAGAAGAAACACGATGAAGTTGGAAAGTTTTATTCACAATTTTTGTGTTAAATTGCTCACAAACAGGCGAAAGCACGGTATGAAGAATATGTGCAGTTTGTGAGCTTCTAGTACACGTTATGCTGTGGATATCAGTTAGTGTGCCTAGAAAAGTTGTTGATTGTTATTTTTACAAGAGATGAAACTGGAAAGTTAACTTTGGCTTCTGATTGGAAAAAAATACTTCATTTATTCCTGTATTCCACTTTTTTAACATTTAACGGTACTTATCATCACTCATCCGTTATTCAGAAAATAGCTGCCTACAAACAGCAACTGCTTCTGCTGTAATTTAATGTTGAGACAAAGGCCCAATCTAATTTCTCTTTTTTACCCCTATCCCTTGGTCTTCGCCGCTTAAAATGGAGCCACAAGGGGTAGGGCTAAGAGTCACCTCCTACAAACTGGGACACCTCTTCAACAATTGCATCAGTAATCCCCACTGGCTTGTATGTAAACAGATGTGCACTGAGCTTTTGCCAAAAATCTCTGGAAATCAAGCCGTCTACAGCTGTGGGTTAATGTTGACAAGCAAGTCCAATTTGTGGATAACATTTACACTTGCGTCGTATCCCGCCATGTAAAAGAAGACCAGCAGCTATGTTGCTGAAGTGTTTTATTCATCATGCTATCATGCTTATTAAACATTTGACTACACAACACTAAACTAGACATTACAACAGTTGTCATACATTGTAAAACCTTATCTATCAAGAAAATATTTACATTGGTGAATGTTTTTGGACTCAGAAGCAGCTATCTTGCTGTTGATTCGCAAATTTGTCATACCTGTCTGTTGCATGTGTGCGTCTGAAAAAACTTTGTTTCAAAGGGTATATACTCCTACCACTTACCCCTACATCTATACATGAACACGCAAAACTGAGGGAAAGGGCTGATTAAAACCATCAACTGCATTTCAGAACTGTTACTGTTTAAAGGAGTGATGACATAGCAGTAAAAACAAGGTCATGTAGTTGGCATTGCTGCATGCATATGTCAGTTCTCAAAAGAAAAAAACAGCACTTTTTACAGCGGGGGGATTGTTTTGACACGCTGGACCTCCCTTCCTCAGTAAAAGAGCTAGGTGGAGTAATAATTTGCAGCTTTACCCGGAGACCAATTTGACTTAAATTTGACTGGCTACACCTTATTTGGCTATAACCTTATTTAGAGAAACTAGCTTGCGGTTGAAGTTTGCTAGGCTATCTGTTAGCAACATGTGCATTTCAGACAGTGAGCTATGTTTATCAGACAAGACGACATTTAGAAAATAAGCAAGCTTACAGGTAATGACAAGGTTGTGGTCGCCTCCCTCAGTGTTGCTGCAGAAGTTTTCTTTTAAATCCATTTGTTTGAAAACCCAGACCTGACTGCTTAGCAGTCGCTCGGCTCCATTCACGCAGTTGAATCAATGAGGGAGGAGGGAAGAGCAGAGCGGAGTGGAGGGTGGAAGGAGAGAGAAGCGGGGGGGCTGTTTACTTGATAGTGTGCTTTAATTGGAGCAATTGAATTATGTGGTATGATAAAACTATGTAGAATAATAAGCTGCTGTCTGATTCAACCACTTCTGAACAAAGAAACAAAGCTGACAGACCATAAACAGGGACTTTGATACTCACTCTGGACATTCCTCATCAGTGCACAACAGATCATAATATACCCCCAAAACCCCAGAAAAGTGAAATTTGATGTCATGGCACCTTTAACAAAGTGCTCACCCTACAGGAATTTATATAGGAAATGAAACTTCCAATAAACCTTATCAATGTTAAAACTTTTTGGTCTTTTGTATTCATTCTTTCAAAAGGTCAGCTTCATCAAAATATGTTGTCAATGGGAAGTAATTGCCTGGTGGAACAACTTTCATCTGAATGACTCAGAACAAACCCCTAATGTAAAGAACTCAAACAAAAAGTCGAAAAAAAAAAAAAACCTGCAACAACACATGCACATCAAAGTCCTCATTATTTTATATTAAATCATTTCTACACTGTAACAAATTTCTGTAAATTTACGGTGAATTTACAACAGTATCTTACTGTTTTTCAAAATAATTGTAAAATACTGTTAAATATTCATCCCTGCATGTAAATTAACAGTTAATGTAAACAAACTGTATTTTAACAGCGAATGCTAACAAACTGTAATTTAACAGTATAATACAGTATTTTTTTGTCACGCGGTGGAATTGGACCCACATTCCTTCACAAGTCTTGTCACTATCCATCAGCATCTCACTGATAATTGTAGGCTTATGTTTCTGTTTTGATGATTTTACTTCTTGTTGATCATACTTTTAACATTACTCAAGTCATTTTTGAGTGATGAGATGTGATGGGATATTCCTGGACCTGACTTTGAACATCACAGCTTCTTCATCATTCAGAGCAGTACATGTGGACTTCATCCAAAGAGGTAAAATGATTTTTATCTCCATAAACTTACAGTGTGAAGATTATTAAACTGACATTATATTAAAAAAAAAAGAGCATTAGGTCTGTTTCAGCTGGTCAGGCTGCTTAACTTGGCAAAGCAAGCTCTGAACTCAGTTAGCTAATGTTAGCAAGCTGGCATTGCTTCTGACCTTTGTAACGTGTAACTTATCACTTTCTCATCTAACTTCATTTAAAAGTCCTTTCAAATACAGGCAAGTTTATCACCAGTACATCAGGTTTGGAGTAGTTCTGGAGATCAGGTAATGTTTGGGCATCCTTAGACTCAATAGAAGCTAGCTAAAAAATAGACAGTAAAGGTAACTATTTCAATCTGCATTTCATTTTCTGCGATGCCACCTGTGATGATAAACAGTAATTTCTGACCTCACTTGACCTGATGATTTAAAGTGTTGCCTCTATGATATAGTGCTTGCAGGACAAAAAAACAAAGAAACAGTAGGCCAGACTGCTTCACCTTCACACATAAAATTGAAGTCTGTTGCGTCTGCTCTATCTGCTTTGTTTTGCAGACCAAATGCTGAGTGAGATAGAACTGTTCTACATTTATATATCTGTGGGTAAAGTTAAAATGCACTACCTGTGCGCAGTCTCTAAAAAAAATTCCCAGGAAAATTGTCACTAAAACCATGTTATGAATAGGCTTCTTGGCCGAAATGCAAGGGCTTTCACTTATGTTTTACTCCATTCAGCAAAAGAAATCACTTAAACTGGCATTTATTTAAATAAACATGTGTTAGTTAATCACCAATAACAGTGTGAAGACTAACTTGTGATTATTTGTGCAATTATAGAGCTGTCTGTACAACCAAAAATGGGAAGGAATGGGCGGATCATCAAAAGGAGAGAGGACCTGGACGTGCCATTATTTCATCAGATGTAAAGGTGAGATGTGTTCTTCTCAGACGCAACATTAAATTTATGTTTAACACATTTTATTATACTCCATAGTAGTAATACCAGTCTTTCTCATTCAGTTTATAAATTAAAAACAAATAAGCTTTTAACTTCATGTTAATTAGATAATCACATACTGTAGGCAAATCTGTTAATTTAAACTGTATTTTTCATAATAGCCCGGTATTTTTAACTTTCTAACAACATGCCACCAGCCTACTGACTTAGCCCTCGTAAGAGGTAACCTCCCTCCCTAAACTATAACAGCCAACTAACCGCTCTTTTTTCTGTCTCTTGCTGTTCTCTCTTCTTAACTATTTTTATTTTACCTCTCCCTGCAACAGTTTATTGCTCTGGTCCTTTTCTTTCCCCTTATGTCTTTTATTTTTTTGCATCCCTCCATTAGTCTGTTTCACATTTTTATATTTTAGGTGACGTTGTGTTACTAAATTTCTGTACATCTGTTTGTTTGGCAGGCACTAGTCATCAGTGATTGAGGATACCACCAATGCTGCAGTCAAGTACTCCCACTGTACACTGTCTTCCCCCTTTACTTCTCTTTCTCTAATTTCACTGTTCACATTGTTCACATCTACATGTACAAAAGACTTGCTGACAAGCTAGACTGTTCTGTTACACTGCTCTTGATGCTATTTTAATTAAACGTTATACTGTTCTTGAAGCTATTTTAAAGGTGATAGCTACAACTTTTTCATCAAAACAATATTTTTTTTTAAAAAAGTAATACACCCACAGAACGTCTAGTGGGGTGAAGAATAAAAGTGTTAAGTTTATCCCCAATTTTTTTTTATAGCATATGAATTGTTTTATAAATTTGATGGGTCCCAAAAATAAATATTTACATCTGATTACCATGTCAATGTCATGATTCTTCACTGTTAGCATTAGCTCTGGAGTTGCCAGCTCAATTGCTATGTGCAGAAGTAGCATCTTCGTTACCTTACTCTTGTCTTTACTTTTTTATTCAAGGTCAGAGTTCAGGAATGACTGGCAATAACATTAAATCAACATTAAATCTTATGATTATTTTGGAAAATGGTGTTAGTGGGAGAGCTCCATAAACTGTCAGTTCTTGATTCTTGATTCTTTTCTTCAGCTAGCACAAAGCAAAAGCACAATAAGGTACACAATTTAAGAAAAATACAAGAAAAGTCATTACTTGCATATTAGGACTTGAGGATGTTACCTGCTGTCACGATAAAAGGAGGAATAAATGGTCCAGACTGACTTGCTGTTCAGTCCAGAATTTCAAAAGCCCTGTATGATGTTATAAGTTAATTTGTGGGGATTTATAGGAAATTAATGCAAATTAGCAGATGTATTAAGCATTGAGAATAAACTGCTGTGTACTGTAAAATATACCATAACACAATTATTCTACTGACATGTACTGTACTCCAAAATACAGTTGTATACTGTTTAAATAACAGTAAATGTGCTGTAAAATTACCACATCACCCAATGTTATCCTACAGTAATATACTGTAATTCAAAATACAGTACTATACTGTTAAAAAAATTTACAGTAGGTGCACTGTAAAGAATAACAGTAAAT